>OX578140.1:121951984-122551984 GCA_951213105.1 Amaurobius ferox
CACTTGGAACAATTGCATTTACAGCTAGATGAATATTTTCCCGAAACCAATGACTGTGACGTGTGGATATTGAATCCATTTGCTAGTGAACTACTAACCAACCACTCTCTTACACCACAAGAAGAAGATTTTTTGGCGGATCTTTCATCAGATTATTCTCTAAAATTAATGTTCTCACAAGTACAATTAGCTGACTTTTGGTTTTCAGTAATGACTGACTATTCTCAACTCGCAAGAAAGGCTCTTAAGTGCTTAACTCCCTTTCCCACAACTTACTTGTGCGAAACAGCTTTCTCCCACCTGACATATTTAAAATCTAAGTTGAGAAATAGACTTGAAGTTGAAAGTCATTTAAGACTGAAATTACCAGACATTAAACCAAATATTACTGAGCTAATTGCAAGAAAGCAGCATCACTGTTCACACTGAATTATGCTTGTTGTATATATCCAATAGAAACGCGCGCTTGCAATATGGTTTTAAGGGGTCCGCGAAATTTTTTTTTTCTTTGAGGGGGTCCGCGGACCGAAAAGTTTGGGAACCACTGCCTTATAGCAATACTTAAAAATTCTTAAACTTTTGAAATTATTATTATTACTGTAAAACTTTTATTTTACATAACTATTTAAAAAATTTGAAACTGTTTTGTATAATCGAAATATAATTCGTCAAGTGTTCTATTTTTGGAAACAAATAAACTCACGCAGACCTACAGATTGCTGGCCATAGAGACCTGCTTCCGCTAGGACTCCCGACCGTCCAATCAGCTGCTCGTACTTATGGGTGAGTCGGGCGGTCTGGGTTTTCCACTTTCCCACTTGTCAAAATTGAAATTGTAACACCATGAAAGAATGACCGTAGTCATGTACAAATCATAGTACCGGTAGAAGAGAGAGTCATATGCAAATTATTAAGTTTCGTACGTATCGAGTCACGTAACATTCAGGTTCGGGTGATAAAGACCAGCAGATGGCTCATCCCATAAATGCTATTAGCGACGATTTGCACCCGATCTTTGGAAAAAGTGAAGTAGCGATGCCTCAAAGACATCGGCGAGCTGTATACCAGCTGTTAACGGTTGCGGAACGAAACCGCACGACAGAACGCACAGTCGTCGAGATCCGTTCGGAACGCCAAGTGACATTCAAAACAGCCGGCCTCCATCAACGGTTGCACTTGCGTGCACCTTAACCATTCGCAACAGGTTGTATGAAGTACAGCTGCGCCACTGGGGTACCATTTAGTGCTTAACACAGGGATGCACATTTGACGTGGTGTCATCGTCATCGCAACTGTACCAAAGAATGGCATCGGGTATTGTTTACGGATGCATTTTTGGAGGAATGTCAGCCGTGGACGGATGTGGCGGCTTCCCAGGGAAAGCCACTTGTTAGCCCATATCACCCAGCGTCACACCCACTCCACACCGGGCATCATGGTTTGGGGCGGAATGCAATCGGCGGAAATAGTTTGTTCGGAATTTCAGGAAGGTTCTGGATGCAACGTCAGCACAATGACAGTTTGTAGGGAGCTACGAAGTCTTCGTTTTCATGGGCGAGCAGCTGCATATAAACCGAGCATTGCGGCAATCAATGCCAATCTTCGTTTACAGTGGTGCAAAGCGCGCAAAAAATGGAGCCATCAGCAACTGCATCATGGGTTATGGAGCGACAAATCATAGTACACTCTCTGGCAATCCGATAGTAGAGTCTAGGTGTGGAGAATGCCAGGTGAACGCCTTTTAAGTGGCTGTATCACTCCGCAAGTTAAGCTTGGTTGTGGAAACATAATGGATTGGAGCTGTTTCTCATGGTTCGGGCTTGGACCTCTTATTCCTGTGATAGGAACTCTGAAGACGGAAAGATATCTCAACATTTTGGACAATTCCATGCCGCCTGATTTGTGGCAACAGTTTGGAGTGTTCTTGTTCAACAAGATTCCTGTTTCAACAAGATCAGGCCCCTGCCCACAAAGCATGGGCTGTGCAGAGCTGGTTTACGGGCATGGCTGATGAGGAATTGGACTGGTTTGCTCAGAGCCCAGACTCAATCCCATAGAACACAAATAGGATGAATTGGAACGTCGACTGTGAGCTAGGCCAAAACGCCCCACATCGGCGGCAGAGCTGACTAGTATTCTTTTAAAAGAATGACGTGCAATTTCTTCTGCAACATTCCAGAAACTAGTAGATAGCCTGCATGATAGAGTGGCAACCGTCATTGCAGCAAAAGGTGGCCTCACTTCATACTAACTTGTGACTCTTCTGAAGGAGAAACAAAACATACAGGTGACCGAATATTTTTGATTAGATCGTGCATAGTGTATTTAGCATATTAGTTAATTGTATTTACTCTAGTTTAACTATCCTATGATTTACGATTTAAAATGTTAATTTGTGGAAACCCCCTTATCATCCAGATACTTTCAGAGAGTCAGAGAAAAATTGATCCCTATATCGTCGATATTTTTGTGAATTTTCACGATATTCCAGTGGATTTTTCTATAGAAGTTGCCCTACAGTATTCACTACAAAATTATGAAAAAAAACTATTGCTATGTTTCGCGCCTGTGCAGTAAAAACTTTTTTTCTTCAAATGCGTATATCGCATCGTATATATTCAATGCTTTAATTTTCTATTGAATCATAATATTTTTCTTCGACTTTGCCAAATGTTCTGTAAGTTTCGTGAAATTTCATTGAAACCTATGGATATTGTAAGCAAAAAACATGCAACAATTTTTTTCTTTTTTTAAGAAACGTTTATATCTTCATTAATATACGTTTTTATTTTACGAAAATGCTTATACATACTGAACAAAGCTAGTTAACTATTTTGTAAAAGTTAAAAATGATTTCCAGCATTTCATGAGACAGGGTGATCAAATATATTTGTCCCTTTTTTCAATATCTTGGTGGTCCCCTAAATGCACAAGTCACAGAAACTTTACTGGAAAGTGTGCTTTCAAGCATGTCTTTCACATCGCCAAAGTTACAGAACACTTAGCCAAGTATTTGTTTAGAAATTCGAAAAACATTCTAACATCCAAAGTTTCCTGATACTTTTGATCATATAATGTATATATATATATATAAATATATATATATGTATATCTATATATATACATATATTTATATATATATATATATATATATATATGTAAGACTCGCTAATCTTCGCCTACCCCCATAACTCGCTTCTCGAGTACCTGTGCAGTAAATTTTAAAGACCGTGCGATGCTTCGATTTTCCGATACAAACAGTACGCATACACACACATGCACACAAAAACACAGACATTTTCCTTTATTATGTGAGATCATATCCTCATATTATTTGCTGTAAATCATAATCAATGTCTACATGATACCTAGGAATATATGCAATCGTGTAAGTCTGTGTACATCCAGGACGACAAATATTGTATAAACGTTTTTTATTTTTCAATAAATTTATTTTTTTAAATGTGAAATATAGAAGCCATTGTCTTAGCATGTTGGGAAAGAGAAAAATAATTATTTCTGTTTTCTATTCTACTATATTAAACTTTTGTGAAGATTCAAGAACACATATAATATGTAGAGAAAATTCAGAGTGAGCAATAACCATAAATAAAGTAACTTTATTTATTGCGATGATGAATGAATAAAAGTGATTGAATGAAGCAAGAAAAGCATGGGAGTGTTTTTGAAACGTTCGTGCTTCGTACTTCACTACGGAGCCATGAGCTAAATGCCAAATGAAAACACAGCCAGGTGCAAACTAAACTGGTTAACAACAGCAGTGCTGGCGCCATCTAGTGTTTTAAAAGTTGTATAAAATGAGAAATAACATTGAAATACCAAAAAGAATAATGTAACATGTTCTGCTAGCAAAGGATTTGTCTCAAGGCTCTCTCTCTGCTGCACAGGGTCTCAAGAGATTTGTCGGTTATAATTTTATAAAAATGTGTACCTCTATTTCCAGTTAATCATATTCAGAACATTTTGCACCGATGTTTGGATAAATTTATTAGAAACAAGTAGAATAAATTAAAAACGCTTGATGACAGTATTCTAAGAGTCATAAAATTATTGGAGCCATAAAATCATTGGAGTCATAAATTTTGAAATTCACAAAAGTCTTAATTGGGTAAACAATTATTTTATTGTCTATCGTATGTTAATATGATAAGAACTAGACCGAAAAATGGTAAGAACTGGACCGAAAAACTGCACGGGAAAATAGACATATCTACCGCATACAAATGACTATTCGCACAGCGACATCTACGGTGTTGGCACAGTTCGGGCTTTGTCCTCTAGTTCAACGGCCTCTACTTAACACAGTTCAACGGCCTCTACTTAACACAGTTCAACGGCCTCTACTTAACACAGTTCAACGGCCTCTACTTAACAAGAGATTGGTCGCTCACAGCCCACGGCTGCGAATACCTTTGCCCCACAACCCTAGATACAATAGATTGCAATAGGGTGTCGAACACCAATATTGACGTTCTAATTGACAACTGGTCGCGTTTCCTGACGAGTTACGGTTCAACTTGCTGCAACATGTTTGTAGTATACGTCTTTAAGGACAACCCGGTAAAAGGTAATTTGCAGATGCATTTTGTAGAGCATTATACCGACCCCACGTCAAGTGTTAGAGTACCATTGTATTATAATCACAATCTTGTCTGATATGAATTCAGAGATCTTTCAACAGCCAGTGATATATCAGGGATGTTTTAGAGACAGAGGTGAAGACTTCTCTAAGATTTCCTGGCGCTATATTCTAGCAAGACGATGCTCACCCACATGTGACTTGACATGTTCAAGACATCTTCCATGAACAGCAGATTATACTCTTTTCCTGGCACACACGTTCGCCAGACATGTCTTCACCGAACACGTCTAGGGCACGGTAGCTAAGTGCACTTTAAAGCGTCTCCGCCATCCACCAAATGAACTCGTATTGAATAGCTATTATTCCTCAAAACAACATAAAAACTATTCCATTCAATGCTACGTCGTATGGATGCTGTTTTGGTGACTCCACACATTACTGAATATTGAGACGACAATATCTTATAGTCTCTTAAAATAAATAAACATTTTAGTAAATGTAACCAGTTATCTACTACTTTTGAAAAAACATGTTCGTAGTATTGAAGGTAATTCACTGGTTTCACCTTTTCTTGGACCTTTAACTTGAGTACCTTCCTTTGGTTCGTGTAGTCGGAAAGCAATAAGCCTTACACTTCAATCATTGAATTAATTACACAAAATATCAACCGATTTATTTTCAACTTGTCCGTCCGTTAGCGCATACAAATACACAAACATCATTGAAAAAAATGATCGATCCATAAAATTCGAGAATCCAAGTTTGGACCTCAAACTTTCTCTTTACGTATAACAGGCATTATAAAGAACGTAAAAATTGCAACCATGAACATGACCTTCAGAGAGATAAAGAATGAACGTGAGTAGGTCAATTGAATTTGTGTTACGTAGGTGACGCAATTATCAGTTGTAGTGAGATTTTCATAAGAAAATCATCTTATTATTTTTTCAATGTGAGTGATTTGTAGCATCATTATCTTTTATAAATATGTAATCATATGTGAAATAGTATATTGTAGCTCTATTAACCTATTACTTTCCTTATATACATAATGTATAAGGAAAGTATTGTGACGGGGTCGAAAATTCGAATTCGAGTTTTCGACGGGACAGCACGTTTCAAGCATCCCTGATCACGAATCAAACATTTTTGAAGTGATGTCTGTGTGTGTGTGTGTGTGTGTAAGTATGTGTGTGTGTGTGTGTGTGAAAGTATGATTGTGTGTGTGTCAGTGGGTCTGTGGAGACGATAACTGACGAACGAATGGACCGATTCGAACCAAATTTGGTACAAAAATCACAATCCGTAAACACTGGAAGCCTATTG
The DNA here is from genome assembly GCA_951213105.1 of Amaurobius ferox. Lineage (NCBI taxonomy): Eukaryota > Metazoa > Arthropoda > Arachnida > Araneae > Amaurobiidae > Amaurobius > Amaurobius ferox. The sequence goes on from OX578140.1 coordinate 121,957,914, forward strand.
TTTTTATACGCAATCGAATGTCCAGAACCCCCCTAAATTTTCGAATGAAATTTTGAAAAAATCGTCAAAAAATCAAAACCTCAAATAAAGTTACGCAAATAGACATTTCTTATGTAATTTTTCATTAGAAAACGATTGACATAAATTTTAGAACGATAACACGAACCGTTCTTGAGATATTGCACATTTTTCAAAAAAATTATCAAAAAGTTATATAAAATAGAAAAAAAAATGTCCTATTGAGAAACATGCTCACTTTTCATATGTAATATCATGCGATAAATTGGGTAACATCATTCTCGTGGATCTAGCTCGTTCCATTCATGAAAAAAGTACTTTGAGTAATACTTTTGTATTTGAGCGCCAATAATCATTTATCTGCTGTAAGAATAACTTATTTCTTCGTCCATAACGCTTGGCGAGATTTTGGCGACGGAATTGGCGGAATGTCGCCAACTTGGTGACTTTTTGAAATGTTGCCAAATTAACGAAAATCTCACCAAATGGATAAAAATGACGCTAAATCAATGAAAATGACGACTAATTGTCGAAAATTCAATATCTTGGAAAAAATATTAGTATCTACTATAAGAAAAACCTATTTTTTTTACTGTAAAAGTAGTAAATTCATTACATTATATAAGGAAAGTCATGTGTTGCCCACATCAGATTTTTTTAAGATACAATCAGTATTTTTATCATATCTAATAATTTGAGCCTTCTGTTTGGCTGAAAACAAAGAAAGCCAGAAGTGAGCAATATGGCTGGGCACGTATTCCATCAACCCCAAAGGGTGTATTTTACAGCAAAAGGGCAAAAAATTATTTTCTTACCCCAGTTGAGAAATCCTTTATAAAAATCAATAAGTTAAATGACAGGTAAAAATCTATAATAAGTTGTATAAAATATATTGTTTGGATGTAAAGCAAAAAACCAAATAGAAAGCTGATATCTTTTCAAAGTAAAAGTAAAGAAAACCTTTAAAATATATTCCTAATAATACTATTTGAAAGTGGCATCAACTAAGTACCAGTATTACAATGGGATAGCTTACGGAATAAATTTTTATTTCCTCCTTTTCAAAGGCATAAAAATGAAACATTACCATGAAAATGCATCCAGAAAATTTTGGACATCTATATACAAATATCTTACGAAAGTAATAAAATGTACTTTTATCTGTCATTCTAGTGTCCGTATGCTCTATTGAACACATTCGGGATATACATTGAGAGCATAGAGAATATATTCAATTGAAAAAAAAAATATTGGGTAAGATATTTTATAATTCTGACGGGGAAAATCGAAAAGTAATAAGACAATTTTCTTTATGTTGGAAATTCACTGCATGCCATAAAAACTGTAGATTTCATAAATACACGGTTGCATTTAAATACAAGGGGACTAAAACATATTTCGGATACAAAAGAGAATTTTTTGTAAAATATTTTTTATCTCATAATTTCGAAGCATTTATTATTTTAATTTATATTTGATGTCAGAAAGTGAAATACATTTTTAAAAAATTTGATGTGGGCAGCAGATACTTTCCTTATATAATGCAATGAATTTACTACTTTTACAGTAAAAAAAATAGATCATTTTTATAGTAGATAGTTATATTCTTTTCAAGATATTGAATTTTCGTCAATACGTCATCATTTTCATTGATTTAGCGTTATTTTTATCCATTTGGCGAGTTTTTCGTTAATTTAGCAATATTTAAAAAAGTCGCCAAGTTGGCGACATACCACCAAATTCGTCGCCAAAATCTCGCCAAGCGCTATGGACGGAGAAATAAGTTATTCTTATAGCAGATAAATGACTATTGGCGTTCAAATACAAAAATATTACTCAAAGAATCTTTTTTCTTAAATGGAACGAGCTAGATCCACGAGAATGATGTCACCCAATTTATCGCATGGTATTATATATGAAAAGTGAACATGTTTCTCAATAGGAAATATTTTTTTATTATTTTATATGATTTTTTGATAATTTTTTTGAAAAATGTGCAATATCTCGAGAACAGTTCATGCTAGCGTTCTAAAATTTATGTCAATCGCTTCCTAATGAAAAATTACATAAGAAATGTCTATTTGTGTAACTTTATTAGAGGTTTTGATTTTTTGACAATTTTTTCAAAATTTCACTCGAAAATTTAGGGGGGTTCTGGACATTCAATTGTGTATAAAAACAATAGACTTCCAGTGTTTGTGGATTGTAATTTTTGTACCAAATTTCATTCGAATCGGTCCATTCGTTCGTCAGTTATCGTTTCCACAGACTCACTGACACACACACACACACACACGCACACACACACAGACATCACTTCAAGAATGTTCGATTCGCGACTAGGGATGCTTAAAACGTGCTCTCCCGTCGAAAACTCGAATTCAAATTTTCGACCCCGTCACAATATTTTCCTTATACATTATTGTATATAAAGAAAGTAATTAGTGTTACTGCCAGTTAAAAAAATCTGATGTGGGCACCACATGACTTTCCTTATGTAATGCAATGAATTTACTACTTTAACAGTAAAAAAAATGGGTTTATCTTATAGTAGATACTAATATTCTTTCCAAGATATTGAATTTTCGATAATTAGTCGTCATTTTCATTGATTTAGCGTCATTTTTATCCATTTGGCGAGATTTTCGTTAATTTGGCAACATTTCAAAAAGTCGCCAAGTTGGCGACATTCTGCCAAATTCGTCGCCAAAATCTCGCCAAGCTTTACTGACGGAGAAATAAGTTATTCTTATAACAGATAAATATTGGCGTTCAAATACAAAAGTATTACTCGAAGTATCTTTTTTCATGAATGGAACGAGCTAGATCCACGAGAATGATGTCATCCAATTTATCGCATGGTATTACATATGAAAAGTGAACAAGTTTCTCAATAGGAAATATATTTTTTTTTATTTTATACGACTTTTTGATAATTTTTTTAAAAAATGTGAAATATCTCGAGAACGGTTCATGTTAGCGTTCTAAATTTTATGTTAATCGTTTTCTAATGAAAAATTACATAAGAAATGTCTATTTGCGTAACTTTATTAGCGGATTTTATTTTTTGACGATTTTTTCAAAATTTCACTCGAAAATTTTGGCGGGTTCTGAACATTCGATTACATTTAAAAACAATATGCTTCCAGTGTTTACGGATTGTGATTTTTGTACCAAATTTCGTTCGAATCGGTCCATTCGTTCGTCAGTTATCGTCTCCACAGACCCACTGACACACACACACACACACATACTTTCACACACACACACACACACAGACATCACTTCAAAAATGTTTGATTCGTGATCAGGGATGCTTGAAACGTGCTCTCCCGTCGAAAACTCGAATTCGAATTTTCGACCCCGTCACAATACTTTCCTTATACATTATGTATATAAGGAAAGTAATAATAAAAATCTGATGTGGGCAACACATGACTTTCCTTATATAATGTAATGAATTTACTACTTTTACAACAAAAAAAATCTGATGTGGGCAACACATGACTTTCCTTATATAATGAAATGAATTTACTACTTTTACAGTAAAATAAATAGGTTTTTCTTCTAGTAGATACTAATATCCTTTCCAAGATATTGACTTTTCGACAATTAGTCGTCATTTTCATTGATTATCGTCATTTTTATCCATTTGGCGAGATTTTCGTTAATTTGGCAACATTTCAAAAAGTCGCCAAGTTGGCGACATTCCGCCAATTTTGTCGCCAAAATCTCGCCAAGCGTTATGGACAAAGAAATAAGTTATATATATATATATATATATATATATATATATAACTTATTAGATATTGAATTTTCGACATATATTATATAACTATTATTATATATTTATATATTATATAACTTATTAGATATTGAATTTTCCACAATTAGTCGTCATTTTCATTGATTTAGCGTCATTTTTATCCATTTGACGAGCTTTTCGTAAATTTGGCAACATTTCAAAAAGTCGCCAAGTTGGCGACATTCCGCCAATTTCGTCGCCAAAATCTCGCCAAGCGTTATGAACGAAGAAATAAGTTATTCTTACAGCAGATAAATTGGCGTTCAAATGCAAATGTATTACTCAAAGTATCTTTTTTCATGAATGGAACGAGCTAGATCCACGAGAATGATGTCACCCAATTTATCGCTTGATATTATATATGAAAAGTGAACATGTTTCTCAATAGGAAATATTTTTTTTCTATTTTATTTGACTTTTTGATAATTTTTTTGAAAAATGTGCAATATCTCGAGAACGGTTCATGTTAGCGTTCTAAAATTTATGTCAATTGTTTTCTAATGAAAAATTACATAAGGAATGTCTATTTACGTAACTTTATTATTGGTTTTGATTTTTTGACGATTTTTTCAAAATTTCATTCGAAAATTTAGGGGGGTTCTGAACATTCGATTGCGTATAAAAACAATAGGCTTCCAGTGTTTATAGATTGTGATTTTTGTACCAAATTTGGTTCGAATCGGTCCATTCGTTCGTCAGTTATCGTCTCCACAGGCCCACTGACACACACACACACACACACACACACACACACACACACACACACACACATACTTTCACACACACACACACACACACAGACATCACTTCAAAAATGTTTGATTCGTGATCAGGGATGCTTGAAACGTGCTCTCCCGTCGAAAACTCGAATTCGAATTTTCGACCCCGTCACAATACTTTCCTTATACATTATGTATATAAGGAAAGTAAAAATATAAACACAGCAACTGCAGGCAGATTCAATTCAAAACAATAGTGGATAAATCTTACCATTGACCAAAATTGATGTTATGAAAAATTGGTGAAGGGGAAAAGAGGCAGATGAAATAGTTTTGATAGTTTCGAATAGTTTCAATTTTGAATAGTTAGATTTATATACTGTAGTTTTGAATTGAAACTGTCTACACCTTCATATTTTGCATAATTAATAATTTTGCATAATATCAATTTTGGATAATGATAAGATTTGTATAGTATTATTTTGAATTGAATCTGCCTACATTTCCTTTTGACAATTTTGCATAATATCAATTCTGGATAATGATAAGATTTATATAGTATTGTTTTGCATTGAATCTGCCTACACCCTCATGTCCCTTCAATAATTTTGCACAATATCAATTTTGGATAATGATAAGATTTATATAGTATTGTTTTCAATTGAATCTGCGTACACCATCATTTCCATTCGACAATTTTGTATAATATTTATTCTCGATAATGATAAGATTTATATAGTTGTGAATTGAATCTGCCTAAACCCTCATTTCCCTTCGATAATTCTGCATACGATCAAGTTGGATAATAGTAAGATTTATATAGTATTATACTGAATCTACTTACACTGTTAAATTGGATTCATTTTATGTGTGATTAAAATTTATATTCTACTTTTCCGTATATCACTGTGTATGGGAGGACATTGGAAATATGTTTTAATTTTCATAATTTGTATTTTATTTTCTAGTGTTCATTTCTAGTTTTAGGTTTTATTCCCCAACCACCTTCTTTTTATTTTTGGATTAATTAAATTGGATTAATTAAATTGGATTAATTTTATGTGTGATTAAAATTTATATTCTACTTTTCCGTACATCACTGTGTATGGGAGGACATTGAAAATACGTTTTAATGTTCATAATTTATATTTTTTTTCTACTATTCATTTCTAGTTTTAGGTTTTATTCCCCAACCACCTTCTTTTCATTTTTGGAGTAATTAAATTGGATTAATTTTATGTGTGATTAAAATTTATATTCTACTTTTCCGTACATCACTGTGTATGGGAGGACATTGAAAACATGTTTTAATTTTCATAATTTATATTTTATTTTCCAGTGTTCATTTTTAGTTTTAGGTTTTATTCCCCAACCACCTTCTTTTTATTTTTGGATTAATTAAATTGGATTAATTTTATTTGTGATTAAAATTTATATTCTACTTTTCCATACACCACTGCGTATGGGAAGACATTGAAAATATGTTTTAATTTTCATAATTTATATTTTATTTTCTAGTGTTCATTTCTAGTTTTAGATTTTATTCCCCAACCACTTTCTTTTTATTTTTTACACAATTCACGCACAAACCTATGTAGTATTATACAGAGATTGGCGTGTTAAAACCAGGAAGACATTATCTGAAGACAGTGAACTGTTATTCATAATGAAAATGAATGAAAAGAGTAAAAAAATAGTCATGATGGACGTAACGACGAGACATAGTGACTTGAAAATTTGACACACGAAAATATTCAACGGGATGGAACTGTGTGCCGAGTTTCAGCTCTCTACATTTTCTTAGAGCCGAGAATGAGATTGTTAAAGACGTGGCAGCAAATACAAAGAAAGGTAATGTGAAGTTAATTAAAACTGGTGCAGGTAAAAAATGACATCGTGTTTCTAAGACAGAAATAACTGACATCTATTTTAATTTTTATTGTACATAAATCAATTCCATTTCATTGAGATGGTATTATTTCTTCCAATTTACATTATTTTTCTTATCGTAATTTGAAACTTGCTCCTACGATGAAACCCTTCAGGTGACAAATTCTTTACATATCCAAACCCATCGTGTCAAAATTCTAAATTCATTCCAATACATATAGCAGTTAAGAATTTTCGGAGTGAACAGATCAGGTAGGTATAAACACTCATTTCTTCGAACGTTTTTGTCGAAAATAACAAAACCATTAAAAAATTACTGTTCGATCCATTAACAAAACATAATTTCTATACGGCCCCCGACAAGCAATTACTTTACCAATTCATAAATCTCCCTAACAAAATGGATATCCTGCATCCTCACAATGCGTATCTATTTCATGATCAGTGAAATTCTCTAACCTTTGAACGATAAATAATAAATAAATAATTCCCATAAAGAGAGAGGTATTATCAAAGAATCGCAATAAAAATATTTCGTATAAGTAGTCAATAAAATATATTATCTGATTTTAAAGACAAATAACAACGTTCTATCTAAAAAGACATCTTCTTGCTGATGGTGGAGTGATCCCTTTTCGTTTTCATCCTGAAGAAATAAGCTGCTTCTTTTGCCTCCGAAACTAGTTGATACTTTTAATCAGCAGTTTATACTGTTACTATAAATGTACTTATTTATCCCAAATTACTTTAACCAGCATTTTAAGCGAATTTTTTTATTAGCCAAAAATGTTAATATCTCTGTCTATAACGTTTGGCAACAAATTTGGTGCTATACCACTAATTTGGCGATTTCGGAGAAATGTCGCCATGTTAGAGATGGTTCACTATATTTGAAAATTAAATGTATTTTTTTTGCATTTAATTAATTGATGTATTACCAATATGGTGACAATTCCAAAAATCGTCAGGTTGGCAGTATAGCACCATAAGTGTTATTATGTTCGATAGATTTATCGCCAAGCGCTACAGAGAGATAGAGTGATTTACTTTTCATATATACACTATAGTAATATGCTTTTTATATATACAATTAAAGGTATTCGATAAAATAGTCTAAATCCTCTGGTAGAAGTTTCTGGATAAGCTATTTCTTGAATGGACTATACTCTAAAAATCGAGTTTTACATAAAATAGGATAAGAATCATCAAAAGTAAATACATGTCTCTCTTCCTATATTTTCTGCGAAAATTTGCGCTTCAATGAATTCAAAACATATCTTAGCGTAATACGCATCTTAAAAGATGGCACGAGTTATTTTTCTGACTTCCGCCAGAAAACTTCTTAATATGTTTTACATTCCAGCTTCAAAAACTAACCGCAAAGATTCTTTTGAAACTTTAGTCTACATAAATTTATCTTGCTGAAAGAAAGCTAGCTGTTAGATGTCTTGTAAGGGTTTTAGAGTTTCTAAGATGCGGAAACAAAGTTTCCAGGTCGATGGGCGTATATAAATAACAATACTTAATATGAAATATGTATTTAGTAAAAATGTTAAAGAGTTTTATTTCTAAATACAAGAAAAAAAATATCGTCCTTTGTTACTGAATTCAATATTTGCACTTGATTTCTTCCAGATGCATGGATTTTTAAAATTATGATTATGTTGTAATATCATAAGTTAAAATTTTGTATGCAAAATTATATATATATATATATATATATATATATATATATATATATATATATATATATATATATATATATATATATAATGTAAATAACAAAGTACTAAACGTACCCGATTGTAAACTATAGAAATTGCCAAGTCATATAGGCGCAATGCTGCTCTATTAATGTCTTGTATATAAGAAAATCAAAACTAATCGAGAGGTGATACAAGTGCCAACAGGGAAATAACAAATGGCCAAGGGGGATTGTGACCCCTTGTTCCCGTTTATAGCCAGCTATTACTCCTGAGGAAACACTCACGGAACCGTTACGTGCCTGTGGCCATATTTCCTTGGAACGTCAAAGCAAAAGACGTATGCCAGAAGTGAATGCATGGACTGAGTGGAGAAAAATATTTTGGATTGAGACAGGTTGAAATAAGAAGTTAACCCGAATGACAGATCATTCATCAATTCAAATATAAAGTGCCGAGCCATTCGATGCGTTGCCACTATAACCATAACTTAGCTATGTATAAAGATGTAAAACATAGAGATTCATCAATCAAGGGGAGAATGAAAAGAAAATATCCAATCATCAAGCAATATATAATCTACAATTATCAGTGGTGAAGTTTCAAAATTGAAAACAGAAAATGATCAAGCATTAAAGCCAAACACATGGAAAAGTACTGGGCTTAATGAATTCATATTGAACAGATTCTTTATCAAGGCTTAGTTTCTATTCAAAATGACCAAAAAAGGCTTTTTCCGAAGACAGAGATAGATAATATCTTTAAACTCCATCTACAGAGCCAAAGATCTTCGAAGATTATATATATATTCCGGGTGGTCAGAATTAAAACACCCCTACTCTGAACTCTCTATAGATCTAACTACTCAGTGTAAAGGCTCCAAAATTGTTGAACATACTATTCAAGACATAGGGAAAGGGATTACGTGAAACAAAAAGTTCCAGAAACACCGATAGGTAGCGCTGTACTACATAAAATATGCTGACAAGACACAAAATACACATTTGTAACACATTTTATTCGAACGTACCAAACATTCATATCACAAGGACCTTATTGATGCAGGGAATGCAGCTCAATATGGTTCCCTTCTTCAAGATGTAAAATCTGCAATCTGTGGACAGCATGTCCTTCGTTTTCATAAAACAGTTACATAGATACTCTAAGTCCTCTGGACGAGTCGGACGGCCTGGGGCTTTCACACGCAAAGCGCGTTCTGGCAGTGTGACAGCCATCGCTGATAAGAATGAAAATTTCAAAGTTTTATCCCCTTTTATGTCCAGAACATAGTAGCTGCAAACCAAGAGTTTATGCAAATTTTTGTGCTTACAGGGCGAAATTGCAGTTACAATGACAGTTTAAGTTTCTTCACTTTTTTATCTCCTTTTTTTTCATATAAGCAAAAGCAATTATAAAGGAAAAATTCCATATCGCATGTGTTTGTTTTTTTGTGATTATTTGTGTCTTTTCAGCATATTTTCTGTTATACAGCGCCACCTATCGGTGTTTGTGGAACTAAAATTTTTTTCGCGTAATCCCTTTCCCCATGTCTTGAATAGTAGAGTAGGTTTAACAATTTTGGAGCCTTTACACTGTATAGAGATGTTCGATGTATAGAGAGCTCAGACTAGGGGTGTTTTAATTCTGACCACCCGGTATATATATATATATATATATATGTATATATATATATATATATATATATATATATATATATATATATATATATATATATATAATTTGGCCGTATAATTCTGCAAATTGCGAGACAAACGCAGCTGCCCGATGTATGCAAATGATCTGAAATGCAAGTAGGTCACATGATTACAGCGCCTGATAAAAGAGATGGAAATTGTAGATGAGCCAATAGTTGTTACTGTCTGTCGTCTACGGAAACCCTTTTCCTGAGCTGTTTTTCATTTCAGAAGACACGTCCTGTTGAAGAGATGGCTGTTCGATGACACCAAAGTCCGGTTCAGCATTTAAACGATCGTGCGAGGGGACTCATTTTGGGCCTACGTATGGCTGGGTGGTCGTACCAGCGTACCGCTGTTTAAATGCGCGTAGATGCGTGCACTGTGCAATAGACTTGGAAAAGATGGATTCAAGAAAGGCATGAGAATCGTCACAGTGGTGCAGATTTTGCGTCAGCACGCGTTGATCGTCGCATTCGAAGACATGGGGTGGCGGTACCACAAAAAACGACTGTCGACATTTTTCAGAATTTGCGGGGTATATTGGATGTTCCAGTATCAGCGAGAGTATTTTCTCGACGATTGACCGAAAGCGGCTTGCACTCAAACCGTCCTTTACGAAGACTGCCACTGATGACAAGACACCGGCGTGAGAGATTGTAATGGTGTCGGGCCCGAGCATCTTGGACGACTGAATGGGACAGGTTAGTGTTCAGCGACGAGTCTCGGTTCTGTTTGTCAAATAGCAGTCAAAGTGTGAGAGTCTGGAGGCGACATGGAAACGGATCCAATCCTGCTGCGACTATTGAACGGCAAACTGCTCAATAACGCGGCATCATGATTTGGGATGCCATCTGCTTTGACAGCAGATCACCTCTGGTTCATATCAGAGGCACAATGACGGCACTACGATATGTTGATGAGGTTATGCGGCCGGTTGCACTGTCCTACATTTAGTGGTAGCAAAATGCTGTTTTCCAGCCAGATAACGCACGACCGCACACGGCAACCATCAGCAGACATGCCTTAGAATATATCCAGGTGCTTCCTTGGCCTCCGCTGTCTCTAGATCTTTCAAGCATCGAGCATGTATGGGACGTGATTGGCCATCGTTTAACTGCCCTGCCCCCGCCTCAAACCCCCGCCTCCTATTTATATATGCCATCTCTGTCTGTGTGTTCTTTAACATCACACTCTATTCGCTCTTTCATGGTGTTGAATTTTCTGTGTCGGGTGGTATATATATATATATATATATATATATATATATATATATATATATATGTGTGTGTGTTTGTGTGTGTGTGTGTGTGTTTTAGACCAACTAACTTAAAAATACATACCTTGTGTTATATAAAAATATTATTTTATTGTTTACGTACCCGAAAAATGTTTTATTTAAAAAATCTTTGATCAGTTTGATCGAATCAAAATAATTTCGACAAAATTCCGTTACAATTTATTTTCAAAGAACTTTTTCATTTAGACAATGTTTATTCTACAGTCAGCGTATGTTTATAAAATTCAGTTTAACGTGCTGATTTTTCTTAGAAGTGTCAAATAAAAATTGTTCCAAATTTCCACAGAAAATACATTTTAAGTAAAGCTTTGGCAGAAAATAAATTGAAAACCGTGATGCTGTAAGCTTTAAATATTGACTGATACAATGTGTTGCCATGTTATTTTTAGAAGCTGTCTATATAACAGATTGCAATAGCCAAAGGCCTTAGGAAATGCCATACTGTACGTCTTTAAGGAAACATATATGCTGAAAAATATTATGTTATATAGATGTTAGAAAATATTACTTCAATTTCAAATGTTGATTCCTCTATATACATATAATAAACCGGGGAAAGTATTATGATGGAAATTCAAATCAATAGCGACCTTTTATGGACGTATGTACACGATTTGCATGTGAATGACAGTAACAATTAAACACTTGACACAAATAATTAAAGTTTTATGAAAATTTGATTAATGACTACAATAAAAGAGTAATATTAAGAAAATTGATTTTCAGCGAGTTCAAATTATTGAAATGTACTTTCGTACTCTTTAATAGTTGTTTTAATATTTGTAGAGATTATAATAATTTGTATATAGTTGTGAGACCAAATCTGAGATAAGATTTAGCGGAGGCAATTTTATGTTCTTTGTTTATTAAGGCTGCAATGTTGGACAATAGCAGCAGACGCAACGACGGCAGTTTTTACAACACTTTGACCCAAGAGGTTAATTAGGCCATAAACCTAAGAGGCTACATATAGCCACGAGAATGGTTAAAAACGTTGACCAATTATGGAAGCTGTCTGATCGCATTGCCCTAAGGTCGGCCAATCAGATCGACAAGGGGCGTTACAGACCGCAGGCAAAAGAGTCGGGAACAAAAGCTTCTAGGTGTTATTCAGAACTACTACTACGAGGGATTTCACGATGACTTCGACGGCAATAGCTATTTTTCATAGCGAGATGTAATAGAGAGGTATTCCGCAAGTTTTGCAAACCGAGTGTTCCGTAGAGATTCCACAGAAATGTCCAATGTCCTGATATACAATCGCAGACGGCAGGACTTAAAGGTATGTGTTCTTCAAATATTGTTGAAGGTCATCAATGCATTTTAGGCATTTTTATTTGACTGGTCTCAAATTTGCTCTCTCTACCGCGATTAATGAATAATTGTTGTAATTAATTTAATAAGTGATCTATGTTGTTAATAAACGATTTATTTTAAAGTTAAAATGGTGCAATTAATTGTTTTTATTTGTTTTGACTAATGACCTCCTGTCTCGGCGGAGGCAAGCAATTAATTGTTGTATTATGGTAATAAATATTCTATTTCAGGACTCGCACTAAAGATTAATAAGGTGGGTTAACGCGGTATTTCATGTTACAACGCAATGTAATAAATTAACTTCAATGAACTTCAACTAATGTTTTCGTTTGTGCACCACAATAGTATAATAATTATAATATTTGTAACTTTTTAATAGTGTTAAATAATTAATTACGAGATTCCTAAGAAAATCTAAATATACCAATAACTTTGTAAGGAAAGGGCTATGAGTGTATACATTAGGTCTATCTATAGTATGTGAGTATACTCGATCGAACAAAAAGTTTGAACAGAAGTGATTGAGCAAAAGTGATTGCCTGATTAGTAGAAAGATCTACAGAAGACATTTATTTAAGACAATATGGTTACTGACGAATTGTTACCTTATTCAGGAATATTAAGATAAACAATACTTACAAGCACAGAAATCTTATGTACCGTCTTAAAAATGTCTTTCGACAACAACAAAGCATATTTGAATTCGAGAAAAAATATGACGAGCGCTTTGACAAACATTGCAACTACCACCATCTTACAGGCCCTGGTGGTACGACTTTTTCGGATTAATTTATTGCTTCCTACGTATGCGTTTTGTTTGTTACTGGTGTTATTTACTACTATTTAGGCAATTCTCTACAACTTTATAATTGGCTTCTTTCATCTATCTCGCTTTGTTGTCGAGTTTGTTATCCTAACTTGTTAAATTCTATACTAGGTACCCTATAATCCCTTTTATTCGATCGGGCCTGGTCACTTTACAATAAATAGAACTATCGTGTACACTCATGGAACTTTCTTTACAATTTTATTCGGGTACTTAAAAATTTTCCTTAAAAAACCCTTTTTACGAATTATAAACATAATATGCGTAAATATTACACGCAGATTAGTTACCCCCACTGGGTTCCGTTCTAAATTGTGTGGCACTTCTCGGCCGTTCAAACAGTTACCTTACACCTTCCTGGTAGATCGGATGGTCTGGGTCTCAACAGCAACAACAACGCAGATTAGTTAGCGACCTATTGGGGAGGGGTGCATATTGTAACTTTGCGCAATAATGGTAAGTATAGAAATTACAACGTAGATTGCTTTGCAAATAGAACGATAAAGCATAGGATATTTTCGAAGCACTTGCTTTCTAAATCCGATGCGAATAATCCAAAAGTTTATTTCCAAAACTAAGCACCAAATTATCTACAAGAGTGAGTGTGGAGCGAGAGCTTGAAGGAGGAAACTCAGATATTTTCGAAGAGATACACCTATTTTAATATTTTGTGTGCGCAGCGATTTGCGTTGTGTTTTTGTTTCACTATTGAGAATATGTTTGAACAGATGCGTTTTTTCATCATACATCGTTCAAATTAAGTTAAGATATATTAAAAATAACTATTGAATAAGTAGTTTTATATATATATATATATATATATTTGAATTTTTATCGTTAATAGAATTAAGGTAAGTAGTTATAATGTTACCAAATGCAACAGGGGTTTTAAAGTCAATCTATTAATTTACACAAAAATTTTGTTGTATTTCATTACTATATTTTTTACCACATTTTATGTATGTGTTTTTGTATTTTATGTATGCGTCCATGCATTTTATGTATGCGTTTAAGCAAGTTATGTATATATTTATTCATTGTACATTTGCGTTTATGTGTTTTACTTATGCCTTGAGTTATGTAATGCTTTTGTACCTTCATGCGTATATATTTTATGTTTACTTGTCTCTATTTTATGTATGCGCGTATGTATGTTATGCAGATGCGTATTTTATGTATTTATGTATGATTGTGTTTTATTATGTTACATGGTTATTATGTAATTTTTTTATTACGATATTTCGAATTATTATGTTCTTAATAAATCTGTAATCTCTCTACACTGCGTCCATTGTAAAGAATGTAAATGCTTACATGTTATTGCTAATATTTTAATATGCAGAAACGAGAATTTATTTATTATTCTACGACACTACAAAGATCAAATTTTGTATCCTCTTTAAGGATTATTATCAAACTTTCTCTAATTATACATAACTTTATAATCGTTAGTGTGAAATATAAGTATTTGAATTTGATCCATAATGTGCATTCAGTGATAAAATATTTAAACTGTCTTCTTGCCTGTCATGGCTTTTAATCTTTGCGTAGTACGGAAGAAATTATAGAACACACGAAACTGGTATTGTAAACATTTTTTTCACTCTGACTGCTTTCAGAATAAATCTGAAATAAAAACTCTTCGACAAACAACAGCAAGCAAAAATTGAATAAGTTATCAACCGGTTTAAATTGTAATAAAGAGCCTTTTTCGTCAGAATAAATAAGACACAGTACCAGTACCAGCAAAGCCAAAAACAAAAATGCATGTATCACACGTGATCCAAAAAAGTAATTGTTGCCAAACGAAAATTCGAAAACGTAAGGAAACGAAACAAAAAAGGATTAAAATATTCTCAGTGAACAGAATTTCGAACTAAGTGCCTTATTATGAAAATTAAGGGAATTTCACAAAGATAAAACTGTAAAAATACCAGTGGAAAAAATATCGATAAAACAAAATGAAAAAAAAATGGTTTTGGAAAATTACACGAAATAATTCACAAGCTAAATTTAATTAATTTTTCGATCAAATAATAAAAACTAACTGTGAATTAAAAATAACGTGATATAAAATATGAAGGAAGTTTTAAAGGACACTATATGCGATAACTTATCAACTAAATTTGAATAACTTTTGATTAAAACACTAGAAATACCAATGCACATCCAGTACAACTCCAGATTATTAATACTGTATCATTTCAGAGCATCAATGCAAGGTCATCTCCAGGGGCTGTAATCATTTTATACTATAGTTACGTACAAGTGATGAAATATAGGAGAACTTCATCAAAATCTAGGGAAATTCATGAAATGGTATATTTTTAAATAATCATTTATTTTAGAACTTTCAAAACTGATTCAATATTTGAATAATTTGAAAAACACTAAACAGCATTTGAAAAACACTAAACAGTAAAATTCGAGATCACAAAACTCAAAATTGAATTTAAAATAAGCAATGATTGCAATATTCTAAATAATGTTTAGTAATTTGCATGTATTTTCTTTCAGGTGCATTAATTCTTGAAATTATGATTATGTTATTATATGATTAGTTAAAATTTTGTGTGCAGCATTATATATATATATATATATATATATATATATATATATATGTAGTTATATATATAATAATAATAGTTTGAAAGTCCAATGATAGAAAAGTGAGAAGCTGCAACTCGAAAAACCTAACCTTCTAACAAACCTACAAAATAAAAGTATAAAAGAGCAAATCTTCAATTAAATTGAAAAAAAATACAAATTTCGAGTCATTAAGTTAAAGAAAATCAACAAATTTCAATGGTATGGAAGCGATAATAGAAAAAAAATCCAAACATTATTGCTATACACATGGACAAAGGCTAGGCTTTAGAAAATGGAATTGTTCACTTCGCCAAAACTCTTCATAGGGTCCAAGTATTTTGTCGAATCAAATATAAAATATGTATGTTTCTGAAGAAGTAGATAAATTATATCTATAAACTATTTCTATATTTATATATGTATATATCTATATATAATAGTTTATTGATATAATCTATAGACTATATTTATAGATTATATCTACAAACTTGGACAACATACATAAATAAGGAAAAATTAAGGAAACACAAATACCTGGAAAGAACACTGCATATGTATTTTTCAGTTATATATATATATAGTATATAACTTTTTTAACATGCATAGCACAACAGGAAGAGTATTTGAATTGGGTCGAAAATTTGAATGTCAATTTTCTATGGAGTTTCACGATTTAGTCACTCTAGAGCATTAATTATCGATTTTTCAAGAGAAATCTATATACATGCCTTGTATGCATCCACTCTATCTTCCAAACAAACCTCCGTTTTACTTTTCCTACAATACGTAGTAATGTACAGGTAACGTATATATATTTATGGAACGTTTTATATAAAGAACGGTAAATAGCTCTAACTTTTCCCTCGAATTTCCCTACATACTTTCATTAAAAATGTGCTACTTAAAATCGCTTGAGTATGTTATGAAATGAACCAATTTTCATATTTTTCGCTTACAGTTAATTTTAAAGAAATGGCGCTAAGAGGTAACGGTCCAATGGTTTTCTGAAGTAATTGGATTTAAAATCCAAATTTCACAGCGAGTTTCGAATGAATGCAATGGAATTTCATCTTAGCAGGAAGATTAGCATTTTTGCTCAGAATGCATTTTTAACGATTCCAATTTAATCTTTGACATTTCCTCTGAAACTGAGCTTAAAATATATCTTGAAAATGAAGATATTACTAATTTTCAGTAGAATGGAACCAACCGAAGGAAACTTCGAAAATATGATTAATCCTATTTTATTTAGGAACGGTTTCATATTTCACTTCCAAATATATATTTTGCATCTGAATTTATTAATTTATAGCGTAAAATATTAAGTTTGTTAAGCTTATTAGATATTTATTTCAATTCTTAAACTGTACATATGCAAAGTCTTTAATAATCTGAATCTTACAATGTAGATGATTATAACATATTCAAAAAACCTTTAAATAAAATAATGAAGCATGTAATTCTTTTATATTGCAAACATATTAAAACAACGTGATGAATTTTTACCCGTACACGTGCAGCTCAGTAGAAAAAAGCTGTTCGTTCTATAGATACATAGAATGGGGGTTCGATTCATTAGATAGGTTAATACCTCTTTAATCAGCCTACCATATGGGGAACATCTTGAACGGTGGGTTAGTTAAACTCAAAGATTTTGATGTTCCGCGTCCGCAAAACTAGTGTACTTAACTGCAGTGTGCTCCACTCGACTTTCTCATACCAGAATACATTTTCAATAGTTTTTTTTTTCAAATTTTACGCGAAAAGGTTTGAAAAATCGGTATCAAGGGTCCAAATGATAACAATTATAGCGTGTTACCCTTCCCTTTAAAGGACTTCAAAAAATCTTTTGATTGATGCCATACATCACGATCCTTCGGTGGGGCGGGTAACTTGCTCCCTGAGGGAACTAATGACGGCACGAGAGAAAAAATTGTATCGCGGCTATTTTTCTCAACAATGATTCAAACAATAAAGACCATAATATCATTGAGCCATAAATAAACCCTTTTATGCATGGCTATATCGAATTTTGTCCTATGCTATTGTGTTAAAAAAATATATAATTGCGAATAAATTTCGAAGCTTTGGCTCGAATTTCAAAAATGTCTGTCGAGTTCTAGATTTTTTTATAACAAAGTTGGGTATAAAGCTTCGTGAAAGTCCATGTGGCTATGGAATTTCACGAAACATATTCTCTGTGGCTACTATGGTGTACGCAAGAAATCGATCACAGACACCAAAAAGACAAACATACGAAGATCACTCCAAAATTAGTCAAAACGTGTTCAGGAGGTCTTAAAACATATATTGACATCTGCATTTCGAAATAAGAAATTTTCGATAAAACTATACTTTCTCAATACTACGTATTAGAAAGTAAAAAATTAGTATAATACATTCGCTCAAATTTCTGTTTTAAATAAACTGGAAATATAAATACTATATTGTATAAATGCATAAACAACTGGTACAACAATGCATATCAACCTATTTCAAAGGCAAGTAAGAGCTTTTTTTGTTAACATAAATGAGACAGCGCAGCCCCAAAAATTCTGTCTCTAAAGTGATAATATCTGCATGAGCACCTCAAATCGTCTTCTCTCATATTACCCTGGCAACTGACGCCTGACGCCTATTTAAGGAGTATTAGGAGGAACATACACGCACAGTTTATCTTTTCGATTGGGCTGAACAGTTCGATTTCCGAAATGCCGAACTGTTGTGTGGGACTACTTGCCGGAAAATCGTTTAGCTTCTTAGACTGTGGGAATTACCACACCCTTGCTGGCCGAACTGATATGGCATCCTTGCCGAGTCTTCAACCCATAGGTTTGCATGGTCTTCTCAACATCGGCTGTGTTTGTATTATTTTGGTTCCAAAGCAGACTGAAGATTATGTCCCGGTTGTCCATTCCCCCACAGGGGGCCCGTCACATGATGACGGTGTATGGAACTTGGCTTCCTAATACCCCTGATCCGTGGCTGACGTGATTTTCTCCTTGAAGCAGGCGTTTCTAGGTGGGGGAGCGGAGCAGGCCTTTATAACCTGTTTCCAGACCCGTCGGCGACTGGGGTCTTGACTCGATGGGTTGCTTTCGCCGTGACCATTGAATGGTTCTGCCTACTCTTGCTCTTCCGGTTGTTCGGCTTGCTGGATGGTGGATATCACTATTTTCTGCCCTCTGTTGCGTAAATAACAACAGGTCGCCACGGGGGTTGATCCATAATCTGTCCCGGTCATCCAAATAAACACCTTCAGGTAGGTCAGACGGTCTAGGTCAAAATAAAAAAAGAAAAAGGAAAAAATAGAAAGGCTGAAAATGATAAAAAAACAGTCCAATCTGTGCGTGGCTGGGGCGTAGAAGAAGCATGCCTAACTGTCATTGTTTGGCCTGTCAATTCGAACTGAAGAACAGATTGTACTTGACAGGCTAATGCAACACGGCAGAGGCACATATATATATAGGATTAGCAGGCTCAACGGACTACTGGATTTGATATACTTTTAGCTCATTTGTTTCAAAAAGTAATTGTTAAGAGAAAGTGACAATTATAAAAAGTGCTCGATTGCTGAGGATAGCAACAGCTTAGCTGGAAATCTGAGAAAATGCGCAATTGCCTTTCCTTTCCGTAAATTGAAATAGTTTATTAAACTTTTCCACATGGTTATTACAAATATATTTCCTAATTATACAAAATGCTTCTTAAAAGTTTATATGAATAAGTGCTTCATAATGTTGAGAGGTTTTGAAATTCTTTGAAACAAATGATACTTAGAACGTAAAGTTTCATTGAAATATATAGTAAATATGTTTTAAGAATATTGAAGAATCAGAAAGAAATATATTGTTACGGCACACAGTGGTGCCAAATGAGAAATTTGCGGAAAAAACCTCACAACTTATGCATTTCTTAATATTTTTGAATACTTTTTGAGCATGTAGATAAGTTAAAAGTAAGATTTTATATGCCTGCCGAAACAGCGAAGGTTGCAAAAAGTTGCAGCTGATTTTCACAGAACAGTTACATAATAGTATCTGCTTTCGAAATAACTCATTCATAGAGTGTAGGAACGTGTATCTTTTTTTTATAGGCTTAAAGAAATGAAGGAAAACAAAAAAATTTATATATGTATATTTTACGCTTTATAGTATGATTTTGGCTATGTTTTCCCGAAATGTATTTATGTCAGAAATAAGCTGAGGTTACATATATTGAAAATACGTGAGACATATAATTATAAATATCCACAAAAATTTTGGAGAAAATATTGAATTTTTAGTTAGTAAAAACAAGATTTCAATTAGAATGTGGAAGTCTTGTTTAAGATCAGTTTTTCCTTTTAGTTATCTTCTATATAATAAAAGGCAATGTCTGTGTGTCTGTGTGTCTGTCTTATACACTATACGTTTCGCGACCGCGCGTCGGAGAGCTACGAAATTTGGCAATCGGAGACCCGGGGGGGAGGGAAGGGGACACGTGAAAACCGATTTTTAAAATTTTAATTATTTTTTTATTTATTTAATGTTTTATGCGATTTCGACCGTTTTTTGCCCTTTTTTCTCCACGATCCAGACATCGTAGAAAAAAACAAATTACACCATCGGAAAGAGCAGAGAATTTCGAGTAAAAATATATCAATTTCAAATCTGAATTTCGATTTCTAATATTTTTTAAAGATTTTAAAACAAAAGTCACTTTTTGCTCAAGAAAACGATTTTTGGTTTTTAAATTCTCGCATCGTGAAAAGTACTCATAATTTCGACTAATAATTTACATTTTCAGAAAGGTCAAACATCTGGCATTCTTACAAGTCTAATCTGGTCCAGAAATAATGAAAATTGCCTTCAGGATCGCAATTTTAAAGACGTCATGATTTTAAATTTCTCGCCGTTCCGCTCGGCGTGACGCTTCGTTTCTCCCCCGCTGAAGCAGGGAAGGTGGTGGGTGGGGACGTCAAGGTGGAGGTGACGTCACGGTTCTGTATATGCATAGCGATGGGTGGGACAATAAGAAACCGAATTAGTTTTTACTTTCCGTTTCCCGCGCTTCCGATTTTAAATGAAATAAGAGCTTAACATATGCAATGTAGAAATTATTATATTTATATTTTAAATGATGGAACGATATGGATTTTTTAAATGGATATTTTAATTTTATGGATATTTTAAATGATGGAACGATGGATATTTTAATTTTATGGATATTTTAAATGATGGAACGATGGATATTTAAATTTTATGGATATTTTAAATGATGGAACAATGGAATGAGGATGATGGAATTAAGAGCTTAGAGAGCATATGGTCATTTTAAATTGTAAATTAGCGCGCGGGAAGTTAGCGGTAGGCCCGTGTACGATTCCCGCCACTGCCAAAACTGCCGAAGTGTTCACGCGGAATACGATCACGTTAAACATGTGGGCCCGTAAGTCCTTCCGAGAGGTTGGTGGTAGGGGAAGGAGGGTACGGTCCCTGTGGATGCCTCCTTCACAGGGTTCCCGTCTAAATTGGGTGAATGTAAAGAAAGTTGCGGAGGGCGAGGCAGCCCAGTGGTTAGCGCTCAGGAATTGCACTCGGTAGGCCCGGGTTCGATTCCCGCCACTTCCAAAACTGCCGCCGTGTTCACGCGGAGTACGATCACGATAAACATGTGGGTCCGGAAGTCCTTCCGAGAGGTTGGTGGTAGGGGAAGGAGGGTACGGTCCCTGTGGATGCCTCCCTCACAGGGTTCCCGTCTAAATTGGGTGAATATAAAGAAAGTTGCGGAGGGCGAGGCAGCCCAGTGGTTAGCGCTCAGGAATTGCACTCGGTAGGCCCGGGTTCGATTCCCGCCACTTCCAAAACTGCCGCCGTGTTCACGCGGAGTACGATCACGATAAACATGTGGGTCCGGAAGTCCTTCCGAGAGGTTGGTGGTAGGGGAAGGAGGGTACGGTCCCTGTGGATGCCTCCCTCACAGGGTTCCCGTCTAAATTGGGTGAATATAAAGAAAGTTGCGGAGGGGGAGGCAGCCCAGTGGTTAGCGCTCAGGAATTGCACTCGGTAGGCCCGGGTTCGATTCCCGCCACTTCCAAAACTGCCGCCGTGTTCACGCGGAGTACGATCACGATAAACATGTGGGTCCGGAAGTCCTTCCGAGAGGTTGGTGTAGGGGAAGGAGGGTACGGTCCCTGTGGATGCCTCTCCCACTGGGTTCCGTTCTAAATTGGGTAAATAAAAAGAATGTTATGGAGATAGTCGCTGGGGGCGAAGAAGCCCAGTGGTTAGCGCGCGGGAATTGCACTCAGTAGGCCCGGGTTCGATTCCCAAAATTGCCGCCGTGTTTACGCGGAGTACGATCACGTTAAACATGTGGGTCCGTGAGTCCTTCCGAGAAGTTGGTGGTAGGGGAAGGAGGGTACGGTCTAAATTGGATGAATAAAAAGAAAGTTATGGAGATTGTCGCGTAGGGCAAAGTAGCCCAATGGTTAGCGCGCGGAAATTGCACTCGGTAGGCTCGGGTTCGATTCCCAAAATTGCCGCCGTGTTTACGCGGAGTACGATCACGTTAAACATGTGGGTCTGTAAGTCCTTCCGAGAGGTTGGTGGTAGGGGAAGAAGGGTACGGTCCCTGTGGATGCTTCTCCCACTTGGTTCCGGTCTAAATTGGGTGAATAAAAAGAAAGTTATGAAGAATATCGCGGAGGGTGAAGTACCCCAGTGGTTAGTGCGCGGGATTTGCACTTGGTAGGCCCGGGTTCGATTCCCAAAATTGCCGAATAAAAATAAAGTTATGGAGATTGTCGCGGATGGCACGGTAGCCCAGTGGTTAGCGCGCGGGAATTTCACTCGGTAGGCCCGGGTTCGATTCCCGCCATTGCCAAAACTGCAGCCGTGTTCACGCGGAGTACGATCACGTTAAACGTGTGGGACTGCAAGTCCTTCCGAGAGGTTTGTGGTAGGGGAAGGAGGGTACGGTCTCTTTGGATGCCTCCCCCATTGGGTTCCGGTCTAAATTGTGTGGCACTTCCTGGCCTTCCAAGCAGTTACCTTACACCTTTCTGGTAGGTCGCGCCAACGAGTTTGCCACGGTCAGAATTTTCAAGGGTAGCGAACAGGCTGGTCGCCAAAGGCGGCTAGTCTTAAATAATAAAAGGCAATGTCTGTGTGTGTGTGTGTGTGTGTGTGTGTCTGTGTGTCTGTCTTATACACTATACGTTTCGCGACCGCGTGTCGGAGAGCTACGAAATTTGGCAATCGGAGACCTGGGGGGGAGGGAAGGGGACACGTGAAAACCGATTTTCAAAATTCTAATTATTTTTTTATTTATTTAATGTTTTATGCGATTTCGACCTTTTTTTGCCCTTTTTGCCCTTTTTTCTCCACGATCCAGACGTCGTAGAAAAAAACAACTCACACCATCGGAAAGAGCAGACAATTACGAGTAAAAATATATCAATTTCAAATCTCCATTTCGATTTCTAATATTTTTTAAAGATTTTAAAACAAAAGTCACTTTTGGCTCAAAAAAACGATTTTTGGTTTTTAAATTCTCGCATAGTAAAAAGTACTCATAATTTCGACTAATAATTTACATTTTTAGAAAGCTGAAATATCTGGCATTCTTACAAGTCTAATCTGGTCCAGAAATAATGAAAATTGCCTTCAGGATCGCAATTTTAAAGACGTCATGATTTTAAATTTCTCCGCGTTCCGTTCGTTTCTCCCCCGCTGAAGCAGGGAAGGTGGTGGGTGGGGACGTCAAGGTGGAGGTGACGTCACGGTTCTGAATAGAGCGCCTTTGCTCTATATAAATTATTATATTTATATTTTAAATGATGGAACGATCTGGATTTTTTAAATGTATATTTTAACTTTTGGATATTTTAAATGGATATTTTAATTTTATGGATATTTTAAATGATGGAACAATGAAACAATGGAATGAGGATGATGGAATTAAGCATATGGTCATTTTAAATTGCAAATTAGCGCGCGGGAAGTTAGCGGTAGGCCCGGGTTCGATTCCCGCCACTGCCAAAACTGCCGCCGTGTTTACGTGGAATACGATCACGTTAAATATGTGGGTCCGTAAGTCCTTCCGAGAGGTTGGTGGTAGGGGAAGGAGGATACGGCCCCTGTGCATGCCTCCCCCACTGGGTTCCCGTCTAAATTGGGTGAATATGTAGAAAGTTATGGAGATTGTCGCGGAGGGCGCGGCAGCCCAGTGGTTAGCGCGCGGGAATTGCACTCAGTAGGCCCGGGTTCGATTCCCGCCACTGCCAAAACTTACGCCACGTTCACGCAGAGTACGATCACGCTAAACATGTGGGTTCGTGAGTCCTTCCGAGAGGTTGGTGGTAGGGGAAGGAGGGTACGGTCTAAATTGGGTGAATAAAAAGAAAGTTATGGAGATTGTCGCGGAGGGCGAAGTAGCCCAGTGGTTAGCGCGCGGGAATTGCACGCGGTAGGCCCGGGTTCGATTTCCGCCACTGACATGGAGTACGATCACGTTAAACATATGGGTCCGTATGTTTTTCCGAGAGGTTGGTGGTAGGGGAAGGAGGGTACGTTCCCTGTGGATGCCTCCCCCACTGGGTTCCGGTCTAAATTGGGTGGCACATCCTGGCCGTCCAACCAGTTACCAGGCCCGGGTTCGATTCCCAAAATTGCCGCCGTGTTTACGCGGAGTACGAGCACGTTAAACATGTGGGTCCGTGAGTCCTTCCGAGAAGTTGGTGGTAGGGGAAGGAGGGTACGGTCTAAATTGGATGAATAAAAAGAAAGTTATGGAGATTGTCGCGTAGGGCAAAGTAGCCCAATGGTTAGCGCGCGGAAATTGCACTCGGTAGGCCCGGGTTCGATTCCCAAAATTGCCGCCGTGTTTACGCGGAGTACGATCAC
The DNA here is from genome assembly GCA_951213105.1 of Amaurobius ferox. NCBI lineage: Eukaryota > Metazoa > Arthropoda > Arachnida > Araneae > Amaurobiidae > Amaurobius > Amaurobius ferox. The sequence goes on from OX578140.1 coordinate 121,982,663, forward strand.
GTTAAACATGTGGGTCTGTAAGTCCTTCCGAGAGGTTGGTGGTAGGGGAAGAAGGGTACGGTCCCTGTGGATGCTTCTCCCACTTGGTTCCGGTCTAAATTGGGTGAATAAAAAGAAAGTTATGAAGAATATCGCGGAGGGTGAAGTACCCCAGTGGTTAGTGCGCGGGATTTGCACTTGGTAGGCCCGGGTTCGATTCCCAAAATTGCCGAATAAAAATAAAGTTATGGAGATTGTCGCGGATGGCACGGTAGCCCAGTGGTTAGCGCGCGGGAATTTCACTCGGTAGGCCCGGGTTCGATTCCCGCCATTGCCAAAACTGCAGCCGTGTTCACGCGAAGTACGATCACGTTACACGTGTGGGACTGCAAGTCCTTCCGAGAGGTTTGTGGTAGGGGAAGGAGGGTACGGTCTCTTTGGATGCCTCCCCCATTGGGTTCCGGTCTAAATTGTGTGGCACTTCCTGGCCTTCCAAGCAGTTACCTTACACCTTTCTGGTAGGTCGCGCCAACGAGTTTGCCACGGTCAGAATTTTCAAGGGTAGCGAACAGGCTGGTCGCCAAAGGCGGCTAGTCTATATAATAAAAGGCAATGTCTGTGTGTCTGTCTGTGTGTCTGTCTTATGCACTATACGTTTCGCGACCGCGCGTCGGAGAGCTACGAAATTTGGCAATCGGAGACCCGGGGGGGAGGGAAGGGGACACGTGAAAACCGATTTTTAAAATTTTAATTATTTTTTTATTTATTTAATGTTTTATGCGATTTCGACCGTTTTTTGCCTTTTTGCCCTTTTTTCTCCACGATCCAGACATTGTAGAAAAAAACAAATTACACCATCGGAAAGAGCAGAGAATTTCGAGTAAAAATATATCAATTTCAAATCTGAATTTCGATTTCTAATATTTTTTAAAGATTTTAAAACAAAAGTCACTTTTTGCTCAAGAAAACGATTTTTGGTTTTTAAATTCTCGCATCTTGAAAAGTACTCATAATTTCGACTAATAATTTACATTTTCAGAAAGGTCAAACATCTGGCATTCTTACAAGTCCAATCTGGTCCAGAAATAATGAAAATTGCCTTCAGGATGGCAATTTTAAAGACGCCATGATTTTAAATTTGTCGGCTACCGGCTCAGTTCCTCAACGGCATTTTCCTCCCATCCGCATTAGTTTCTTCCCCGTCTCCATGGAGACCGCGCTTTCGGTTTTAACTGAATTACGAGCATAAGTGTTGTATACATCGGGCGAAATTATTATATTTATATGATATTTTAAATGGATATTTTTAAATGGATATTTTAAATAATTTAAATGATTGAATTATGGTGGTTTGAATTGTGGTGATGTATTTGAAATTATTATATTTATGGATTGGTGGAACGATATGGTTGATTTTTTTATTTTAAATGGATATTTTAATTTATGGATATTTTAATTTATAGATATTTTAAATGGATATTTTAATTTTATGGCTATTTTAAATGATGGAACGATGGAACGAGGATGGTGGAATTAAGAGCCTAGCATATGGTCGTTATAAATTTAAATTAGCGCGCGGGAAGTTAGCGCGCGAGAATTGCACTCGGTAGGCCTGGGTTCGATTCCCGCCACTGATGCGGAGTACGATCACCTTAAACAAATGGGTCGATAATTCTTTCCGAGAGGTTGGTGGCAGGGAAAGGAGGGTACGGTCTCTGTGGATGCCTCCCCCACTGGGTCCTGGTCCAAATTGGGTGAATAAAAAGAAAGTTATGGAGATTGTCGCGGAGGGCGCGGTAGCCCAGTGGTTAGCGTGCGGGAATTTCACTCGGTAGGCCCGGGTTCGATTCCCTCCACTGACAAAACTGCTGCCGTGTTCACGCGGAGTGCGATCACGTTAAACATGTGGGTCCGTAAGTCCTTCCGAGAGGTTGGTGGTAGAGGAAGGAGGGTACGCACCCTGTGGATGACTTTCCCACTGGGTTCCGGTCTAAATTGGGTGAATAAAAAGAAGGTTATGGAGATTGTCGCGGAGGGCGCGGTAGCCCAGTGGTTGGCGCGCGGGAATTGCACTCGGTAGGCTAGGGTTCGATTGCCGCCACTGCCAAAACTGCTGCCATTTTCACGCGGAGTACGATCACGTTAAACATGTGGATCCGTAAGTCCTTCCGAGAGGTTGTTGGTAGAGGAAGGAGGGTACGGACCCTGTGGATGCCTCCCCTACTGGGTTCCGGTCTAAATTGGGTGAATAAAAAGAAGGTTATGGAGATTGTCGCGGAGGGCGCGGTAGCCCAGTGGTTAGCGCGCGGGATTTGCACTAGGTAGGTCCGGGTTCGATTCCCGCCACTGCCAAAACTGCCGCCGTGTTCAGGCGGAGTACGATCACGTTAAACATGCGGGACCGTAAGTCCTTCCGAGAGGTTGGTGGTAGGGGAAGGAGGGTACGGTCCCTGTGGATGCCTCCCCCACTGAGTTCCTGTCTAAATTGGGTGGCACTTCCTGGTAGGTCGTTCCTTCTGGTAGGTCGCGCCAGCGAGTGTGCCACGGTTAGAATTTGCCACGGTCAGAATTTTCAAGGGTAGCGAACAGGCTGGTCGCCAAAGGCGGCTAGTACTGAATAAAATACATTTATTTACATGGCAAGATACTTCGGTTCATTGCCTATCAAAAATAGTAGTTTGTATCGAAAAATATTATTTTCGGGTTTCGGGGTTTCTTCCGCCACGGAACCAGTGTGCGGAGTATCTTCTGGAATCGTGGAGGTGCACACAGGATACAAAAATGTCTCAAAATTTCTGGATAACAAACAAGTTTATTCATAAGCACAACGTAAACGGGGACAATATACACTCAAACAGCACTTAAAATAAATGTTCCACTAATTTCCCAAAAATAACTGATGTTAATCTCAAAATATTGACGAAAGTAATTTTACAAAACAGCAGCTACTACATTCGAGAGTTTTTTCTCCGTCAGGTCTTCGAAAGAGACGGAAGAAAAGACGATAGTGAGTGAAAATTACATGCATTTGCAACAATATGGAGCGAGAAGCTCCATTTGCCTTTCTCAGACATTCATATTTCATTCTGCCAGTTAGGTAAGAATGGATGCAATTACGTTATATATCATACCCTGAAAACTGGCGTAAAGGGACATTCCCTTCCGATCGAGCTCTCATTCAGTGCTGAAGTGCGAGTCTACAAACGTTGGAACCTGCAATGCAAGCTTTAGAAACCCTCAGTTTGGGTGTGTTCTGTGAATATGAACAGTATAAGATACAGCAGTATGAACAGTTCTGTGAGTATAAACAGTATAAGATTAGCACAGCCAACAATTGTAATAACTGGGAAATGACTGGAGGAGATGTATTACACCGCGTGGTGCCACATGGTGCAATTATTGAACGGGTTATACCCAATCTGCTCAATCTTCTCTAAGGATACAGCCCGTAATTAAACAGGTCTTCAGAAGTGCAGATCAATTACATGTAATACTATAATGAATTACCCACCATTTCCTGGGTCTTAAATAATACTGTAATTATCCGGGTCCTAAATAATACTGTAATTATCCGGGTCCTAAATAATACTGTAATTATCCGGGTCTTAAATAATACTGTCATAAATACTGCAATTACACAGCAATTTTATAGTATATTGTGAAAATATAATTATTAGGTTTTATAAAAATCATATCATACATAATAAATTTAAGAAAACAAACGTATTCTAGATAGTTGGTAATTGTAAATAAAAATTTTATTCTACCTAGCAAAATTAAAAATAAAACATTAACAGAGCTGCTTAGGATATGCAAATAATTTATGATATACAGTTGATTCTAATACGTTAGATTTAGATCAATTGACTTGAAAATAGATAAAATCAAGGACAAAGCTTGTTGAAAAAAACGAAATGTATCTTATTTAACACATCCTAAAAGACGTAAAAAACATATATTAAATTTTAAACCTTATAAACACATTTTAAGTTATGCTTGGTGACTCATTCTCGACTCTATGCAATTCAAACCTCTTAAAAGTTATTTGTGACGTCATTCTCAGAAATATCATACTTGGCGTTTTTCTAAAATTTGTATAAGTTCTTTTCTTGTAATATTTTAAAATTCGTAAGTGTTTAAACTTATTCTGTAATTTTCCGTGTATATTTCTTATATTATTTTTAGTAAGTTCATTTACCATTTTATAATTTATGCAAATTTGCTTTAAACTAGTCTCTCTATATATAAACATTCCATGTTTTTACTATTCATGTAGCCACTGATGAAAAGCGTATATAGTCCGAAAGCGCTCTGGCAGTTTTTAATATATGTTTTGTACGTCTTTTAGGATGTGTTAAACAAAAGAAATTTCGTTTTTTTAAAACGCTTTGTCCTTGATTTTATCTCTTGAATTCAGACTTGATATCAATCTTGATGACTTGAAAATAGTTACTTTATATTATCTAAAGGTACTATTATCTTTTGACTATTTAAAAAAAATGTTCCATATAAAGAACCTTTTATCAGTTTGTTTAAATCAAACTATTTTCTAAAAAAGTATCTTTCAATTTATTTTAAAAGAACTTTACGATTTAGAATTTTAGACAATGATTATTCTACAGTCAGCATGTGTTCTTAAAACTTAATTCGATATTTTTCCTTGCCGATTTTTCTTAGAAATACCAGATAAATACAGTTTTAAATTTCTATAGAAAATGCATTTTAAGTAAAGCTTTGGCAGATATAAATTGGAAACTGTTATGCTATGACGTTCTAAATATTGATTGATATAAAATGCTGCAAAGTTAGTTTTAGAATCTGTCTGTATAACAGATTGCGATATCCTAAGGCCTTAAAAAATGCCATACCGTATTTCTTGAAAGGGAACATATATGCTGTAAAATATGTTGCTAAATACGTAAAAAAATCTGACTTTAAACAAATTTAAATATTGTTTTCTTTACCCACATATTTGTATTCAGGGAAAGTATTGTGGTATAACCACAGATCAATAGCAATCTTTTCATAGATGTAGACGATTTAAGTGTCACTGAATAAAAATAAATCATTTTCAAGGTTATTTATATGTGTATACATACGAGTAAAATTTGAAATTGCACATTTCAAACAAATTGCAATTTTTTAAAACTTTGATGGATGAAAATAAACAAAGACCATGAAAAAGTAATTGATTTCCAAAGAGTTCAAACTCTTAAAATATACTTTTATATTTTAATAGTATTAAATCATTAAATACAAAATACGAACAAGATATCTGTTAAAATCAACTTAATAGTTAAAGACCTCTTGAAGTTAGTTAAAGCCGTATTGCGGTTAACTAAAGACCTCTTGAGGTTCGTTACATACCTCTTGAGGTTAATTAAAGCCCTGTTGAGGTTAGTTAAAGTGCTATTCAGGTTAGTTCAAAACCACTTAAGATTCGTCAAAGACCTCTTGAAGTTGAAATTAATTAAAGATCTGTTAAGGTAAGTTAAAGACTTCTTGGGGTTGAGGTTAGTTAAAGATCCATTGATGTTAGTTAAAAACCTATTGATGTAAGTTAAATATCTATTAAGGTTAATTGAAAACCTCTTGAGGTTAGTTAAAGACCTATAGAAGTTATTTAAAGACCTACTGAGGTTAGTTAACTTATTGAGGAACAGTACAGAACCTAACTTTGCTCAATAACAGTGAATAAAGAAATCACAGCATAAATTGCTTCGCAAATAAAACAATAAAAGAACAAACAATAGAGGATAAAGAAAACTTGAGAAATCTGTTAAGGCACAGATACAATATAGGCAATATACAATTATTTCAAGAATAAGCTGGATCGCTTTCGTTAGTGCTGTACAACAAACAAAGCATAAAGATGAAATGGGCATAAATAGCAGAAAGAAAGGGGTATATAGACCAAATTAAGAACACCTGAAAAAGTCACTGAGAAAGCAGAATGAGGAACAGCCCTGCAAATCTGAAGTATAGAACTAACACACACGATTAAAGTGCGCCAAAACACAACAGAAATGTCCGAACAAGACGAAAAAATTTCGAACAATATTAAACGACTTCCAATAAGTCGAAAAACACGTTAGTCCCAAAGGCTAAACAACGGGCAAGACTGAAGCAAATATGAAGAATAAGTAACAAATTACAGGGCACCCAGCCAGACGACAGCCAAAAATAGAGTACTGGACAAGTCATTAACTATATTACTAGAATTTTTCTGAGTAGGGAAGACTTCAAAAACGTCAAGATAAGATCGATGTTTACTTTTGTATAATCCTTGCGGCAGAAAAACTCAAAATGGTGGCCAAAACTAAAGCAGTGTTCAGCAATTAAATAATTTTGAAATTCTGTTTTTGACGTAATTGTCATGTTCTTAATGAGAAATTTTAAAGCACGTTTAGTTTGACTTTGACCAAGAAAAAAAATCATATCGAAAAGAAATTCTGTACATTCCCCAACAATTAAAACTTTCTGTAGGAACTCTAAGGTTAGAAAATTAAAGTTTCTTAATAGGTATAAACACAATAGTAAAATTGAATTTTTTAAGGAATTCAATAATCTGCTCCCTGATTTTTAGAAAGAAAATGGTGCAAGTCCTGTTGGAATTCCTTTTAGAAACAAGTTTACAAGAAGGTTTAAATTTTTACTTTCTGATACGTAGTATTGAGAAAATATTGTTTTCACGGAAATATTAGGATTGGAGATTTTGATGTCAGTATATGCATTAAGACTTCCTGAACACGTTTTGACTATTATTGTATTGATGTCCGTCTGTCTGTCTATATATCTGTGTTCGATTTCTTGTGTACAAAATAGTGATCACGAATACTATTGGATTTTTACGAAACTTTATATCCGGTTTTGTTATAAAAAAATCTAGAACTAAATATATTTTTTTTAAATTCGAGACAAAACTGAAATTTTATATTTTTTATAACATTGCAGCATATGACAAATTTTGAAATAATTATGGATAAAAGGTTTTATTTATGGCCCACTCATCGGGAGACTTCAAAGTTTCAAACGGTGTTGTAAAAAATAGCCGAGACACAATTTTTTTGTTCGTGATGTTATTTGACACCCGGAAGTACATTGACAAGTATAGTATCAATCGAAATAGTGTTTCAAGCCCTTAAAAGTGAAGGGTAACATGTTATAATTGTAATCATTTGGACTCATGATATCGATTTTTTAAAATTTTTCTTGTAAAATTTGAAAAAAAAAACCTTACTTAAAATGAAGTCTGGTGCGAAAAAGTCTAGTTGAGCCACACACCAATCCATTTTTAATAGCACAATCAACAATTCCAGGAAAAAATTCAAGATCGACAGCAACCACTTTTAAATACTTGATCTCAGAATAAAGCAGATTCATAGTAGATTAGGAGTTCAAAGCAGAATGGGAAAACGTATTGAAAGCAGCAATTTTGGGGTTCAGTGAGAGACATGAAATTTTAAGCAAAATAATCCTTTCGGAAAGACTTGCATTCCTAAGTCACTGCAAATAATAATTGAAAATAACTGTAGATTAAAAATGATATGACTCAAAATATGAAGCAAGTGACCGGTTTCAGAACGTATATGAGCTAACGCCATCAACTAAATTCAAATAGCTTTTGATCAAGTTATATTAAAAATCTGTATAAGCAGCAAATAACTTTTCCAACAGACTGCAAGCCATAATCCATTACATTGAGCTGAATTGCAAAAACTGACATGATTATTTATGTGAAGTTATATTAATACATCTTGCATTTTTATTCAGCAACTTTACGCATTTTAAAATATCGCCAGCGACTCAAATTCGATCAAAAACTGAAATATCTCAGAGAAGGTTCGTCCTAGAATAATCGGGTTAATCTTTTTCGTTTTGCAGACGAAGATTCTGTATAAATCCAGCATTTAATTAATATATTTGAGCATATATGAGAATTTTTGTGGCCCATAGAAAAAAAAAACAGTTCCATTTATACAAATCGTACAAAAATCTAATCAGCACCACAGTAACCCACAAGAGACTTACTGCCAAATTTCGTAAAATTTGGTTGAATAGATTTTGAACTAGAATTAATACATACATTACGCATATACACAAACAGACATACACAGGCGTCACGTTAAAAAAAAGGTTTTTCGCCTCCAAGAGTGTATGATAAGTGTGGATCCATCAAAAACTCCAATTGCGATTTTCGATAGGATTCCGATACTTTCCCAGTGCATTGTCATGTACTGTTGGAAAAGTAAAAATATGATTGCACATCAAGTATATCTCAGAAACAATAATACAGTACTTCTTCCTACAGGGCGATAATATCAAAGAATCTCCAGGGACTGCAATTATTTGATTCCATTGTAGTACAAGTGCTAATTATGTATATTTTGGAAAACTTAAGCAAAGTAAATATCACAAATATAATGACAATACAGCATACAGCTGTTTCGAGGATGCCTTGAGTCCCCTTCGTCAGTGCAAAAGAACCAACAAACACGAAGTTCAAAAGAGGATTGAGTTCAAAGAAATATACAAAGGGGATTATATACCCCAGACGATTAAGAAAGAACCAATCAGAAAGCAGAATGAAGAACAGTCGCAACAATCAGAAACAAGAAACGACACAAGAAATTGAAGTGCACCAAGATACAACAAGATCGAAAAGACTAGTCAACGTTCGAACTTTAGTCGTCTTTGCTAGAATTTTTCTCTCCTTTGCTCTCTTTCTTATCCTTCGCACAAAGTGTATTTTGCTTATTAATGAGGTATATTATTTTAAAATTAGTCATTCATTTTAAAGAACTTTCAAAGCTTTTAATAATTTAATAAAGTACAGAATAGTACACTTGAAAATCATAAAATGCAAAAATGAACTTTACTGATATTTAGAATCGAACTAGAATTACAATACGTTATGGAATCTATATAAATAAAATTGAAAATCTGTCTGTCTGTCTGTCTGTCTGTTTGTCCCATCATCACGGGAGAACGGCTGAATTGAATTTGATGAAATTTTGTGGGTAGCCTAGAAATAGCCCCACTTAAAATTTAGTCTATGGTTGGAATTCCCACGACCAGTGGTTCTCGAGATATTAGTAAAAAACGAAACTTTCGTTTGTCTCATCATCACGAGAGAACGGCTGAACCGAATTTAATGAAATTTTGTGGGTTGCCTTGAAATAGCCCTCCATAAATTTTGCCCAAGTTTCAAGTTTCTAAGATCAGGGGTTGTCGAGATATTAATGAAAAACGGAACTTTTTTTATAGGAGTTCTACTCTCCAACTCCGTGGTTTATCCAAACGGAAAGGATAAAAATCGTTTGTTTAAAGCGTCAGAGGGAATTAAAACTTTATTTTTGAGTTTGATGCAGGATTTTTGCATTAAATAGTCACTATCTGAAAGCATGAATTGTTTGAAACATGAATTTAAATGGAAAAATCTACCTCCATGTTTTTACATGTATTAACCTCCATGTATTTCACAAGCTTTTACTCAACGATTAGAAGAATAAAGAAATTAAAATGGTTATTTAATTTCGCATTTTATGAATAAGATTCTATCTTATATCATGTTGCTCGGCAAAGAAATGGAATTAAGTGTGTTTGTTAATGATTATTATTATTTTTTCTATTTGTATAATAAATAAATGGATGTAAAAATATATTTTATAAATGAACGGTTTAATTGTTCTTTTAATTATATATATTGCGGACTGCGTACATTACTTTTATTTATTTTATCAAAGAGGTTTCAAGCTCATATATTGTGTTTAGCTAATAAACTCATAATAAATGATCGGTTTGATTGTTCTTTTAATTATATATATTGCGAACTGCGTACATCACACTTTTATTTATTTTAGCAAAGAGGTTTCAAAGCTCATATATTGTGTTTAGCTAATAAACTCATATATTGTGTTTACCCAATAAATTCATTTTGCCGATTGTTGAAGCAGAAAAAGAGTAGAACGGATGTATGTATCTTCTAATACAATTTTAGTGTTTTCATTTAGCATATATACAGACGGGATATGGATATTTTATTCTTCAGATCTGCAAATTTAGAGCTACGAATTTAGCGGAATATCTCTAAATAACTTGGTAACTTTTCTTAAACTTTACCAAATTAGAGGAAATATCTCCAAATTAATAAAAATGACCCAAATCAATGAAATTAAATTTGTTTTTTTAGAATAGAGTACTGAAATGATGTTTCTGTAGCATTTGTCGGTCAGTCCATCCATCCTACTTAGTAACGCATTTAACTAATTTTTTTAATATCACTAAATTGATAAAAATATTTGTAAATCCATAAAAATATCATGGAGACGAAAATGTCGCCAAACCTTCCATGGAGATCACATTATTCAGACGACATGATTTCCATCAATTTATTTGTAGCAGATGATATCATGTCGCTTAGCAACGGATCCAATGTGTTATGTGTCATACGATTTTTATTAAATCTAATAAAAATATGTATATAAAATAAATTTCATTGACATTGCATTTTTGACTGGATAATATCAATTACGGTCTTCAGGTTTAAACATCATTATTATTGATATTTCGGGGGCAGTTGATTCAGGAATTATTGATATTTTCAAATTATTATGCCATTGTTTCATTATGACGAAAATTGTTGAAACTCATATATAGTACGTTGTACAAGTAATCTTCTACAAATGCACGGGTATATCTTCTAATCTACGACAATATAAGTAGTACAGGTATATTGGCAAAATTTTTATATATAGTGGCATATATTGGAATCAATTACGACCTTCTGGTATTAAGATTACGGGGATTTTTGATACTTTCAATTTATTACGTCATCTTTTTTATTTTGGTAAATATTTTTAAGACTCATATTACAATATGTTTAAGCTTCTACTAACACACTGGCATATTTTCTAATTTGCGACAATATAAGTAGTACGTGGTTGCATATATTGATTCAATTCTTTTTTTTGTGTGTGAATTTGTTTACAAAAGGGGCCAGGATATTTTATTCTTCAGATTTGTCCGTGAAGATAATTTTGCATAGTGAGAACAGATATTCTTAAACTTCTCTTTATGAGCAATAAATTTAATATTTTAAGTTTTTTTATATTATATACCCCGTACGAAGGACGGGTATGCTGCTAGTAATAAATAAATTTATGTGAAAATATATTTTATAAATGAACGGTTTTATTGTTTTAATTATATAAATTGCGGACTGCGTACATCACTTTCATTTATTTTAGCAAAGAGGTTTCAAGCTCATAAATTGTGTTTAGCTAATAAACTCATATATTGTGTTTACCCAATAAATTCATTTAGCCGAATGTTGAAACAGAAAAAGAGTAGAAGAGGTGTTTCTTATACAATTTTAGTGTTTTCATTTAGTATATACACACGGGATCAGGATATTTTATTCCTCAGATCTGCAAATTCAGAGCTGCGAATTTGGCGGAATATCGCTAACTTGGTAACTTTTCTTAAACTTTACCAAATTAGCGGAAATGTCTGCAAATTGATAAAAATGACGCAAATCAATGAAATTAAATTTGTTTTTTTAGAATAGAGTACTGAAATGATGTTTTGGTAGCATTTGTCGGTCAGTCCATCCATCCTACTTAGTAACATATTTAACGAATTTTTTTAATATCACCAAATTGATAAAAATATTTGTAAATCCATAGAAATATCATGGAATTGATAAAATTGCGCTTAATAAATGAAATTAATTGTGTTTTGTTAGGGGATAGTATTGTGATGATATTTCGTCAATTCGTCGCAAAATGGGACTATGAGTTCTATAGTCCCACTTGGCGATAAATTTGGCGATTTTTTAAGTTATCGCTAAATTGACGAAAATGTCGTCAAACCTTCCATGGAGATCGCATTATTCAGACGATATGATTTCCATCAATTTATTTGAAGCAAATGATATCACGTCGCTTAGCAAAGGATCCAATGTGTTATGCGACATACGATTTTCATTAAATCTTTTCAGATTTGAATAATAAAAATATGTATATAAAATAAATTTCAGTGACATGGCATTTTTGACTGGATAATATCAATTACGGACGTCAGGTTTAAACATCATTATTATTGATATTTTCGGGGACTGTTGATTCAGGGATTATTGATCTTTTCAAATTATTATGTCATTGTTTCATTATGACGAAAATTGTTGAAACTCATATATCGTACGTTGTACGAGTAATCTTCTACAAATGCACGGATATATCTTCTAATCTACGAGAATATAAGTAGTACAGGTATATTGGCATATACATTGATATATATTGGCATATATTGGAATCAATTACGACCTTCTGTTATTAAGATTACGGGGATTTTTGATACTTTCAATTTATTATACGTCATCTCTTTTATTTTGGCAAATATTTTTGAGACTCATATTACAATACGGGTAAGCTTCTACTAACACACTGGCATATTTTCTAATCTGCGACAATATAAGTAGTACGGGGTTGCATATATTGATTCAATTCCTTTTTTTTTTTGTAAATTTGGTTACAAAAGGGACCAGGATGTTTTATTCTTCAGATCTGCCCGTGAAGATAATTTTGCATAGTGAGAACAAATATTCTTAAACTTCTCTTTATGAGCAATAAATTTAATATTTTAACAGAATTTGCACATGATTGCGAATTATAATTTTTTTTTATATTATATACTCCTTACGAAGAACGGGTATGCTGCTAGTATTTTATATAAAGTATGGAACTCTAAGAAAATAGAATTCTCTAACTTTTGTCTCGAAATTCCCGTATATACTTCTATTAAAAACTGACTACTTAAAACTATTTCAGTTCATTTAAATAAACTACTACTTCGAAATAAACAAAATATCCAATTTTCTGTTTGAAGTTAATATTAAGAGAAATAAAAATGGCGTCAAGAGGTAACGGTCCAATGGTTTTCAGAAGTAATTGGATTTTAAAATCAAATTTCGCAGAATGTTTTGAATGAGTGCAAAGGAAATTCATCCTAGCCGGAAGATTAGCCTTTTTTGCTTACAATACGTTTCTTAACGATTTGAATTTAGTCTTTGAAATTTCCTCTGAAAATGAGCTTAACATAAATCTTGAAAATGATTATATAACTAATCTTCCGTAAATTTGAACTAACTGAAGGAAACTTCAAAAATATAATTAATCCTATTTTATTTGGAAACAGTTTTATGTTTTACTTCTAAATATATTTTTGGTGTCTGAAATTATTTATTAATAGCGTAAGAATATAAAGTTTTTTGCTTTTATTAGATATTATTTCAATTCTTAAACTGTTCAAAAGTAAAATGCTTAATAATTAGAATCTTACATTGCAGAGGATGATTATCAAGTTCAAAAATAAACTTTAAATAAAATAAGGAAGCATATAATTCTTTATTACAAGCATATTGTTATGATGCATAGACATATTTGGCACTTAAGTGCAAGCATATTTCATACCCCGGGTTAGCCTAGGAATGAAAGGGAGCGGGAGTGGCAATTACTCAATATATAAATGTGTATGGTATATGTTGTTGTTGCTCATAACCTCCTGTTTCGGTCGAACCACAAACAGGACCAGTGATGCCAGAAGAAGGACAAAGAATGACACAAGACGAGATCACAAAGTTTTTATTAACACAAACAAGCATCACTGCCGAAGGTCTGGGGGAGTGCAGCTTCACATTTGGCGAGGACCCAGAAGACGGAAGACTGACTTCATCCTCAAGAAAACGCCCATGCCTTACTCGGGATTCGAACCCAAACAGACAGGATGGGACTGATGTGGCGCCATGGTTTGAGAACTTGTAACAAGAGAACTTGTAACAAATGTCCAAGAGAACTTGTAACAAATGTTAAAGTGTAAAACTGCAAATTTCTAGAAATTTATAGCCCCCGTCAGGTGTGGCTCACATCGTGGCCCTGTCCAGGACCTCCCGGCTGTGGGAACCCCTCCGGTCTTCTTTTTCTATTGCGACGCATAAGAAATGAGCGTCACTTCGCAGATCAGTAAAATTAGTCGAAATTGAATCGCCCTAGTGAAACATTGAGTCTTAGGTGACTTTAGATAGGTGACTTTCACCCCATTTTTTGTTCCTGGTTTCGAAAGTTTGAAGAGATTCGACTTTAAATTGAAAAATTAGACTTAATTCTGATTTCATGAGAGTAGGTCCATAAGTGTATCTGCACTTGTTTCGAAGCCCGATCCGATATGCATTTTGATGCAGTTTTAGGCACGGTGTTAGCTGTCCCTCTCTAGTGGCAGCCAGATGCATACAGCACGGAACCAACGCCTTTTCTACCCGTTGCGACCACGTACACTCAGGTGAAGCTCGTAGTCCAGTGCGACTTTTCAGTCAACCAAGTTCATGACTGATCTAAGCCAAATCGAGCTAGGGCAGAGCCAGATCGAGAGTTGTTTTCATCGGGCCGTGGCGGTCATAGCAACAGCGAGTACTTCGCCACTTTTGATACGCAGTACCACATAGCTCTGAAAATAGACGGCGTAGTGTGGGCTACCCTTTGGACCCCTATACTACATTTAAGCCGTGACAACTGTGTGAACTGCAAGAACGGTACTCGACAACAGTGCTGATCTCACTTCACTACGGAGTCGACATGAGTGGAACGTTTGCGAGGTTTCAACTTTGGGCCTCTGTGCAGCACGCGTCACCTGTCAGCTGAGTGCTACAACCGCCATCGGCACGGCATGTGTGAGGAATGCCACTGTAAAATTCATGCGGAATGCAACCCAATCGGCATCGGTCTCAATCGGCATCGGTCCCAATCGGTATCGGTAGTTCCCGGTTCTCCTGGAATCGCTGGGCCAAACCGACAATTGGGAGGAGAAGTTATAGAACTGTGATCACCGATTTCGTGATAATCCGCGATGGTATCCAGAACTCAGCGACCTCTTCAACAAACCGTGCATCCTTACGAGCTGGTTTTTAATTGAATAATCGAGACCTTTTCATCAGGATCTGTGACAGATCAAATGTTGGATTATAAGGCATCTCATCTGCGAGGAGGTATCTTGATATTTAAGTTCAATTGTATTGTCATGCATTTCTGTGTGTTAAGATAATCTAAGTGGTAGTACTAATTTAAACTGTCGAAATTTTCCGCACTGCACTACTTGAATGTAAAATTAATGAGGAATTAATAGCAATATGTAAATTATCCCGTACACCCCGAAGTCAAGCTTGGTAGATTTGAGTGTAATGTAACTGTGTTTATTATATTATTATTATTGTCAATGTTAAATATTTCATGTGTTAATAAATGTGTCGTGGCCACAAAATCGACTGGTTATGTCAGTGAAACGCAATATACTTTGATACCTTCAGATCCAACTATACTGTTATGGGTTCAACTGGAGGGGTACTATGGGTAAGTAATGGTAGTGTATGTACGAAAATTTCACCTCATCACACATATTAAAACATATTAAGCAAAATGTTAAATTTTTACCAGCACACTCATAGCTTAGTCGAAGAACGCTGTCTTTGAAATACATAGGTTATGGGGCTCGATTCCTTATACTATAAGAGAGAGTCTATTTCTTCTCTAGTCAAACTACCATATGAGAAAAATTTGTACTGTAGCTAAGTGAAATCAAAGATGTCCGCCAAAATAATAAAAATTATGTATAAAACATTCGCTAAAATTTCTGCTTTAAATAAACTGAACATATAAATATTGTATTAGTAGCGGCATAAACAATCGGTAAAATTCATCAACCAATTCCAAAGGTAAAAAAAGCCTTTATCTGCTGGATAAATGATATATTTCAGCCCCAAATTTTCCTTCGCTAAAGCGATAAAATATGGGAGCGAAATCGTCTTATTTTATATTTTCCTAGCAGTGGAGTATCATTTAAGACGAATTAAGCTAATCATAAATGTATTGTTTGACATTCCATTCAGGCTGGACAGTTAACGTTTGAAATACCAAACTTTAACAACCTTCTGCTTTATTGATGTGCAGGGGCCGGTTTGCTGGCAAATCATTTGGACTGTTGAACTATGGTACCTCCCGCAGTTCTGCAGACTGGACTAATGGCGTGGCATTACGACCGAGTATTCAGTTCATAGATTTACATGCGTTGCTCAACGTTGTTTATGTATATATTATTTTCGTTCCAAAACAGATTAAAGATGTTGAGGGCGAAACATCCAAATGGTTAGAGCAAGTGGATTGCACTCGGAGGACCTGAGGTCGATCCTTTGCGTAAACTGTCCCCGTGTTCAAGCAGAGTACGGGCACATTATAATGTGGGTCGGAAATACTTTACGAGGGATTAGAGGTAGGGAAGGAGGGTCCAGTCTCTGTGGATGTCGGCCTCACTGGGTACCGGCCTAAATTGGGTGGTACTACCCCCGCCGTCCAAACAGATGCCTTGCAACTTCGGATAGTCCAGGCGATCTGGACTAAAATAAATAATAAATATGGTGAAGCAACAATCCGAACAGTGCGTGTGTGAGGCGTAGAACAAACAGGTATAACTGTCACAATTTGGTTTGTAGGTTCTACTTGAAAGTAAAACTGTACGTGTATGATGGGTCAAGACGACAGGGCAGGGACCCATGTATCGCTACGAGATTTAATGTATTTTTAGATCTTATGTTTGAAAAATTGCTTGATAAGAAAGTGACCGTTGTAAAATAGTGACCTTAAGCTGCGGACTCAGAAACTAGTGACTGTTTGTTTATCTGGAAATCTAACAAAATGTACACCTATCACTTTCGTAAAGTGAAAAGGTTTATTAAAGGTCTTCGCATGTTTAAAAAAACAAAAATCTAAGTTATACAAAAGTTTTCTAAAAAACTGCTATATGAATAAAGATAAATGAATCGCAGTATGTATTCTGTACCCTCGAATGAACTTAGACCACATAAAAATAGATATCATAGTTTCTCATAGAATGATGTGGATCGCATCAAAAGCGACAACTACATTTTCTCCCAGCGCACATTCAATTATTTTGTCTTTGTATAGAAGTCACAGCACAAAGAATGCCTGCCTTTTGGACACGCTTTCATTGTTAATACGACGCCTTTCGGGTCTGCTTTTTATCTACAAGTGAAAAAGCGCCCTTCTTTGGCATTGTTCCAATGTTTTTATGTTGAAAATAAAACAAAGTTCGCCAAAGCATTGCATTTGGGATGGCAGTTTAAGCAAAAAAGTATCTATATGAAATATTCCACGTGAAAGTAGTAAAAAAGTGTAAATGTTTGCACTTTCCATAGACTGCTACAAGCTATAAAGAAATAAATGAGCTTAGCCCTTAAAGGTGGAGGATAAGTGCTTTATTTCCTCAGAGTGTTGAGAGCTTTTGGTGTTCTTTGATACGAGCGACTTTGAGGAAGTAAATTTTCTTTGAAATATATGAATCTGTTTTCATGAGTACGGAAGAAAAATCTAATGTGGACAACACTTGATTTAACCTACATAATGACTTTACTTTCTTAATAGCGAAATAAAGATAAGCATCGTTCATAGCACAATGCTTTTGGTATTGAATTAATACCACATAAACTAAAATTGGACGCTTTTATTAACTGATTAGCCCAAACAAAATGGCTTACTCATGCTCACGTGCAAAATCTTTATTGAAATGCAGTTAACGTTAATATTCCTTGAAATAAATAGCT
Organism: Amaurobius ferox; assembly: GCA_951213105.1. NCBI lineage: Eukaryota > Metazoa > Arthropoda > Arachnida > Araneae > Amaurobiidae > Amaurobius > Amaurobius ferox. The sequence goes on from OX578140.1 coordinate 122,000,307, forward strand.
ATTGATAAATTTCTTCGTAAAAAAATTGCTTGTTTTGTGTACAGGCTTTCAAATCGCTACAAATTACTTACTTGTTACTTTCCTTATATACATAATGTATAAGGAAAGTATTGTGACGGTGTCGAAAATTCGAAATCGAGTTTTCGACGGGAGAGCACGTTTCAAGCATCCCTGATCACGAATCAAACATTTTTGAAGTGATGTCTGTGTGTGTGTGTGTGTGTGTGTGTGAAAGTATGTGTGTGCGTGTGTGTGTGTGTGTGTGTCAGTGAGTCTGTGGAGACGATAACTAGCGAACGAATGGACCGATTCGAACCAAATTTGGTACAAAAATCACAATCCGTAAACACTGGAAGCCTATTGTTTTTAAATGCAATCGAATATTCAGAACCCCCCTAAATTTTCGAATAACATTTTGAAAAAATCGTCAAAAAATCAAAACCACTAGTAAAGTTACGCAAATAGACATTTCTAATGTAATTTTTCATTAGAAAGTGATTGACATAAATTTTAGTACGCTAACATGAACCGTTTTTGAGATATTGCACATTTTTCAAAAAAATTATTAAAAAGTCATATAAAATGAAAAAAAATATTTCCTATTGAGAAACATGTTCACTTTTCATATCTCATACCATGCGATAAATTGGGTGACATCATTCTCGTAGATCTAGCTCGTTCCATTCAGGAAAAAAGATACTTTGAGTAATACTTTTGTATTTGAACGCTAATAGTCATTTTTCTATTGTAAGAACAGCTTATTTCTTCATCCATAACGCTTGGCGAAATTTTGGCGACAAATTTGGCGGAATGTCGCCAACTTGGCGACATTTTTAAATGTTGCCAAATTAACGAAAATCTCGGCAAATGGATAAAAATGACGCTAAATCAATGAAAATGACGACTATTTGTCGAAAATTCAATATCTTGGAAAGAATATTAGTATCTACTATAAGAAAAACCTATTTTTTTACTGTAAACGTAGTAAATTCATTACATTATATAAGGAAAGTCATGTGTTGCTCACATCAGATTTTTTATATTTGCCTCGGTTTCATCTAGATGCTCTAACCATAGACTTCACATCAAAATACCTAATTATGTTACTTACATGCTTTTTTGGTATATAAATTAAGCTTATATTGTATATTTGACAAGATTTTATATTCAAGTCAGTCTATAAACTTGCCTGACGGCGCATAAATATTCCCATGAATATTCCCATTTTTAACACTTTTCAACATAGTTGAAAAGTGTGTATTACATCATTCTGTCTGTCTGTCTGTCACGATAACTGCCGTAAAATGATTTTATCAAAATGCTTGTTGTTGAGACGGTCTGTAGGACATATGGGAATGATTATTAATAATATCACCCAATTAGTTTAGGATCTACCCCGGGTTGAAAAAATGAAGTACATTGAACCCTATGGGATTTAAATTTTCAAGCATTTTTTAAACAAAGTTAAAATTCGCAAATTGCTTCGAAAACTTTAGAAAATATTCAAATTATCACATAAAATGTGTAAAATATTTTTCAACAAAATATGTTAGGTAGCTTTTTAAATAAAATTTGAAACAATAATTACACTTATGATATATAAAGAGATCATGTGATACATTGCAAAAAAATATGGCATCTATTTTTTTTCACTATGTGAAAATAATGATATTTAAAAATTAATTATATTTATATTTATTACATCTGTCATAAAATCGCTTTCTTCTTGCATATTATCCATGTATCTAAATTCTGTGCTAACGCAATTACAATGTTTTCTATTTCAAAATGATCATTAATTTTTCTTTATTCCTACAATGAAGCCTAATTTTAATGCTAAACTATAGGTATACAGAATGTAAACAAATCAAGCGATTGTAAAGTGAGTTGTATAAGAATTGCTAAATCTTTTTCACTTAAAATTATTTAGATCGGGTGTCTGGAGTGTAAGTGATATGAATGAAATATTCATTGATTTTATATAGAGAGGTAGACGATTTATATTTCGATGATGTCATTTGAATAAAGTTCATTTTGTGTAACTGGCATTGTTCTTTCCGATGAAGTTTGAAGTTTTTAAATATAATTAAGCACCACAGTACTGTGATAATTTAAAAAATATTAGCGCTGAATGTATCACATTTTAGAGATGTTTAAATAAAATTGCATTTTAATTGAAAAGTGTTTCATAATAAATGTTGTATGCATGATTGGTCCATTTTTGTTTTTTGTTTTTTTCTTCAAATCCCATCAATCATTGAACATTTTTAGAATCTCCAAGTTCATTTAATTTCCTAATTTTTAAAACAAAATGAAATGCCTCGTTCTTTTGCACCAATATTTCAGCAAGGACAGCATTGGTCAAAATACGCTGAAAATGCATTTTCAATGTAAAGTGCAATATACAAATGTTTTAGTGTATAAAATACAAGATATTTTTCACATTTCAAAAATTACAAATGCAAAATACATGTATTTTCAAATTACATTTAAAGTACAAAATATGTTTTAAAAAATTAAACATTACTGTGTATTTGATTGGATTGAATTTTTAATGCAAAGCAAAATTTATCTGTACATTTTATTGAAAATAAACAAGCCTTATATATGTTAAATATATTAACATTTGTATTTAAAAATGATTAGAGTATAATGTCGTTGATGATTGTTTCGCTCATGCCGGGTTTAATAATATATCTCATAATATCATAAAATCTTCATTTTGTGAAGATTTGTTTTAATTACCCACTGGCCTGAAAACAAGGAACTCATCAGATAAAATTTGATTTTAACTTCTTTTGCTTCAATTTATAAATTGATTTATCAACACGAAATCAAATCATAATTGTATAGGAATTTAAACAAAAAATAAATATTTCACAAAACACATTCCAATTAATAATTAAAAGACATTTATTGACACATTTTATATCTTTCTTGATACAGAATTTGTAAACTGACCAAGACATTAAACCAGATTTACAAGCAGAAGCAGGAGAAAAGAAAGGGTTACTATCATTTATAAGGAATTTTAACTGCGAAACAATCGTAAAACTTTCAAGAAGTCAAATTCAACAAGAAAAATCAAATATGCATAAAGCATTGATTATGAAACACTTTCCATCTAAAATGTAATTTTATTTACATATCTCTAAAATGCGATATATTCAGGGTTGATATATTTTAAATTATCAGAGTATTGCAAAAATTTATTATGTCTGAAAACTTAAAATGAACTTTATCGAAAAAAATGAGCTTTATTCAAATGACGTCATCGAAATATGAATCGTCTGGCTCTCTGTAAAAGCAAAGAATATTTCATTCATATCACTTGTATTGCAGACTTCAGAGTTAAATAATTTTGCGTGAAAAAATTCAACAATTCTTATACAACTCATCTTACAATCACTTGTTTATATAGGTAATATATCGCTCTTCATATAATATGGGTAGAAGACCCAGACCGTCCGGCTCATCCAGCGGAACATATAATATGGGCGTAATAATTATTTTAATTTTAATTTAAAAAACTACAATGCATATTTTGCTAAAAATTTGTTATATATTTAAGGAATAATTTGAATATTTCCTAAAATTCTCGAAACAATTTGTGAATTTTAACCTCGCTTAAAATGTGTTAGGAAAATTAGGTCCGATAATTTTCAATGTATTTCACTTTTTCAACCCGAGTTCAATCCAAAACTAACTAGTTGATATTATTCAGTTCTATTCTCATATGTCCTACGGACCGTCTCAACAATATACTAAAATTTCATTTTTATAAAGTCATTTTTACGGCAGTTATCGTGCGAACGGACAAACAGACAGAGAGACAGACAGACAGAATAAACAAAGTCATAAACACTTTCAACTATGTTGGAAAGTGCTAAAAATGATGGTAGAAACAACAAGAAAGATCAACCATGCATAAAGTATGATTTATAAAATACTTTCCAGCTAAAATGCAATTTCATTTAAACATCTCTAAAATGCGATACATTAAGCGTTGGTATATTTTAAATTATCACAGTACTACAGTAATTTATTATATTTGATAACTTTAAACTTCATGGAGAAAATGAACTTTATTCAAATGCCGTTATCGAAATATAAATTGTCTGGCTTTCTATGTAAAAGCAATGAATATTTCATTCATATCACTTATATTTCAAACCCCAGAGCTATATAATTTTGCGTGAAAAAAATTAGCAATGCATACAACTCATCTTAAAATCACTTGTTTACATTCTGCATCCATTAAAATTAGACTTTGTTGTAAAAATCATCAAAGTTTGATGATCATTTAAACCCAAAAATATTGTAATTGTGTTGCCGTAGAATATAAATGCACAGAAAATACGCAAAAATAATGCGGTTTTAGGACGGATGAGGCACTAAATATACATTTATAAGAACTTTAAAAATCACGATTTTTATACTGAGAAAAAAGATGGATTCCATATTTTATTTTAAAGTGGACCACATGATCTCTTCAAGTAATATGGGTGTAATTATTATTTTAATATTTATTTAGAAACTAAAAAACATATTTTGCTGAAATTTTTTTTATTTATTTTACGGGATAATTTGAATATTTATTAAAATTTTCGAAGCAATTTGTGAATTTTAACTTGGTTTAAAAGATGTTTGAAAAATTAGGTCCCTTGGGGTTCAATGTATTTCATTTTTGCAACTCGGGTTCAATGAAAAACTAATTGGGTTGTATTACAAATTTACATTCCGATATGTCCTACAGATCGTCTCAACAACATTCTAAAATTTTATTTTGATAAAGTCATTTTTACGGCAATTATCGTGCGAACGGACAGACAGACAGGCAGACAGACAAACAGGCAGAATGAGCAAAGTCATAAACACTATTCAACTATGTTGGAAAGTGTTAAAAACGATCTCAGCTTCGTAAAAATAAAAAAAATCTGATGTGGGCAGCACATGATTTTCCTTATATAATGCAATGTATTTACTATTTTTACAGTAAAAACAAAATAGATTATTTTTATAGTAAATACTTATATTTTTTCTAAGATATTGAACTTTCGTTAATTAGTCGTTACTTTCATTGTTTTAGCGTAATTTTATCCATTTGGCGAAATTTTCTTTAATTTGATAACATTTAAAAAAAGTCGCCTAGTCGGCAACATTCTGCAAAATTCGTCGCCAAAATCTCACCAAACGTTATCGACGGAGAAATAAGTTATTCTTATAGCAGATAAATGACTATTGGCGTTTAAATACAAAAAGTATTACTCAAAGCATATTTTTTCATGAATCGAACGAGCAAGATTGACGAGAATGATGTCACCATATATATCGCATGATATTACATATGGAAAGTGAACATGTTTCTCAATAAGAAATATTTTTTTTTCATTTTATATAATTTTTTGATAATTTTTTTTAAATGTGCAATATCTCGAGAACAGTTTACGTTAGCGTTCTAAAATTTTTTCAATCGTTTTCTAAGGAAAAATTACATGAGATGTTTATTTGCGTAACTTTACTAGAGGTTTTCATTTTTTGACGATTTTTTCAAAATTTCACTCGAAAATTTAGGGGGGTTCTGAAAATTCGACTGCGTATTAAAACAATAGGCTTCCAGTGTATACGGATTGTAATTTTTGTACCAAATTTCTTTCGAATCGTTACAGTCGTTCGCAGTTATCGCCTCCACAGGCTCCCTGACACACACACACACACACACACACACACACACACACACACACACACACACACACACACACACACACAGACATCACTTCAAAATGTTCGATTCGTGATCAGGGATGCTTGAAACGTGCTCTCCTGTGGAAAAATCGAATTCGAATTTTCGACCCCGTCACAATACTTGCCTTATACATTATTGTATATAAGGAAAGTAAAAACATGATTACAGTCGCACTAAAATTCAGCAATTCCAGACTTTGAAACTTCTTGTTTAGAAACGTGACTGATATGTTCCTTAATACGAAATGTAATAGCTTTTTCTTGTTTGACCCACATAACCAGTATCGCATTCGCGACGAATATGATAAACACCCCCAGCGATTCACGACAGGAATAAGATCTTTAAGATAAGAGAAATGAAAGTGGTTAAGAGATTTAAAAACACTATTAAAAATGAAACAGACACCCTAGTACGACTAGCACGGATTCAGTGGACCATATTGAATATTGGGCGCAAATTTTAAATCGAACTGTCAACGAACTACGCGGTAAGCTAAACTGGAGGATAACCAATAGCTGGAGGTGGTCAGTAAAATTGTCAATTACACATTAATTTGACTTTAGAGAGTGGAGAATACAAACGCCACTTTGACCGTAAGAGCTTGCAATTCAGTCCCAGTAGCTCAACGGAAGAGCGCCGACTGGCCAGTACGAAGATCAATAGTTCTATTCTCGGTTGGGCAGCAAAGTTCTTTACAGTGTCCTGACGAGGAAGGTTGTACTTGCCTTCGAAACAGATCCATACCATATATATTGTATTTTATGTCGCTTTTATTGAAGTTATTTTAATCTTATTAGTTTCACTTGAATTGCTCTAGCTGGTTGTATATCCGTAATAACAAATAATCATTAAATCAAGATTTTGACGAAAAACGTTTGAAAATTTTCATTCATTTTTCGAATGTGTGGTCTCATTTTGAAACCCATATTGTTTTTGTTTTAACCAGCAAAGGCATTATTTTAGACATGCAAGTTCAGTTTTAGTTCCAGGTGCGTATTCCGGTTTATTGCCGCTTTTACTAAAGACATACCAAAATCTTTTTCTTATGACCAGTAGTCATATTCACTTGGTAGAGTATGATGCCCCATAAAATATCAGGAACCCGAAAAAGATTTTCACATCGTCAATCGAAAGTTGACAATATTTCTTGCTTTGTGGAGAAGCATATCGAATGGATTCGATTTGTGTCATTTCATAAATGCCATGTGTAAAATGCTCTTAAAAATATTGTAACGCAGTCTTACCAATCAATTTTCACTTTCTCATACTACAGAATATTGTATAGAGAAAGTATTGTTTTCATGAAAATTTTCGATTTCGAGATTTTGATGCCAAATTATGTATTTAGGACCTCCTGAACACGTGTTTTGAATATTTTTAAAGTCATGTCTGTCTGTCTGTGACAGATTTCTTATACACTCAATACCTGCCACAAATATTAATGGTTATTCACGAAGCTTTATATTTATCTTTGTTAATGAAAAGTTTAGAATCAGATAGAATTTTTTCAAATTCCAACGAAAATTTATATAATAAAACTTGTATGAAATTTTATATTTTCTTAGCATGACAGCATAGGACAAAAGTTGATACCATCTCGTAAGAGTTATTTGTGGCTCAAAGATTACGAAACGTATCGGTTTCAATCATTGTAGGAAAAAATAATCACTATACAATTTTTGTGTTCGTGACTTAATTAGTCCCCCCTCTGGGAAGGACAACTTACCCCACCGAAGGGTAAGTTCTCATACCGTTGTCAAGTACCGCATCAATCAAAAGATTTTCTCAAGTCTTTTAAAATGAAAGATAACCTGCTATAATTGTGATCATTTAGACCAACAATACAAATTTTTCAAAAAATATATATATACATATATATAAAAAATCCAAAATTTGAAAAAAAATTCAAGCTATTTAAAAACGGATTCTGGCAAGAAAAAGTCGAATTGAGCCAGACTCCAGATAATTACTGCAGTTAATTTCTTGTGTCACATTCAGTGACCACTAGCCATTGAGAATGCGAGAAGTGCTGTTAAAATGGCTAATATCAACATAAGCACTATTGCTAGTGCTTACAGAGAAGCTTGCACCCCCATAAAACAATTATAACCATTAGCTTGGCTTATATTTGTGACTCATAGCGTTCAGAAGCTTCCTTGCATACATATATTTTGTTTCCTCAGTTTGACGAAATCCTTATATGATTTTTAAAACCGTTAAGGTTAATTTTTAATCCTCAGCATCATAATTTACAGCAATTTACAGTATTTATGAAATAATAAGTGTTGTTGTTGAGACCCAGACCGTCCGACCTACCAGAAAGGTGTAAGGTAACTGTATGGACGGCCGGGAAGTGCCACCCAATTTAGACCGGAACCCAGTGGGGGAGGCATCCACAGGGACCGTACCCTCCTTCCCCTACCACCAACCTCTCGGAAGGACTTACGGACCCACATGTTTAACGTGATCGTACTCCGCATGAACACGGCGGCATTTGTGGTAGCGTGCAAATCTAGCGCGCAAACCACGGGGATACCGCACCCGACATGGCCAACAGCACGCGGTGTTCCGAGGTGGTCACCCACCAAGTACTAACCGCGCCCGATGCTGCTTCACTTCGGTGATCTAACGAGAACCGGTGTTTTCAGCACGGTACGGCCGTTGGCCCGAAATAATAAGTGTGAAAGTGTTATACAATTGAAAGCTTTGTATAGCCAGGAGAGTACTTTTCAAAGATATGGTCAATACAGAAAGTAAAATTCAAAGATATGGGCAGTCCGGAGAGTACAAAGTTATCAACAGTCACTTAGTAAAATTGAAAAATATGAAAATCTGAGAGTATAATTAAAAAAAATGTCTAATCAGGAAGTGCAAGTGAAAGAAACGGCCAGTCAGAGAGTACAAATGAGAAAAATGGATAATCAGTCAGTAAAACTGAAACAATGACCAGTCAATGAATACAATTGGAAAAAAAATGGCCAATCAGGAAGTACAAGTAGAATAAATGGTTTGTACCAGAGAACGAGTGAAAGAAATGTCTAGTCAGGAAGTACGATTGAAAAAGTGGCTAAAAGTTGAATAAAGCTTATAATGAATGAAGGTTGATGATAATTGGCATAAATGAACATTTGTAACATACAAGTGAACATTTATAACAATACATTTATTGTGTTATAAATGTGTATAATAAAAATATTCAACAAAGTAAATTTTAACATTTGCCCTTGCTTCTCTCCAAGAGAACAAACACAACGTTGAACTAAACTCAAAACTAAGTGTAGTCGAAATCGTCCTCTTTCCAATTATTTTAAAGAGAAAAATAATCTCCGAAATTGTAAGTTAACTAACTCGATTTACTTTTTTCCCCTTGCAACATTTATTTTATCAACGAGCACAAATCACTACCGTTAAATATGACCGAGCAAAACATTCATGAAAAGAATTGTGAATTCAATTTCTCTTAAACAGTTGAAAAATTTGGCAATAGTTTCTTCGTAAAATGATACAGAAACCGCTCACGTCATTACCGCTGTAATCTGTGAGGCCACAAAATTTGATATCTCGCCGTAAGGATTCCTAATTATAGTATGGCGGGTAGCGCCCACCAATCGTATAAATCCATTCCTACTGAAGTGGACACTGCAGAATTTTAATCACAAAGAAACTCAAAAATCTGATGTAGGCAGCACATGAATTTCCAACGAAGTAAAATTGTTTTTCCTACTTTCATAATGTAATTAGTTTAATTACACAGGATGCTTATCCAGAATTACACCGAATTTGCTGTTTTAATACAATTTTTTTTTGAGATACTGGTTGTATTTTCAAACGATGGCGTTGCAAACATGCCACTATCCCTTAGAGTGGTGGAGCTAATCTTGTTCTTTTCTTCGTAAAAAATTACGTGCAAAACAAGCTTTTAAAAAATATTCAAGCATATTTAGATTTTTATTTCATATTTTGTCACGTTTTGAGGACCATTTCGCAAAACAATGTAGGTTCTAATTTTCCGAATCGTACCAAAATTTAACCAGCAGCAGTTAACCCACACGAGACATAAAATTTTGTGAAATTTCGTTAATTAGTTTTTGAGCTAGGATGCATGCATACATTGCACAGACAAACGTACACACAGACTTCACTCTAAAAATATTTTTTCGTATTCTAGAGTACTCAAAACATATAGATCCGTTGAAAACTCGACTTGTGATCTTCGACACGATTCCAATAATTTTTACCTATACATTATCATTTGTTGTAGTGAAAGTAAAAAGAATGAATGTTATAAATTTTATTTATCATTTTTTCTCCATCATCCCCTTTTTAAACAAACATAAATTAATACCGTCCAGTTAATGATGTTCAATGAGAACATTCATGAAAATAACTGTAATTTGATTCCTTTATTGAGAGGGAACTTTTATTACCAACATTTTTGTTGTTACTGAAAATAAAATAGTCATTAATGGTTCAAAGCTTTCACCGGGGTGTGTTTTTGGCGTTTGCGGCAGATATCGTTAGGGAGTAAACATTTTGTTTCTGATTTTCAAGTTTTAAGGCAGTGAATTCAGAGATTTAAAGCAAGTGTCCTGATTTAGATCTTATAAGAACAGTTGTTTTATTATTATTATTTTTTTATATTTTATGGTCCAACTATTTCGTTTCTGAAGTTCAGAAAACGTGTTTCATTTATGTTGTTAGCTTTATTTTCATTGGAGATTTATTATATTTTAATTTTCTTCTTTCAAATAACATCGTATAGGTTATATCGTATTGCATTTTCTTTTCTATTTTACACGCACATTTGTAAATATAAAATTTAGGTTTTGATTTTAATAATTCACTTTTTAATATTAGAGGCATATTTTTCCAATTATTTTATATTTCATAGATATGATAAAGCTTTCTCTCTGTGTTATTAATTTGATATTTTAAAATCATTTCTTTCGGTATATAAATATAAGTTGGTATATTTATGTTTCAGGAAAATGTAGAAAAATATGTTGTAAGCAGCATATGACATCCCCTCCAGATTTAAATCAATTTTTTTCCATTTTACCATTTTCTTCGCAATAATAAAGTGTCAAAGGGACATTTCTTTCAAATAAAATCATAATTGTAGTTTTAAAATTATTACTAAACGTGTCTTAACGATCAAACAACAAATAACTAGATCGCAACGCAAATTGCTGCTCAAGTAAAATGTCATAAGCATGCGACCATTGAGAAAACACCCGATGGGTTTTCTTTATCAATGCGATCAAAAACTACCCACCAAAGATCAGATTAAGAGATACCCACATTTTATGGGTATTTCTTGACAGGTTTGTACTGATGAAGAAAACTCATCATGTGTTTTTAAAAGCATCATATAGTTACAACATTTTATTTAAACAAAATTTTACGTTATAATCTAGTTATTTATAGTTAAAAATTAGTTCATTTGGCGACTTGGCGCTTTTAGAAAGTTGCCGAAATTGCAAAAAATTTCTCTAAAAATCTGAACTATCTCTAGAACGGTTTATCCAAGCTAAACGGGAATAATTTTATTTATTTTGTCATCAAAAGCTACATATAAACCAAGAAGTTCAATTAACACATTAAAGCAAATTTATTATTTATTTTCGGTTTTTGTCAATTTTTCCAAACCATTTCATAAAACAAAAGTTATATTTATCCGTATTGGAACCATGTCTAATTAGTATTACGACGATACAAGATTTATTTGACTGCCAAATTTTATGAAATACGGGCAAATAGTTTTGAAGCTAGAATCCATACACAGGTATTCCTTCCCGGCGGCGCAGCTGCCGAAGTTGTCACAACGCATGCGCTAATGTAGACGGATCAAACATTGTCTAGCGTGAAGATGATAGCACCTAACACCTAACAATTGATTATAGAATTTTACTCTATAATGAATGTGGGACGTACAATAAAGTGCTTTGTATTTATTATTTATTGCTTGGGTACCGGAACTACTGGTACTACCGGAATGAATTCCGAATTTACGGTATTTACCGAACAGTTGCTACATTAAAAATCTGATGTATACAACACATGACTTTCCTTATATAATGCAATGAATTTACTACTTTTGAAGTAAAAAAATTGGTTATTCTTATAGTAGATACTTATATTTTTTCCAAGATATTGAATTTTCGTCAATTAGTCGTCATTTTCATTGATTTACCGCCATTTTTATCCATTTGGTGAGATTTTCATTAATTTAGCAACATTTAAAGAAGTCGCCAAGTGACGACATTCCGCCAAATTCGTCGCCAAAATTACGCCAAGCGTTATGGACGGAGAAATAAGTTATTCTTATAGCAGATGAATGACTAATAGCGTTCAAATACAAAAGTATTACTCAAAGTATCTTTTCTCATGAATGGAACGAGCTAGATCCACGAGAATGATGTCACCCAATTTATCGCATGATATTACATATGAAAAGTGAACATGTTTCTCAACAGTTAATATTTTTTTTAATTTATGGGATTTTTTGATAAATTTATTTGAAAAATGTGCAATATTTCGAGAACGGTTCATGCTAGCGCTCTAAAGTTTATGTCAATCGTTTTCTAAGGGAAAATTACGTAAGAAATGTCTATTTGTGTAACTTTATTAGCGGTTTTGATTTTTGATGATTTTTTCAAAATTTCATTCGAAAATTTAGGAGGGTTCTGAACATTAGATTGCGTATAAAATCAATAGGCTTCTAGTATTCACGGATTGTAATTTTTGTATCAAATTTTGTTCGAATCGATTCATTCGTTCGTGAGATATCGTCTCCACAGACTCACTGACACACACACACACAGACATCATCTCAAAAATGTTCGATTCGTGATTAGGGATGCTTGAAACGTGCTTTCCCGTCGAAAACTCGAATTCGAATTTTCGACCCCGTCACAATACTTTCCTTATACTTTATACTATGTATATAAGGAAAGTAAAAATGGTTGATAGTACCCTAGGATGTATAAACATGAACTTCTAATATATAGAAAATTGCATTTTAATAAGGAAAGAGGCTGATAAAAATTCACGTTACAAATCTATTATGTTTTTCCTTCAATAGGATTTTATATATACAATCGCAAATTACTACCGTTAAGTGTATAATCACCAAAAAGTTCAATAACCAAAATAACTGCAATTCCATTTCTTTATTGAGCAGAAAAAGTTTTCAGTTATTTTCAACAATTTTATTGATACCAAAAATAAGATGGCCATTAAGAATCTTGGGGCATATTCGCGGTTTATTTTTGACGCTTTGTGGAGGATATATATCATTAGGGGTGAGCACTTTGTATTCGCATTTCAAATTTTATTGCTCTGCGAGTTTAGAGATTTTATGCTATAAATCTTTCTGCAATAGAACATATCTATTTTATGTTCCATCAATTTGTTTCGGGAAATCTTGGAAACGTGTCAATTTTAGCACATTTTGAAGTTTATTTTTATTTCTTTCGATATTATGCACAGAGTATGTAAAAATGCTGTTGTGAAATCATAAATCGGATTATTAGATTTTAGTGGATTTTGGACGTGTATCTTACTTCTAAAAGATACCTGTTTGTATGTCGGTGAAACAATAGAAACCCTTTAAATTTTGCAACATGTTTTCCGGAAGGTGATGACACTTTTCAAAAAGATGATACCTGATATATTATGAAACATGTATTTAGTATGTGATTGCTTATTAAAAATCGAATGCCATTATTTATGAAACGCTAACATACGTTGTTATAGGAATATATCATATTTTTGATATAAAATGTAAAATTCATAAAAAATAAATAGACTCACTATTACTAAATGGGTGAATGCAATGTAAATACTTTTAACCCAAAATCACTGAACATTTTTGTTTAGAAGTTATCAAGAACCGTTCGCAAAACATTGGAAAATTTTTCTATTTTTTATATACGATGTCTTTAAAAAGAAATCTGATGTGGGCAGCACATGACTTTCCTTGTATAATGCAATGAATTTACTACTTTTACAGTAAAAAAAAATTTGGTTATTCTTACAGTAGAAATTATATTCCTTCCGAGATATTGAATTTCTGTCAATTAGTCGTCATTTTCATTAATTTAGCGTGCTTTTTATACATTTGGCGAGACTTTCGTTAATCTGGCAACATTTAAAAAATGTCGCCAAGTTGGCGACATTCCGCCAAATTCGTCGCCAAAAACATAATACGTTCCCTATATATTGTACTATGTATAAAAAGAATACTATGTATATAAGATTTTTCCAATGGGTAAATGTTAGAAGCTTTTTGATTATCGGAGAGCTTAAACCGCACATTTTTATTGATTTGAATTTTTTTCTTACCGAAAATCAAAAATACTATAAAAATATAATTATGCTGCGATAATCATGCGCGCTAAATAGCAATTAAATACATGTTTTTTATGTTAATGACATAGTATATATTAGAACGATGTTCATACGATATTGCACGGTTATGATCTAAAATGGAAGATACCATAAAAATATACATATTTTCGCTCTTATCATATAACTGGATAAATTGCACGTATTTTTAATTTAAAAGAACTGACACTATTGTTCAACAGTTATCATAAGCCATTTTCGAGAAATGAGGAAATGTAGTTTTCCATAGATAGACTGATATATCGCTAAAATTAATCAAGTACATGACAGTGATGTCTACAAATACAATATATTTCAAACAAATTGGACTACAGTCGAACTCTGTTATAAAGACATTCAAACGGTCGCCGAAATTTTGCCACTACAACCGATAAATATAATTTAAATGTCATTGCATAGTACAGATACATGTCTTAAATGACATATCGGTGCTTGCAGCCCTTTTATTTTAGCATTTTCTATGTTTTGTGAAAAATTACAGACTAATCAAATAATTAAATGCGACAATAAAAAATTCCATGTCCACCTAATTTTATGAGAAAAAAATTGTAATTGTTTTTTAAGTTTATGTAAAGTTTGTCAACGTCATCTTCTGCTCCTGCAACACTCGCACATAAGTATGGATCCCCACCTTTTGCTTCATAAAACTTTTGTATTTGGTATTGGTTTTTCTCGATAATTTTTGCCATTTCCCTCTTCAGCAATATCCAGAGATGATTCAACATACACTCATGTCCAAAAGTTAAGCATAATTCGTAAAATGCGAAAAATTCGGAGTTAATATGGATACAATGGTTCACAATCAGTTGTGGAGAATCGTGGAATGAAGGTAAATTATTGTGCATATGCAAAACAGTTCGGGCTACGTTGACATGCGCAAAGCACAGGCGCACATCGGAACGAGTATAAAACGGCTTCGAGCGGCATGACCAGTTGAGGCAGAATTTAGCAATTGCTGTGGTACGGAGAGTTGCTAATAATAAAAAAGGACGAAAGATGTCACAAAGATGCCAACTGGACATGTTTTTGAAGAGACGAATTATTGGAATGCTGGAATCCGGTCGACTCCAAACCGAAGCGTCTCGAATTCTGAATGTGTCTCAGTGTGTGATCTCCAGAGGTTTCAAACAACTGGAGATGTTACCGACGACCAGTGCCGGGTCGGCCAAGGGTAACAACTGTTCGACAAGACCGGTATTTGGTGATAACTGATCGACGTCAGAGGAACCGTTCTGCCAGACAACTGGGTTCAGCCCTGACAGCCGCCACAGAAGTTCACTGTTTCGAGACAAATTGTTTACAGGAGAATCAGGCACGTTAGTCTCTATGCCAGACGACCAGCAGTTTGCATCCCCCTGACGTCTGCAGAGAAACGCGCGCGTTTACAGTGGAGATTGGAACATCGGCAGTGAAGTGGACAACAGTGGGGCAATGTCATGTTCAGTAAAGAGTCCAGGTTTAGCCTGCAAACTGATTCTCGTCGTACCACGATCTGGAGTGAACGTGGTGCGCCTTTTCACCCGGTAAACATCACGGAAAGACATCCTTCTCCGTTTAGGGAGTCATGGTCTCGGCAGGCATCATGATGGACAGCCGCACAGACCTCCACATTTTTTTGTCGGTTACCGGTCAAAGATACAGAGACGAAGTCCTTGAGCCTACCGTTCGATTGTTTCGGTGTGCTGTTGGTCCTGATTTCATATTCATGGATTATAAACCGCCTCCTCACCGTGCGGCCTTGGTCGATGATGTCCTCCAAACTGAAGATATCCAGTACAAGCAGTGGCCTGCCAACTTTTGTGATCTGAATCCAATAGAGCATGTGTGGAACATGATCAGAAGACATCTTGCATGTCCGCTACTCACCAAGCTCCGTTCTAGGATTGAGAACTGCTCTCTGTGAGGCTTGGAACTTTTTGAGCACACAACGCATCCAAACCCTCATCGAAAGTACGGGAATACGTTGTTCAACATATGTGGCTACCTGAGGCTACCACACCCCGTATAAAACTGCAGCATCACATTGTTTTAATCATTCTGTTTCACTGAGGTTGACACCTGTATTGTGACCCTTTTTCTTTTAACTATTTTCTTTGGATAATAAAAGTCGTTATTATCCTTGTTTTGAATTATTTTCTTCTTCTATAACCGTATTACACCCGCATACAGCGTTTTCTTCCATTCCGATGTAAATTTCCTGAAATTTTCACATAAACAACAAGTTGAGCGAAAGGCCCTGCCGTGCTGAAAACATCGGTTCTCGCTAGATCACCAAAGTCAAGCACCATCGGGCGCGGTTAGTATTTGGGTGGGTGACCACCTGGGAACACCGCGTGCTGTTGGCACATTTCGGGCGCGGTAGCCCGGTGGTTTGCGCGCTGGATTTGCACGCTGCCACAACTGCCGCCGTGTTCATGCAGAGTACGATCACGTTAAACTTGTGGGTCCGTAAGCCCTTCCGAGAGGTTGGGTGGTAGGGGAAGGAGGGTACGGTCCCTGTTGATGCCTCCCCCACTGGGTTCCGGTCTAAATTGGTTGGCACTTCCCGGCCGTCCAAACAGTTACCTTACACCTTTCTGGTGGGTCGGACGGTCTGGGTCTCAACAACAACAACAATGGTTTCACCCAGCCACCCATAAAATTGCCATAAGCCTTAGGGTTGGTCGTGTGGTCTGGGCCTTCACCAATGGTTTGACGTAATATAGGAGTTACCTGGAAATTTTATGACGTTAGATCTGATCTTGAGTATATAACCCCCTCTGTTTCTTTTATTTGCGTCCATTCTTCTTTCGGACTTCGGATTTGTTCGTTTTCTTGCAATGACAGAGGAGATCCAGCCTATCCTCGAAAGAGCTATTTGCTTCATTATTGTGTTATTTATTCTTATATACGTTGTTCAAATTTTCCTTATTTGAAGTAGTATATATCTTATTTAGTACACTAAAAATTCATTTAATGTACCTAAGTAAATCAAAGAACAAAATAAAATAAAATCTATAGCGAATGTCTTATTCTGGTAGATTTTTTTCTGCTGACCGGAACAAAAAATCTGATGTGGGCAGCACATGACTTTCCTTATATAATGCAATGAATTTACTACTTTTACAGTTAAAAAAATGTTATTCTTATAGTAGATACCTATATTGCTTCCAAGATATTGAATTTTCTTCAATTAGTCGTCATATTCATTTATTTAGCGTCATTTTTATCCATTTGGCGAGATTTTCATTAATTTGGCAACATTTAAAGAAGTCGCCAAGTTGACGACATTCCGCCAAATTCGTCGCCAAAATCTCGCCAAGCGGAGAAATTAGTTATTCTTACAGCGGATAAATGACTATTGGCGTTCAAATACAAAAGTATTACTCAAAGTATCTTTTCTCGTGAATGGAACGAGTTAGATCCACGAGAATGATGTCACCAAATTTATCGCATGATAGTACATATGAAAAGTGAACATGTTTCTTAACAGTTAATATTTTTTTCAATTTATGGGATTTTTTGATAAATTTATTTGAAAAATGTGCAATATCTCAAGAACTAGCATGCTAGCGTTCTAAAGTTTACGTCAATCGTTTTCTAAGGAAAAATTACATACGAAATGTCTATTTGCGTAACTTTATTAGAAGTTTTGATGATTTTTTTCAAAATTTCACTGGAAAATTTAGGGGGTTTCTGAACATTCGATTGTATTTTAAAACAATAGGCTTCCAGTATTTACGGATTGTGATTTTTGTATTAAATTTCATTCGAATATCTCTATTCGTTCATGAGATATCATCTCCACAGACTCAGTGACACACACACAGACATCACTTCAAAAATATTCGATTCGTGATCAGGGATGCTTGAAACATGCTCTCCCGTCGAAAACTCGAATTCGAATTTTCGTCCTCGTCACAATACTTTCCTTATACATTAAGTATATAAGGAAAGTAAAAAGAAAGAAATGATCTTTTTTAACGCCAGAGTATATTAATGCCGTAAAGTTAATGCTCAACTGAAGCAATTGATACTCTAAAGTAAATAAAACTGCAGAAACAATCTGAAAAATTATTATAATTTGGTTTTTTTTTGAGAAATCCTACCAATATTGACAAGTTTTGTTAATGCCGTTAATAAAAAAAAACCATTAGAGCGAGAAGATTTTTGGTGGTTTATTTTCAGTTACTTGATTGGGATGTCATTAGTTGCGAACATTTTGTATCCAATTTCAAATTTTATTACAGCACACCAGCGTTTCTATGCAATAAATCTTCTGTTGAATCCTTATTTAGAACTAATTGGAACCGCAGTATCAATTTTATGCTCCATCCAAGTTGATGCCGGAAATTGGGGAAACGTTTTAATAATGTTTCGCACTCTGTTTACAGACGCAGACGTGTTTTATTCAGTTTGAGTTGAATATGTATTGTGCTAGCAGTGTACATGTTCTGCTAACGGAATATTTAATATATACAAAAGTAAAATTCACAATTATGTGCAACGTCTTATAATTTTGATTTGATATTGTTCTTCAAAACATTTTATTAAATATTTAATTTATTTCTACAACAAAACCTAATTTTAACGTATGCAGAATGTAAACTCCAAGCTGTAAGATAAGATGTATAAGAACTGCTGAATTTTTTTAACTTTGGAGTCTGGAATATAGCTGATATGAATGAAACATTCATTGATTTTTCCTAGAGAAGCAGCCGATTTTATAGTATTGCCATTTTCGATGAAGTTTGAAGCATGGAGTGAGTTAGAAAGTACTTTTACCTTCATGGTTTTAAGATTTTAAGTAAAATAAATTATTGT
This sequence comes from Amaurobius ferox, assembly GCA_951213105.1. NCBI lineage: Eukaryota > Metazoa > Arthropoda > Arachnida > Araneae > Amaurobiidae > Amaurobius > Amaurobius ferox. The sequence continues at coordinate 122,019,265 of OX578140.1, forward strand.
AGGTTTGTGATAATTTTGAATATATCACTGGCGAATGAAAGGAATGGAATAAAAGTTTATAAATGAAATATTCACTACTTTTATATAGAGAGCCAGAAGATTTATATTTCGATGACGTCATTTGAATGAAGTTCATTTTTTTTCGATGAGGTTTTAATTTTTCAAATATAATAAAGTATGGTATTATTGTGATAATTTTTTAAATATCACCGCTGAATGTATCGCATTTTAGAGATGTTTAAATAAAATTGCATTGAAGTTGGAAAGTGTTTCATAATCAGTGTTTTATGCATGATTGACCTCTCTTGTTTATTATTTAAATCGCAAAAGATTAAATAAAATCCTCTGCTGTATAAACAAATCGGATATAATTCCGTTGCTAAACAACGTGATATATTTTTCTTAAAATAAATTGGCGTTAAAAATATCGTCTGCTATTTCTGCGAGAGGTTCGTTTTCTATTAAAATCTCGACCCCTGATCCTAGAAACTCGAAACATAAACTGTTTGGGTAAAGATACCTTACACTTTCGGGTAGGTCGGCCAGTTTGGGGCAAAGCAGGAAAAGAAACATGAACTAAATTTTAAGTGGAGCTATTTCACGTCTATCCACAAAATTTCCTAAAATTCGGTGAAACCGTTCCCCTGTGATGACGAGACAAACACACAGACTGATTTTCAAGTTTGTTTATAGATTTTCTTTTCAAAAGTGTTTTTGCCCTGTTGTTCTACAATTTGCAGCTGAGTGAATTTAGCGATTTGTAAAATCGATGTTCTCAAAACTTTTTCTAGGGAACTTTCTGGATCGTATCCAGTTATCTATATGGGAGAGGATTCTGTTTTATAATTTACGAGCCGTAGGCCCGTCCTTCTTATGGGACATAATATTGTAAAGAAACTTCACAACTTGTGGTTTTTTTTAAAGGAAAACTAGAGCAACGTAAATAAACACAAATAAAACAAGAATACAGTTATATCGGGGATACGCTAGATTCCCTACGTCAATACAAGAAACCCTAAGTCTAAAAGAGAAATGTTCACGAAAGAAAGAAGCAAAAGCGATTGGATTAAGAGAGAGCCAATCAGAAAACAACTTGAAGAACAGGCCAACCAATTCATAACGAATAGTAACACACAAGATTGAGTGCACCAAAACACAACAGGAATATCCCGACAAGAAAAATCTGGACAAAAATAAAGTCTGGACTAGTCTGGACAAAAATAAATGAGAACCAAGAACACGAAAAATAAGTTTAAACAACAGACTTATTACTTTCCTTATATACATAATGTATAAGGAAAGTATTGTGACGGGGTCGAAATTCGTCAGTGAGTCTGTGAAGACGATAACTGACGAACGAATGGACCGATTCGAACAAAATTTGGTACAAAAATCACAATCCGTAAACACTGGAAGCCTATTGTTTTTGTACGCAATCGAATGTTTAGAACCTTCCTAAATTTTCGAATGAAATTTTGAAAAAATCGTCAAAAAATCAAAACCGCTAATAAAGTTACGCAAATAGACATTTCTTATGTAATTTTTCATTAGAAAACGATTGACATAAATTTTAGAACGCTAACATGAACCGTTCTCGAGATATTGTTCATTTTTCAAAAAAATTATCAAAAAGTCATATAAAAGAAAAAAAAATATTTCCTATTGAGAAACATGTTCACTTTTCATATGTAATACCATGCGATAAATTGGGTGACATCATTCTCGTGATCTAACTCGTTCCATTCATGAAAAAAGATACTTTAAGTAATACTTTTGTATTTGAACGCCAATAGGCATTTATTTGCTGTAAAAATAACTTATTTCTTCGTCCATAACGCTTGGCGAGATTTTGGCGACGAATTAGGCGGAATGTCGCCAACTTGGCGACTTTTTGAAATGTTGTCAAATCAATGAAAATCTCGCCAAATGGATAAACATGACACTAAATCGATGAAAATTGCGACTAATTGCCGAAAATTCAATATCTTGGAAAGAATATTAGTATCTACTATAAGAAAAACATATCTTTTTACTGTGAAAGTAGTAAATTCATTACATAATATCAGGAAAGTCATGTGTCGCCCACATCAGATTTTTTACGTTGCTCTGGTTTTCTATATCCATTCTCACAATGTGTATTTTGCTTATTGGTTTTAGTATTTGGAACATTTTTTAAAATTTTCTAATACTTATCATAAAATGAGAAGGAGTGAGTTCTCTCGTGCCAAGATAATAAACAGACAGACAGAAGCACAACTTAAAATTTTAGTCATCTAGATAATAATAATTTTGCAGTTAAACAGTGACTTCTTTGTGGACTACATTTTCAGTCTTTTTGTTAGAGTTTAAAATAGAAATATTTCATTTATGGCCCTTGACATTAAACTGTTTATTTTTTATTTCGTTAATTTATAAAACTTTCAAATTTTTAGAGATAGAAACACAAACAATGATCGGACACAATGAAACAACTTCTTCTCTTCATTGGTGAGATGCAACCTCAGGTTCATTAGTCAGATGGACTATTATTGTGATGTCACCTATGACGTCAGTGTGTGATTATTCAGAGGCGACATTTCCCTCTCGCCATTAATTAGATGCCAGTAGCTATAAAAGGCCGGTTGAGGGCCAAAGCGGTATGACGGTATGAATGACTCATTGAGGAGTGACCTTATCGGAGGAGGTAGTATTGCGAAATGAGTGTGGATGGTGTTATCAGCATGGAAAGCCAACTTGACCTCTGTTCTGAAGAGGTCGAAGATCCATATCAGTCGTGACGTACTTAAAGTGAAGTGGCGCTCCCTGGCGAAATAATTGGATGGCTAAGGAAGAGTGGCGTCATCTACTGGTAGATTGAAATATCTGGCAGGTGGAATTTAAAATTCGCTGGATTCGATCTGCGGGCTGTGGCGTGGTAACCCAATGCTCTAACCGTTGAGCTATGATTGCTTGAGTATGTTTATAAAGAAAGTATTTCCTGTATATGTTAATGATGTTATTAAAAGGAACCATATTTTGTAAAAATTATATTTTGAATAGGTGTGAATGAATACTAGGTTAAATTTTCGATGTGTACCAGCATGTATGCACTAATGGTTATTAATTTTAATAGTTAATTATTTTTTTATGCTAACTTACTTAATGAATGAATGTTCTGGGAATATAAGAATGTTGTGTGTGTGAATGGGGTAAATATGAGAGAGGGAGAGTTATTAAAAGGAGTTATATTTTGTAAAAATAATATATTTCATAGATATGAATGAATACTGAGTTAAATTCTTGGATTCTTAATGAATTTTCGATATGTACAAGCGTGTATGCACTAATAGTTAATTTTAATAGTTATTAATAGTTAATTAATGTTTTATGCTAACGGGTTTAATGAATGAATGTTCAGGGGATACAAGAATTTTGTGTGTGTGTTAAGTGGATTTACGGAATTTTAACACCTCGTTTTATGTACCCACCGAGTACGATTCGACTGTTTTCAGAGCGATCTTACTTTGTATACTATGAGAAATTTTTACACCACGGCTTAACATTTCCTGAATACGATTCGACTATTTTCAGAGTGATTGTGTGTGCCATGTGAAATTTTATCACTACGTTCTAGCATCTCCGGAATCCGTTTCGTATATATCAAATAAAAATTTATGGAATGATAAGAAGTAAAACAACATCATAGCCTCATTTTTAGTATCTAATGTCATACGCTACGCAAAACTCCATGGTTACATCGCAATTGTTTGCTGTGAAAGAATTATAGTCATTGCATTATGTAGGGAACGAGCCGTCCACATCATGGACTCACTTTCAGTATCTGATGTCATACGCTCGTAAAACTCCAGAGTTCATAAATATTTATCCGTCATTGAAACACATTTGGCAACATTTTATAGCAGCATTACCCAGAGATAGATTGACAGATAAATCAAAGTGTTTATATTATTAAATTACATGCAACAATGGTTTTAAATTATAGAAATGATAGTGATTACCGTAAAAAATGTAATGTTTTTTTTACGTAATTAATTTGCTAAGCATTGTTATAACAAGATTTGTAACTAAAATTTGCACATGGTCTGTACGGAAACGACAACTAAAATGCTAAAATTCTATGAGCCAAGACGTGATGGCCCGATAAGGTTGAAATTGCTTTTTCTTCAATTAATTTAAATGCACCACATAAAATAACGACCTGCCAAAGTTTACGTCGCTACAATTAATTATACTTGGTTAGTTATGTTCTCCAGTTGAAGTTAAATAAAATTTTATACTAGTAATAAAAACAATAAAGTTAAAAGGAGGATCATATGTATTTAGAAGGCGGAATAATTTTGCATATGGAAGGCGTAGATGGGATAAGGACCATCATGCGATACAACAAACAGCAGGATGAAAGTACACCAAGTATGTACAGTAAATACTATACAAGTCAGCATCATTACACTTGTATTTATTGTATATTTGATGATGTAACCCGATGATGTCCGGGTTTTAAATAGGCGTCCACTACGCATAAATGATTAAATACGCACCCGCTGCTTAAATAATACATTTGAACACAATATAAAACGGTTTCAATCCGAAAATTGCACGCGCTTTCAGCAAAAGCAGAAAAAAAATATGAGAATCGCAATTGGCCGTACAACCAACCGCTCGCAATTTAACACACTGCTCACTTATGCAAACGTGAAATCTGATCTTCCCTGTACAGGCAATAAGGTGAATTTTTTTCATGTATCCTTCTCTCACCTCGTCTCAAAATAGCCACTCCCCTACGACATAAATGAGTGGTTCCTCAGCTTAGACCTCCAAGGGATCCGACAGCCTGCGTGATTCACTAAAAAAAATCTGATGTGGGCAGCACATGACTTTCCTTATATAATGCAATGAATTTACTACTTTTACAGTAAAAAAAAATTATTTCTGTAATAGATATTTATATTCTTTCCAAGATATTGATCTTTCGACAATGAGTCGTCATTTTCATTGATTTAGCGTCATTTTTATCCATTTGGCAAGTTTTCGTTAATTTAGTAACATTTAAAAAAGTCGTCAAGTTGGTGATATTCCACCAAATTCATCGCCGAAATCTCGCCAAATGTTATGGACGGAGAAATAAGTTATTCTTACAGCAGATAAATGATTATTGGAATTCAAATACAAAAGTATTACTCCAAGTATCTTTTTTCATGAATGGAACGAGCTAGCTCCACGAGAACGATGTCACCAAATTTATCGCATGGTATTACATATGAAAAGTGAACATGTTTCTCAATAGGAAATATTTTTTTTTAATTTTATATGATTTTTTATATATTTTTTTAAATGTACAATATCTCGAACGGTTCATGTTAGCGTTCTAAAATGTATGCCAATCGTTTTGTACTGAAAAATTACATAAGAAATGTTTATTTTCGTAACTTTATTATAGGTTTTGATTTTTTGACGATTTTGTCAAAATTTCACTCGAAAATTTAGGGAAGTTATGAACATTCGATTGCGTATAAAAACAATAGGCTTTCAGTATTTACAGATTGTAATTTTTGTACCAAATTTCATTCAAATCGGTCCATTCGTTCGTCAGTTATCGTCTTCACAGACTCACTGACAAACACACACACATACTTTCACACACACACACAGACATCACTTCAAAAATGTTTGATTCGTGATTACTTTGATTCGTGATTTTCGACCCCGTCACGATACTTTCCTTATACATTATTGTATATAAGGAAAGTAAAAATGCACGGATACAAAATTTGTAATTACTTAACGAATAGATTTATGAATTTTTTTTTTCTAGTGTATTCTGTGGTATTATACGCAAGTGTTGAAATAAAAATGAACGAAGGGTGGCAATTTCTGCAAATCGTAATATAAAAATCGATAAGACTTAAAATTACCGAAAAGTATATATTTGAAAAAACTTTACAAAACATCGTCTAGTAATCGTATGCATTTCACTTACAGTTTGTTTAAAAGATAATTTTTCGATCTTTCCTGTGATCTTTCCAAGATGGAAACTCTGTGATAATATTGCTAAGGAATCGATATCAGCTAAGAAATCGATCGTGCGAATATCAGCCAAAATCATTGTGAGTTTTGTGAAACACAAAAGAACTAACAAATAATTCGAAAATGAAAATAGTTACGCAGAGGCGCACCGATTCGTGTCCTGAGGTACCTGTGTACAAAATTTCATGGTCGTACGATGCTTATATTTTGCGCGACAGACAGACACATACACGTACACACAGTCAGACTCCTTCATTGAGTGAGATATATTCAATTTATTACAGCACGTATTTCCTTAATGGCAGGAATAGGGGAGGTCCTAGAGGGGACTGGAACACTGTCGCAAATGTCAGCGCTAAATTGTACAAAGCAGTATGCGAAGCCTTTTTCGTATCAACCGAGTTTGACCGCATCCAAGCTGTTTTTGGCCCACATTATCTCAGGCAATCAGAACTCTACTGTATCATTAATGAGGTCACCATACTGAACCATACATATATTTCATGTATGTATTTTTTTAACTTAACGCAATATAAAATTAACTAAAGGTATGCCCGTCATATGACGGAATTAAAGAAATTGCATAACAATGCCTCCCATTTGACGTTATTTTTATCAATTTGTTAACATTTTTATCAATTTGGCGACATTTTCGTCAATTTGGCATTATTTTAAAAAGTCACCAAGTTTGCGACATCCCGCCAAAATTTTCACCAAGCATTACGGACGGGCGGAGAAATGGGTTGGTTATACATCTAGTCGTTTGTTATGTTATTTGCAAGGTATTGAATTTTCATCAATTAGTCGTCATTTTTACTAATTTGGTTACATATCTATCAACTTGGCTACATATCTATCAATTTGGCGACATTTTTATCAATTTGGCGATATTTTGGTCAATTTAGCAATATTAAGTTGGCGATATGACTCCAATTTCGACACCAAAATTTTGCCAAGCGTTATCCAGATATAGATAGATAAATAGAAAGATAAATCAAAGTGTTTATATTGGTGAATTTGTTTAAAAATAGTAACAAGGTTTACATTGATATAAATAAGTGCCCTGTCCAACATTACCATGGAGGTAAAACCAGGTAGTTCGCCCTTATCTTATAGTTTGACATGGTAAAAACATGGAGTTAGAAAGAAGGAGATAACCCCTATGGATGAAACGCTTGAAAATGGCATTATGCTTTGAGAATTATATCTAGGTGTTGCTAGTGTTATTAAAGTAGCTGATATTGTTAATTGACACAGCAGAGAGACGTAGTATTTAGAATATATACCGGGTGGTCAGAATTAAAAAACCCCTACTCTGAGCTCCCTATACATCGAACTACTCGGTGTAAAGGCTCCAAAATTGTTGAACCTTCTATTCAAGAAATGGGGAAAGGGATTAAAAAATTATTTATAAAAAATAGTTCCAGAAACACCGATAGGTGGCGCTGTAAACAAAAAATATGCTGAAAAGACACAAAATAATCACAAATAAACAAACCCATGCGATATGGAATTTTTCTTTTTTAATTTCTTTTGCTGATATGAAAAAAAAGAAGATAAAAAAGTGAAGAAACTTAAACTGTCATTCTAACTGAAAATTCACACTGTAAGCACAAAAATTTGCATAAACCCTTGGTTTGCAGCTACTATGTTCTGGTCATAAAAGGGGATAAAATTGGGAAATTTTCATTCTTATCAGTGATGGCTGTCACACTGCCAGAACGCGCTTTGCTTGTGAAGCTGTTTTATGAAAACAAAGGACATGCTGCAGCTGCACTTTGAGAATTTCGTCGACTTAATTTGCGCAACGGACCATTACTTCCGCAAGCTCTCAGGAGAATGATCGCTCGATTCGAGAAAACTGGACATCTTTGAGTTCAGCCGGATCGAGGACGCAAATCGACTCATTCAGATGTCGTTGACGATGTTGCCACCGCTATTGTTGAACAATCAATGGATAACGTTATAGGCTGTAGTAGTGCACGTGGAGTGTCACGACACTTGGGTGTTCCCTATAGCACAGTGCGGAACGTACTGAGAAACATAGTGCATTTTTTCCCTTACAAAATTACTCACAATCACCACTTGCTGACCATCGACAGGGAGAAGCGACTGACCTTTGTATTGACATTTCTGGCTAGAGTTGAAGTGGATGCATTGTGGCCATGACAGATTCTATGGAGCGATAAAGCGCATTTCCATCTAAGTGGAACAGTCAACACCCATAACTGTCGCATTTAGGACACGGAAAACCTTTGTACCTTACAAGAGATTCCACTTCACTCACCAAAGTAACAGTCTGGTGTGGATTCACAGCCACATTCATTCTTGGACATTTCTTTTTCGAAGAGGCTACTCCCAATGGCCTTGTGACATGCACCGTGACGGCCAGTAGGTACAAAAGCATGCTCGAAATTTTTGTTGTACCCCAACTGCAACAGCACCAATGTCTTGACTCAATTACTTTTATGCAAGATGGAGCGCCTCCACACATTGAACTATGTGTACAGCAGTTTCTTCGGCAACATTTTACTAATGGTAGAGTAATTAGTCGTACGTTTCCGACAACCTGGACATCTCGTTCTCCAGATCTTAATCCCTGTGATTTTTGGCTGTGGGGATACTTAAAAAGTCTTCTTTATGGAGGACGTCTGGTAACCTTGGCAGATTTGAAAGACAGTATCACTCTGCATGTGAGAAGCATCGCAATCGACCAATTACGATCCGCAGTAGAACAAGCTGTCCACAGATTGCAGATTTTACATCTTGAAGAAGGGAACCATATTGAGCTGCATTCCCTGCATCAATAAGGTCCTTGTGATATGAATGTTTGGTACGTTCCAATAAAATGTGTTACAAATGTGTATTTTGTGTCTTTTCAGCATATTTTTTGTTGTACAGCGCCACCTATCGATGTTTCTGGAACTAATTTTTTTTTCGCGTAATCCCTTTCCCCATGTCTTGAATAGTTTGTTAAACAATTTTGGAACCTTTACACTGAGTAGTTCGATCTATAGAGAGTTCAGAGTAGGGGTGTTTTAATTCTGACCACTCGGTATATATATTTTGATTATTTTAAAATTAAGGGTTCCCTAATTCTGAGTATAATTAAGCAGTATCATTTCTTACTTGTAGAATAGAGTACAGAATATAGGGATATAAAAATAAATTGAAAGATAAAATAATTTTGAATACATAGGAATATTCTTTATTGTTTCAGTTCTATATTGCATTGCTCTAATAATTTATGTTTACAAAATTGGCAGTTTAAATAAATTTTTTAGGGCTCTCGCCATAGAAATGCATACAATGCAGGACTGCTTATCTTATCTCAACGCCAGCTGAATTATTGTCCCAACGCTATTGGTATATTCTTAATATGAAGCTTAAACTTCTTTTGACTTCATGGTAAAAAAAATTGTCGCATTTCCAGCAAATTTTGAACCATAATCTTATTATAGAGCAGTTACACTTCATGGTGAGGAAAAACTATGTTTTCCAATTCATTTTGAAGCAGTATAGGTGAATAGGCATTAGCTGCCCAATTTTAACCTACTCTCTTTTATATAGTACTAGCAGCATACCCGTTCTTCGTACGGAGTATATAATATAAAGAAACTTGAAATTCATAATCATACCCAAATTCTTATAGTATACTAAATGACATGTTTAATCAAAATATTCTGTTAAAATATTTAATATAATGCTCCTAAAAAGAAGTTTAAGAATCTCTGTTCTCGCTATATAAAATTATCTTCATGGATATATCTGAAGAATAAAACATCTTGGACCCCTTATGTAAGCAAATATAAAAAAAAAATATGGAATTGAATCAATATATGCAAAATAAAAGCGTTAAAATTGTATGGGACCCGTACTAATTATATACGCGAATATTAGAAAATATAACCTGTATTAGTAGATTACATGTATAAATTAATAAGAAAGATCAATCATGCTTAAAGCATTGATTATGAAACACTTTCCAACTTCAATGCAATTTTATTTTAAAAAGTCGAAAATGCAATACATTCCTCGGTAATATTTTAAAACTTATCACAATACTACATTGATTTATTATATTTGAAAACTTAAACCTTCATCGAAAAAAATGAACTTCATTCAAATGACGGCATTGAAATATAAATTGCGTGGTTTAAATATCTCTAAAATGCAATACATTCCAAGGTAATATTTTTAAATCTATCATAATACTACGATAATTTATTATATTTGAAAACTTCATCGAAAACAACTGAAATTAATTCAAATGACGTCATAGAAAAAATAACACGCCTGGATCTCTCTATAAAAGCAGGATTTCATTCATAACTTTCTCTATTTCATTCATCACAATACTATAATAATTTATTTTATTTAAAAACTTCATCGAAAACAACTGAAATTAATTCAAATGACGTCATAGAAAAAATAACACGCCTGGATCTCTCTATAAAAGCAGGATTTCATTCATAACTTTCTCCATTTCATTCATCACAATACTATAATAATTTATTTTATTTAAAAATTAAGACCATGGAGCTACAATTCATAAACTTTATGCTTAAAACTTCATCGAAAAAAATCGTCCTTCTGTTTAAAAAATCAATTAATATTTCATTCATATCAGCCATGCAGACTCCATGGACTGAATTATTTTGTGTTAAAGAAATGCAGTAATTCTAATACAACTCATTCTACATATTTTGCTGTTTACATTTTACATAGGTGAAAAATAGGCGTAGTTGAAGAAATAATCATATTTGAATGAGAATTTAAACTCAAATATATTGTCATTGTGTTGTTTTAGTATGTAGATGCACAGAATTTAAGCAGAAATAAAGTAGTTTTAGGATGGATACAACACTCAATATGAATTAAAAAGAACTTTAAAAAATCACGAATTTGAAACAAGATGGATGCCATATATCATTTTGAAGTGGGTCATGTGATCGTTTCATTTCATGGTCACGTGATCGTTTCATATAAGATGTGTAATTATTATTTTAATTTTTATTTAAAAAACTACTGAATATATTTAGCTGAATTTTTTTTTATATATTTTATGGAACAATTTGACTATTACCTAAAATTTTCGAAGCAATTTGTGAATTTTAAATCCGCTTAAAAAATGTTAGAAAAATTAGGTCCCATAGGGCTCAATGTATTTCATTTTTTCAACCCGGGTTCAATCCAAAACTAATTGTGTGATATTATTCATTTATATTCCCATAGGTCCTACAGACCGTCTGAACAACATACTAAAATTTCATTTTGATTAAGTCATTTTTACGGCAGTTATCGTGCTAACGGACAGACAGACAGACAGACAGACAGACAGACAAACAGACAGACAGAATGAACAAAGTCATAAACACTTTTCAACTTTGTTGTAAAGTGTTAAAAATACCAATAAACCCGTAATCTTTAAATCTGAAGACAGTCATTTATTCCAATATATGTCAAAATTAAAGTGCTAAAATTATATGGGAAGTTATACACGTACTACTTATAATGTCCGATTATTAGTAGAAGATTACCCGTTTTGCAATATGAGTCTCAAATGTTTTATGGTAAAATATAACAGACGACGTAATAAATTGAATATATAATTAATCCCCTTAATCTTCATACCAGAAGACTGTACTTGATTCCAATATATATGCCAATATATGTCAAAATATATGCCAATATACCTGTACTACTTATATTCTCGTAGGTTAGAAGATATACCCGTGCATTCCTAGAAGATTACTCGTACAAGGTACAATATGCGTGTGTCAGCAATTTTTGCCGCAATAAAACAATGGCGTAATAACTTAAAAATATCAATAATCCCTGAATCAATAATTCCGGAAAATATCAATAATAATAATGTTTAAACCTGAAGCGTATAATTGATATTATCCAGTCCAAAATGAAATGGCAATGAAATTTATTTTATATACATATCTTCATTATTCAAATCGGAAAGGATTTAATAAAAATCGTCTGCCGCATAAACACATTGGATTTAAATCCGTTGCTAAGCGACATGATATCATTTGCTTCAAATAAATTGGTAGAAAAAATATCGTCTAAATAGTTATATTTCTATGGAACATTTGGCGACAGTTTCGTCAATTTAGCGACATTTTAAAAAATCGCCAAATTTATCGCCAAGTGGGACTGTAGAACAGACAGTTCCACTTTGCGACAAATTGACGAAATATCATCACAATACTATCCCCTAACAAAAAACAATTAATATCATTTATGTAGCGCAATTTTATCAATTTCAAGATATTTTTATAGATTTGAAAACATTTTTATCAATTTGGTGACATTTTAAAATTCGCTAAATGTATTACTAAGTAGGATGGTTGGTCTGACAGATAAATACTAACCAAACATCATTTCAGTACTCTCTTCTAACAAAACAAAAAAAATTTTCATTGATATGTAGAAGACCCAAGCCACACGACCAACCCGAAGGTTTATGGCAGCTGTTTGTGTGTCGTTTATATCAATTTGGCGACATTTCCGTCAATTTGGCAAAGTTTAAGAAAAGTTGTCAAATTAGCCATATCCCTCCAAATTCGTAGCTTTGATTTTGCAGATCTGAATGAAACATTCTTATCCCGTTTCAATATACTAAATGAAAACACTACAATTGTATTAGAAGATATACCCGCTCTACTCTTTTTCTGTTTCAACAATCGGCTATATGAATTTATTGGCTAAACACAATATATGAGTTTAGTAGCTAAATACGATATAAGCTTGATAACTCTTTGCCAAAATAAATGAAATTGATGTACGCAGTCAGCAATTAATATAATTAAAAGAAAAATCAAACCGTCCATTCATAAGATATACTTTTATATCCATTTATCCATTTATTTATTATTTAAATCGAAAAAAAAATAATAAAAACATTAACAAACACATTTAATTTAATTGTGATGCCGAGCAACATGATATATCCTCCTAAAATGTTAAAATTTATTAACCACTAACAGCACACCCGTTATTCGTACGGAGTGTATAATTTAAAGAAACTTAAAGTTCGCAATCATGTGCAAATTCTGTTAAAATATTAAATGTATTGCTCCTAAAGAGAAGTTTAAGAATATATGTTCTCACTATGCAAAATTATCTTCACAATCAGATCTGAAGAATAAAACATCCTGCCCACTTTTGTAAGCAAATTTACAGAAGAAAAAATAGGAATTGAATGAATATATGCAACCCCGTACTAATTATATTGTCGCAGATCAGAAAATATGCCAATGTGTTAGTAGAAGATTACCCGTATTACAATATGCGTCTCAAAAATATTTGCCAAAATAAAAGAGATGACGTAATAAATTGAAAACATCAATAATATCCGTACCCTTTATACCAGAAGGTCGTAATTGATTCCAATATATGCCAATATATATCAAAACATATGTCAATATACCTGTACTACTTATATTCTCGTAGATTAAAAGATATACACGTGTATTTGTAGAAGATTCGTACAACATACAATATATGAGTTTAAACAATTTTTGTCATAATAAAATAATTGCATAATAACTTGAAAATATCAATAATCCTTGAATCAATAATCCCCGAAAATATAAATAATAATAACTTTTAAACCTGAAGACCGTAATTGATATTATCCAGTCAAAAATGCTATAAGAAAAATCAAATCGTTCTTTTCTAAAATATATTTTTATATCCATTTATTTATTATTCAAATCGAAAAAATAATTATTAAAATTAACAGACAGATTTAATTTAATTGCGTTTCTGAGTAACATGATATAAGATAGAATCTTATAACATGTTAAATATGTCATGTCTTATAACATAAACTGCGAAATTAAATAACGATTTTGATTTCTCTATACTTCTCATTGTTCCGTAAAAGCTTGTTTTAAATAAACCATGAACCATGGAGATATTCCCCTTTAAATCATGTTTCAAACAATTCATGTTTTCAGAAAGTGACTAATTAACGCAAAAAATCTCCCATCAAACTCAGAGATTAAATTTTAATTCACTTTCAAACGATTTTCAAGCTTTTCGTTTGGATAAACCACGGAGTTAGGGAGTAGAACTCCTAGGAAAAAGTTCCGTTTTTCATTAATATATCGACAACCCCAGGTCTTAGAAACTCGAAACTTGGACAAAATTTATGGGGGGATATTTCAAGGCTATTCACCAAATTTCATTAAATTCGGTTCAGCCGTTTTTCCGTGACGATGAGACAAACGAAAATTTCGTTTTTTACTAATATCTCGAGAACCACTGGTCTTAGAAACTCAAAACACGGATATAATTTTAAGTGGGGCTATTTCTGGGCTACCCACAAAATTTCATCAAATTCGGTTCAGCCGTTCTCCCGTGATGGTGTGACAAACAGACAGACAGACAGACAGACAGACAGACAGATTTTCATTTTTATTTATATAGATATATAGGATGATTAAAAAAAGATGGGCCAAATTTCACGAGGTGGTAGTATACGCCAAACCAAGCATTTTCTGTTATAGTTTATCGGGTCGGAAATGAAACTTAAAGGCATTAAAGGGCGTTTACTTGTTGGGAAGCGGCAGCTCCGCAAATTTATAAACGTTACTCTGGTTGTTATTTTCCGGTTGAAGAAGAAAACCATGTAGGCATATTTCATCTGGGGAAGAATTAGAACCCTTATGCAAATTTTCGTTACACCGAATGTACGGCCTTATCATTTTGCAGCAGTTGTTCGCAGTTCCAAATTTTGAGAAGCCGATCGTTCGATCTGGTCGTATCTTGACTTCTTTTTGTGGGGATATCTCAAAAGTCTCGTCTGTGACACTCCCCTTGAATCTGAAGACGAACTCGTTGCCAGAATTTCGACCGCTGCTGTCAAAGTGCGCGATATGCCTGGTCAGTTCCAGAGAGTTCGCCGATACCTCTATCGCCGCTGTGAGACGTGCATTCAGGTTGCCGGTCCCTCCTTTGAGCCATTACTGCAATTATTGTTTATTAAATGTTATGTTATAACTTCTAAGTCATTTTTGTGTTTTCGCTTCACTTCATCGGTTTCACCATTAAGCGCCCACTGGCGCCTTTGCGTTTCATTTCAGACCCGGTAAACTATGACGAAAAAGGCTTGGTTTGTGTCGGAAACCCCGACCATTTGACTCACCCTAGGGTACGAACAGCAGTTTGAGTGGCCGGGTGCTTGGTTTGTGTATATTACCACCTCATAAAGTTTGGCCCATCTTTTTTTAATCACTCTATTTAAGGTGTAAGTACTATAATGAGGTCAAAAATCTAACTCTCACATTTTTGTCGAATTAAACGCTTTGAGCATCGCTGAATACAGATCAACCATTTTCCCATTAAGTCTGCTATTTTTATCTTCCCAGACATTCCGTCGTACTCGAAAGTGTTGATGACCCAGATCGTCCGACTCATCCTGAGGACATGAGCAACTAATTGGACAGCCGGATACCCAAAAGTGTAAGGTACCTGTTTAGATAGCTAAAAAAGTGCCAACAAATTTGAACTGGAACTGAAATGAGGGTGACAATCACAGGAACCATACCATATGTTCTTTAACCTATCTGCATGTCTGTCTGCCAGTTTGTGGCAATGGTATATTTAACATTTCGGGCAAATCGAAGGAAATTTCGTACAATTGAGTATTTCTGATAAATCAGAGGTTCATTGATTTTCGAAGTGAAATAACAACGTATACGCCCTGAATGTTTCGAGCATTATTTTTTTTTTGAAAAATAAGTTAAAATATTGTTATGTTAAATAAGTTACAGACAGAACTAGCTATTTTACATGAGATGTTTTTTAATTTAAGAACGATGCCATTGTGTATAGGAGACAACATGTGCCGCTCTCGAGATATTACACATTTTGATCTAAAAGCGTGAAAAATAAGTTACCTATCTGGAAAGACTAATTACTAACTTGAGTGAAAAGTACCGAGCGACAGAAATAATGGAAATTACTGTAATTAGATTTCTTTATTGAGAGGGAAAACTCTTCCCTTTAATGCCAAGTTTTATTGATACCGTAAATAAATTAGCCATTAGAGGCGGAAGCTTTTTAGTGGTTTAGTTTTCGTACTTTTTCGGATATCATTAGAGAAGATCGTTTTATATCCGACTTTCAAGTTTTATTACAGCACACCAGCAATTCCACGCGATAAATCTTTGGTTGAGTCCTTATTTAGAACTAAATGGAACGCCAGAATCAATTTTATGTTGCATCCAAGTTGATGTCGGAAATTGGGGAAACATTTCAATTCCTGTAATGTTTAGCTCCTTGTTTACAGATGTAAAGTGCTTTATTTTAGGTCAGAAGTTTTAGTTTATATTGTATTCTCCTTTCAAAAGTGAGTTTCTATTTTGTTCTAATTTGAAGACAAAAGACTTTAGCTCCTTGTTTACAGATGTAAAGTGTTTTATTTTTAGTCAGAAGTTTAAGTTTATTTTATATAGCATTCTCCTTTCAAAAGCGTGTTTGTATTTTGTTCTAATTTGAAAACAAAATAATTTAGCTCCTTGTTTACAGACGTAAAGTGTTTTATATTAGATTAGAAGTTTAAGTTTATTACTTTCTTTATATACAATAATGTATAAGGACAGTACTGTGATGGGGTCGAAAATTCGAATTCGAATTTTAGACGGGAGAGCACGTTTCAAGCATCCCTGATCACGAATCGAACATTTTTGAGGTGATGTCTGTATGTGTGTGTGTGTATCAGTGAGACCATGGAGACGATAACAGACGAACGAATGGACCGATTCGAACGGCATTTGGTACAAAAATAGATTATTGAGGTCTGATTAATACTGAAATTGCAATTCCCCAGATTCCTATAACACTGTTAAAATTAAATGAAGTGTGCCGCAACTCGACTTTCTTATACCAGAATCCAATTTTAAGTAGCTTGTGATTTTTTCTTCTTTTTTTTTTCCTTGCAAATTTTGCAAGAAATTTTTTGAAAAACCTGTATAATTGATCCAAATGATTACAGTTATGTTATGTTATCCTTCATTGTAAAGCCCGTGAAAAAGTATTTTAATTAATACCAAGTTTGACAATGTACCCCTCGGGAGGAGGGGGTTACTTTCCCCTTCCCGAGGGGGACTAGCAATATCAGGAAGACAAAATTGTGTCAATGCTATTTTGCACTACAGTGATTGAAACTGAATGTTTAGTGATCACTGAGCAATAAATAAACCCTTTGATGCATAATTATTTCAAATTTTGTCTTATTCTGCCGTGTTAGGAAATATAAAATTCCGAAGTTTTCAAGGATATTTCACCTTTAGGACAATATATGAAGAGGATACTATATGAAGAGGGGAGAAATGAAGACGTCCTACACCAATTTGAAGTTGCACTTCGATTTAAAATATGAAGGGAGAAAATATAGGATTTACTTTAAATGGAAATAATAATCGTTCCTAGTTTAATGGATATAGCGTCGTTTGAATAGTTCGAATCCCCTCTGCGATATGGGCCAATTCCAATCCTGAACATATAGATTTAGAAAAGTCAATTGTGTTTGCTATTCATGCGTATCTGGATTATTGAGCTCCTCTTGACTTTCTTATTTATTCAAATTCCTCAGTGTCCAGATGCACTCCTGAGATAACGACTTAAGCCAAACTTAATAGAAATCTTCACGATTGCAAAAGTTCTCCTGATGTTATTTCGAATGATGTTATATTGCGTATATGAATTTATTTTTATAATTCCTTTGCGTTTGTTTCGAAATATCATTCAGTTAATTTTGAGTAACAATTTAAGTGCCATTACATTTAATCGGCATAGTTTTTCAGTATCGTCATCGTAGTTTTCATTGGCATGATATTCTAACATAACTACTGATATTATAAGAATGTGTTACTTAGAAAAATTTTATATGTACTATTTAAAAATCAATTCAACTGCTGAATGTACCTGGAAATGTTACACAGGGAGTGCGTGAAGGACAGGCAAAATAGTCGACTTTTGTTTGTAAACATTTTGATTTATTTCTTTTACTGTATATGAAGATGTGATAGTATAAAAGCATTGGCGTATTCATTAAATGGCATTTATTTTACAAATATACTCTCTTGAACGAAATTAGTTACGAAAAGCGTAATCGTGGCCCGGATTACACGAAATTCGGATTAACAGGATTTGGAATATCGATTCTTCGCTTACTGAATCTTTACCATTTATCCCCATTATCATTTATCATAAAATGATTTGCCCCCCCCCCCTCTGTCTAAGGATTCTTGGCGCCACACTTGGTTGATATTGAAATAAAACCACCATTAATAGAAACAATATTATTGCTCTTGTTGTAGGTGTCATTAGGGGACGAACATTTTATATCAAACTTCGCAATTTTATTTAATTTGATACCGCAACTTTATTTCATTTGATACCGGAAATCTATAGAACGTGTCAATGTCAGTAATGATGACAGTAGCGTTATATTTATTACACATTTATTGTGTTCGTCATTTTTGCTTATTTAGAAGTTTAAAGCTTAGATATCTGTATACAATAGTTTGCTTCTGTTTCAAAATCAAAAGTAATTACAACACGATCTTTCGACCAATGGCCTGTCAGCACGTAGTGCCATTATTGGATTCCGTATATTTCTTCGCCGATATCAGTTTTGGAGCAATTAAATGAAATTACAGAGTTATGAACTGAGTCTAGCCTTTCGTGGAAAGATTACTTCTGCGGTGTCGCACAGTACATTTCCAGAGAATGTATTTGGTCCAGATAATGTATTTAGGACTGTACAGACGCCAGTTTCAGTTGAAGTATTATCTACAGCAGATAGTTTACACTTGTTAAATTACTAATAATGGATATTATATCACTAATGATGGATATTATATCTCGACAGATTGTTATATTTTCTACTGCAAAGATATAAGGAACTTTTCCTTTGAATAGTTGATTGTTTGCTTCAAACTGAACACGTGACTTTCGCTTTTTCATAAAATTCTAACTACAGGGTGATTAAAAAAAGATGGACTATACTGTATGAGGTGGTAGTACACACCAAACCAATCAGCCAACGGCCCTATCGTGCTGAAAACACCGGTTCTCGATAGATCAACGAAGTCAAGCAGCATCGGGCGCGGTTAGTACTTAGGTGGGTGACCACCTGGGAATACCGCCTGCTGTTGGCACATTTCGGACGCGGTAACCCGGTGGTTTGCGCGCTGGATTTGCACGCTGCCACAACTGCCGCCGTGTTCATGCGGAGTACGATCACGTTAAACATATGGGTCCGAAAGTCCTTCCGAGAGGTTGGTGGTAGGGGAAGGAGGGTACGGTCCCTGTGGATGCCTCCCCCACTGGGTTCCGGTCTAAATTGGGTGGCACTTACCGACCGTCCAAACGGTTACTTTACACCTTTCTGGTACCGGCCGTCCAAATGGCTGCTCATGTCCTCAGGACGAGCCGGACGGTCTGGGTCTTCAACACCTTTCTGGTAGGTCGGACGGTCTGGGTCTCAAACAAACAAACACCAAACCAATCATTTTTCGTCATAGTTTACCGGGTCGGAAATGGAACGTAAAGGCGCCAGTGGGCGCTTAATGGTGAAATCGATGAGGTCAGGCGAAATCACAAGAATGCCTTAGAAATGACATTTAATAAACAATAATTGCAGTATTGGCTCTAAAGAGAGAAGTCAACCTGAATGCACGTCTCACAGTGGCGATGAAGGGATTGACAAACTCTCTTGAACAGATCAGGTATGTCGCACACTTCGGTAGCAGCGGCCGAAATTCTGGCGACGTATTCCTCTTCAGATTCAAGGAAAGTGTCATATATTTTTTTCTTATATTTTTCTGTTTTTTTAATCATTTGTATATGACTATCTCTTCTACCGGTACTGTGATTTGCATATGGCTACGTACATTCATTCCTTCCTGGTGTTGCAATTTCACTTTTGATGAGTGTATATAAATGACTATTTGCGAATTGTTAGGCGTCAACTATTGCTCAAAGTGTCTTCTCTCGTGAATGTAATGAATTAGATCTACACGAATAATGTTTACAAAATTAGCGCATAATATTACGTATGAAAAGTGAACATATTTCACAAGAGTTAATATTTTTTCTACTTATATGTGATTTCTTTGATAAATTTATTTGAAAAATATGCAATATCTCCAGAACGGTTAGTGCTAGCATTCTAAAATTTACTTTAATCATTTTCTAATCAAAAATTACATACGAAATGATTATTTAAGTAACGTTAAAAAAGATTCTGATTTTTTCAAAGTTTCTTTCGGAAATGTAGAGGGTCTTTCCAATATTCGATTGCATTTAAAATATGCTTCCAGTATTCACTGATCGTAATTTTTGTATCAAATTTTATTCGAAACGCTCCATTCTTTCGTGGGATATCGGTTTCACAGATTCACCGACATATACACCTATACATGACAGCAAAAATGTTCGATTCGAGTTCAAAGATGCTTGAAACGTGTTTTTCCATTGAAAACTCAAATTTCGAATTTTTGAACTCATCACAAGGCTTTCCCTAAGCATTATTTTATGTATATAGGGAAAATAATATACGATAATTGAATAATTGACCATATCCATGACTTTCATTGATATACTGTATACCTACTTCTACAAAAAAAATTTTAACTTCTACAAACTATTTCCTCAATTAGGATTTTTGTCGACAAAATGCGAATTCCTTTTATATGTAAAACCTTACCAACACTTTTATTATGTACTAGCCGCCTTTGACGACCAGCCTGTTCGTTATCCTTGAAAATTCTGACCGTAGCAAACTCGCTGGCGCGTCTTACCAGAAAGGTGTAAGGTAACTGTTTGGACGCCCAGGAAATGCCACCCAATTTAGACCGGAACCCAGTGGGGGAGGCATCCACAGGGACCGTACCCTCCTTCCTATACCACCAACCTTTTGGAAGGACTTACGGTCCCCCATGTTTAACGTAATCACACTCCGCGTGAACACGACGGCAGTTTTGACAGTGGCGGGAATCGAACCAGGGCCTACCGAGTGCAATTTCCGCGCGCCTACCACTGGGCTACCCCGCCCTGTGCGACAATCTCCATAACTTTCTTTTTATTCACCCAATTTAGACCGGAACCCATTGGGAGAGGCATCCACAGGGACCGTGCCCTCCTTCCCCTACCACCAACCCCTCGGAAGGACTTACGGACCCACATGTTTAACGTGATCGTACTCCGCCTGAACACGGTGGCAGTTTAGGCAGTGGCGGGAATCGAACCAGGGCCTTCCGAGTGCAATTCCCGCGCGCTAATTTAAATTTTATAATGACCATATGCTATTTAAAATATCCATAAAATTAAAATATCAATCGTTCAAGCATTTAAAATATCCATAAAATTAAAATATCCATTTAAAATATCCATAAATTCAAATATCCATTTAAAATATCCATAAATAAAAATATCCATTTAAAACATCCATATCGTTCCCCCAATTCATTCAATTTCAAATACACCAATTTCAAATACATCACCACAATTCAAACCGCCATAATTCAATCATTTAAATTATTTAAAATATCCATTTAAAATATCCATAAATTAAAATATCCATTTAAAATATCCATAAATTAAAATATCATGTAAATATAATAATTTCACCCAATGTATACAACCCATATGCTAAGCTCTTAATTCATTTCAAACCGGAAGCGCGGTCTCCGTGGAAACGGGAAAAAAACTTCGGATGAAAACTCGGTTTGCTGAGAAATTGAAAATCCTTAGTTCATTAAAATCGCGATCCTGTGGATATTTAAAATGATTTCTTGACCAGATTGGGTTTGTAAGAAAGCCAGATTCTTGAGCTTTCTAAAAATGTAAATTATTAGTCGAAATTAGTAGTAGTTTTTGCGGTGTGAGGATTTAAAAACGAAAGGTCGTTTTTTTGAACCGAAAGTGACTTTTGTTTTAAAATCTTTAAAAAATATTAGAATTTGAAATTGAGAATTGAAATTGATATGTTTTTACTTGCAATTGTCTGCTCTTTCCGGTGGTGTGATTTGTTTTTTTTTCTACGACGTCTGAATCGTGGAGAAAAAAGGGCAAAAAACGGTCGAAATCGAATAAAACATTAAATAACAAAAAAAAATAATTAAAATTTTAAAAATCGGTTTTCACGTGTCCCCTCCCACCCCCAGGTCTCCGATTGCCAAAATTTCGTAGCTCTCCGACGCGCGGTCGCTGAACGTATAGTGTATAAGACACACATACACACAGATACACAGACAGACACACAGACATTGCCTTTTATTATTTAAGAAACAATAAATACGGTACAGACTGAAAACTGTCTTATGGCTTTTAATGTAATAAATACGCGCTTCTCCACAGAAAATCACTGGCACTGTCTTGCGCATGTCTCTCTATATATAATAAAAAATTTCCTGAACATTTTTGGCCCCTCAATTGCGGACAGACGGAGCAACAAATAGTTCTTAAATTTAACATGTTGACTCATATAAATCCATAGATGAGCAAAATGTGATTTTATTTGAGTGAAGAATTTGTTAATTAAAGATTAACAATACATTCATAAAAGAGCCTTAATATGGTGGCAAGTTATGTATACACTTAATTTTCGATGGCACTATTGATAATTTTAATTCTCTTTTGCACACTTATTTCATAACAGGAAGTGACATTTCTAGAACCGGAAATTGAATTCCTCAGTGAACCCCAATTCCTTTCGAAATTCGATGCTAAATCCATATCAGTTATCGTTTAAACTCTTTTTATATACCCTATCCTGAGAAATATGTGTTGCAAGGAAAATTTAATTTTTTTTATCGGAATTGATATCTCTCTAAAACCGAACGTGGAACTCCTCAGGAAATTCCTACTCCCACTAATATTTAATGCGAAATCCATATCAATCATCATCTAAGCTCTATCTATTTCCGATTCTTAAAAAGAAAGATGTTTCAAGAAATTTATTGTTTTTTTTAAATTTTTTTTTTACCAGAAGTAGGAGAAAAAAATGAAATTAAAATATTCAGTAATGCCATCCTATACCATCAGATAGATGCGTGATGCTAAATCCATATCAGTCATCATCTAAGCTCTTCCTTTATAAAAATGGATGTTTCAAGGAAATGAAAACTTCTGAACCGAAATTCAGAAAATAACGGAAGTGAAAATCCTTAGACACCCCCCCCCCCCCCCGCCTGTCTCTCTCAAATGTGATGCTGAATCCACATTAATCATCATCTAAGCTTTATTTATTGCTAAAACTGAGAAATCGATGTTTCAAGGGAAATTTTTGAACCGGGGGTGGGAAAAAGCCGTAAAGGGAAACTCTTAGTGAATCTATGGCCCCTCCGAAATTTGATACTGAATATATACCATAGCTGATCGTTAAAATTAAGTGTTGTACGGAAAATGCAATTATTGATAATCGAATGTGACATCCCGAGAATCGGAAATGGGAATCCTTAGTGAGTCATACTGCTCCTTCCAGAATTTAATGCTGAAGGTATATTAGTCATTATCTAAGTTTTGTTTATAGCTAAACCTGAGAAATTCGTTTCAAGAGAAATTTTTGAAGAGTAAATGGAAAAGGAACCAATAGCGAAAGTTTTTAGTGAGCTAGACCACCTACTCCATAATTTGAAGCTGAATCCATATCAGTCATTATATAAGCTTTATTTATAGTAGATACTGAGAAATAGATGATTCAAATAATTTTAGTAAAACATAGATGGTAAATTTGATTGCCTTCATTTAATGTAAAATTCAGCACTGCCAGTATGGAAAATTTTTTATAGGTCAAGCTGACTTCCACGCTATCTGGGATTGGTTACTGACAAAACATCACAGAGATGACCAAGGGATAAATAATTATTTTGTTCAATTGTTAATTACTTAGGAGTGTTTGCAAACTATGATTGTCATGACCAATTGCGATTATAATGTATTTATCAATACAGTTAACAATTATACGTTTTATCGCTGATTCTTATAAACAATTAAATAAAGCAATTATGAAAAGTATTTTTCATCATCACAAGTTAAAAAATCTGATGTGGGCAGCACATGACTTTCCTTATATAATGCATTGAATTTGATACTTTTACAGTAAAAAAGAATAGTTTATTCTTATAGTAGATACTTATATTCTTTTCGAGATATTGAATTCTCGTCAATTAGTCGTCATTGTCATTGATTTAGGGTCATTTTTATCCATTTGGCGAGATTTTCGTTAATTTGGCAACTTTTAAAAATGCCGGCAATTTGGCGACATTCCGCTAAATTCGTCTCCAAAATCTCGCTACGGATTATGGACGGAGAAATAAGTTATTCTTATAGCAGATAAATGGCTATTTGGGTTCAAATACAAAAGTATTACTCAAATTATCTTTTCTCACGAATGTAACGAGCTAGATCAACGAGAATAATGTCACCAAATTTATCGCATGAAAAGTGAACATGTTTCTTAACACTTAATAGTTTTTTTTTTAATTTATGGGATTTTTTGATAAATTTATTAGAAAAATGTGCAATATCTCGAGAACGGTTCATGCTAGCGTTCTAAAGTTTATGTCAATCGTTTTCTAAGGAAAAATTGCATAAGAAATGTTTATTTGCGTAACTTTATTAAAGGTTTTGATTTTTTAATGATTTGTTCAAAATTTCCCTCGAAAATTTAGGGGGTTTCGGAGCATCCGGTTGTGTTTAAGAACAATAGGCATCCAGTATTCCCGGATTGTAATTTTTGTACCAAATTTCATTCGAAGCATTCTATTTGTTCGTGAGATATCGTCTCCACAGACTCACTGATACACACACACACACACATACACAGACACGCACACACAAACTCACACACACACACACACACACAAACTCACACACACACAAACACACATACAGACACACAAACACACACACAGACATCACCTCAAAATGTTTCATTCGTAATCAGGGATGCTTGAAACGTGCTTTCTACTAGAAAACTCGAATTCGAATTTTCGACCCCGTACCATAATACTTTCCTTATACATTATACTATGTACAGCTGCGGAAAAAAACGCCCTACTCTCTGTTAATCGAGCATCGTTCATCGTAGAGAAAATTGAATGGTACCATTTGATTAGGAATAACATCCTCTACAATTAATGTGCGTAAAATTTGCATAAGGGACCGTCTTCCTATCTAAACGCGCACAAACTTTGAAATTTTAATTGGCAACATCCAAGTTTGACAACATAGTTCAAAACTAGAGCAAAATTCAACCTGTGATACCAAATTTCAAGTCATTTGGTTGAAGCGTTTCTGAGTTGTGAGTATGTAAAGTTTTGAGCTCCTAATGTTAAATTAATTTCCAAGACTTCCATTCATATCTTTTGTAATAAATATATGCTCACGCTGATTATTTGTATGACGTTACCACTAAACAACCCAAACACATTTACGTGATTTTTATTTTTGTAGAATAAAATGTTTGTATGAAATATCAGTTATGAAATAAATAATCAAAAAAATATGAATACAAACCTGGACACGTTTTGATAAAAATCGATTCACAAAGAATTTTTATATGTTTATATAAAATTCCAGGTGTTTCCTCCCACTAGTTCTTTTGAAATATTTAAATATTCAGCATCACGATGACTTTAATGGTAGTATATTAGTTTAAAAAATGACTAATTTGGAAAAGTTATATTAATTGCAAGTTAATCTTTATTTAAGAACACGGGCATTTATTTTTACCCAGTTTTAATAAAAACTTTGTATAAACTGTGCTGTATAGATGCAACCGAATCAACGTAATTCTGCTACTGTATTGCAGGGTGCAAATTTGTATTGTTATAAATGGGATCTACTTATGTTACTGCCGATTAATATTTCCCGAGCTACTGCTAGTTGAAATCGCCCACAAAATGTAATAATTTATAATAAAAAATATTTATATAAAACAATAACACATTATAAAATTAAGTGATACTAAACACTAACAAGACTTCAAACGGTGATTGATAATGACGGATTGATACTTTTAAATACGCCACCAAGTTCCAACGGAGTTGTTTTATCGCGTCATCTGCAGATATTTGTTAGTCTCATAAATTGATTTTGAAACAGCATTATAAAATGGCCTTTGAAAATAAACATTTCATTCTTCTTTATTTATTCTTCCTTTTATTGACCCTGGCACGAATGCCCCATTAGTTTTTAGTAACGCACCCAGTACGACTTTTTACCCCTAATAATCGTGCCCTATTTGAGGCTCACATAATACTACCTATTACAAGCTCACTGCCTTAGTAACACACACACACACACACAAGCCAACACCACACCCAGCCATGAAAATACTCACCCCCTCAAGCAGGAATCAAACCTGCGACCCTTTGGCTGTGATGTAAGTCATAATGCTGAATGTCAAGAGGATAGTTCAATAACTTACAACAGTGCTGTGGTCAATCAACGAAACATCGCCCTTCAAATTGCGCGTTTCAATATGGAGCTGATCCCCGAAAATTGCACATTCCGGAATGTTGAATATCTTCGGATATAAAGATAGAAACGTCGTGAAAATTTGAATTTGGACTAATTTGGGGGTCTAGAACTTGTGGGTGACATCAAAATTGGGTGTTGCCATTGAAAATTTCAAAGTTTGTGCGCGTTAGACATGAAGACGGTCCCTTATGCAAATTTTACGCACATTAATTTGTAGAGGATGTTATTCCTAATCGAATGGTATCATTCACTTTTCTCTACGATGAACGATGCTTGATTAACAGAGGGTGGGGCGTATTATTTTTTCCGCGGCTGAGTTTGGCTTTTTTCCGCAGTCAGAGATGTGGCGTAACTGGGATTTTAGTGCCCTGGAGCAAATTATTTCAGGGGTGCCCTTTCCCATAATACATAATATTTGGTATTGAAGCCCAAAATGTGTCTAGCGCAATTGGCGCCTTCTTTTCGTTCATCGCCCTGTAGAGATCAACCCGTCCTGGTCCATGACGGTACACTCTCACTGCATTAGAAATGCATGCAGCATACATAACTTCTGGAGCTATTATACTCATACATGCAGTAAAGTATATTATTGGAAAAATGTATGTCAAATATAAAAAATATGAAGCGTTGCAGTTCAAATAAGTTGCAAGAGGGTTAGGGCATCCATGTTTTTATCACGGCAGTGTGCAAATTTTTATAACAGAGGAGCTCCCCTGGATATGTAAGAGTAGCAAGCACGGACAGCGCTTTTAATAAAGTTAAAAGAGTTAAATATAAAAAAAACACTGTAAAATAAACCACGAATTTTCCAATCATCATTCAATATGTGTATTGAGATGAAATATTTTGCTTTTATTTGCAACTGCGTTTTGTACCCAAAATGAAAAAGCCATTAAAAGCATTAGGCACTTTTGGAGATTTATTTCCAGCGCTTGTTACGGATGACATTAAGAGATGAACGATTTGTGCCAGACATTGGAATTTTATTACGGCGCGGTCGTTCCACGTCGTGAAACTCCGACAGTGCCTTTATTTAGATTTTAATGGAACAAAATTCTCTATTTTAAGTTACATCCATTTGATTTCGAGAAATCTATAAAACGTGTAGATGCCGTAGTGTGATGTTTACAGCATTGTATTTATGGCATATTTATGACGTGTTTTATTTTCTCTTTAAGTAAGAAATTTTTTACTTAGTTCATAATATAGGGCAGAGTGGGATAGCTTGGGAGATTCTTCATTTAATGATTTTCATATTATTTTTTTATATAATTCTATCTGAACCAAAGACTAACTTCATATACATCCACGCTAAATGTATTATATATAATTAACAGATATTGCGTGTTCTCAGATCATTTCCAGTGTTCCAATGTGTTTCACCTGGTGGATAAGGCTCCTACATATACAAGCTGACTCAACCGCTATTTTAACCACAGCCGGTCCAGCAGTTAACGTCTGTCTGTGGTATTTCAATGGCGCGCGGATGTTGTATGGCTAATATTTGATACGCAATTTAGTTTTAAAATAACTTTACTTAATACTACTGCTGCAAAATAGCTTTTTATTCTGCTTTAAAAAAAATTGTAGTAATATTTCAAGAATGTCTCTAGAATGTTTTGATTACAGGCTTCTTAAGTAACAAAGGGTTAAAACGAATGTTTACAGCAAATTAAAATCATTACACACAGCAGGCATTGCAGAAAACAATTCCACCAGGTGACCCAAGGTACCCATTATCATGTGCCCGAAGGTACCCCAACTGGTCTTCTTCTTCCTGAGGGCTCCCATGCTTTTAAGGGGAGTCGGTACCCTTTGAACAATTTTTTTTGTTTAAGCACTTTACAATACAATTCTTGCATATTATTAAATGATTTCATTAAGGAAAATTATTTTATCAAGAAAAAAGACAATTCTACTGATACAATTTGAAAAATTTAATTTTTTTTTAAAAATTTAAATAATTTTTAAAACCTATCTTCTCCTACAATTTCTAACTTTTTGCAACCCTTTTTTTATAAGGTTCTTTGAAGTGTCTTCTATAACTTTAAGGATCGGATGTTTGAAAAGTTAATTAGTTCGGGAGAAAAAAAATAAAATGTTGATATATATGTAAAAATTCAACAAAAGATTGAGTTTTTTGTACATATCTATTTTTAAAAAAAAAACTTTTAATTTTATTGCAAATCCGATCCTTAGTTTCATAAAATGCACTATAATGAACATCCAGAAAAAAAAATCAAGTCAATTGAGAAATATATATTTAAGTTTTAGCATTTTGAACATATTGATATATTGAAAAAACACGAACTGAGAAAAAGCACTTTAAAGGTTTTAACTTTGAAAAATTATTCAAAATCCATTTTAAATTACTTAAAATGTTATTTTAATTATTTATTATACACTTACCTTTTTTTAACTGTAGCTGTTTCATTGAATTTAACTATATTTATTTTATATAAGTGACCATTAGCCGAAACCTTAGTTGTCTCACATTGAAAAGAAAATCGAGAAAAAATATAAATAAAAATTGATTTTACCAAATTCATTATTATTTTTACACCATGAAATACATTTGACTCATTTCATTAGGATATAGCTTAACTATAAATATGATGATATTTATATTATAAAAGAAATACAAGATTTGAAAATATATTCATATCATAAAAACACACAATATTTCGTAACCTTATGCATATCATTTCTGCATAACTACCATTATTTCTTAACTTTCTTTTAAAAATACCCTGCACTGTATGTTGCATCTTCCTTCTTTTTAACTAATATGTCTCTTTTTAAAATTGCTTTTTTAACCGGTTTCCGTGCAAGTTGATATTTTGCACTTCGTCGATTTTGTCGAAACATTTTTTTTCGAAAATCGAGCGCAACACCGAGATTCATGGAGCACTTTCCTAAAGGTACACCTAAGGCATTCTGTGCTTCTTTTATGCAGCGCAGTGTACCTTTATTATATTCACACACAGCTTCCATTACACAGAGTTTTACACGTTTTTAATGTACAAATGTTTCTTTAGGACATTTTGTCCACGTCACACTGTGCAAGCTTTCGTTTGCATTTTGAATTCCACAGTTTATGCACGATATGAACGAACGAAAGCAGATCGGAAAAAGTAAACAAAGTTTCTTTATCAATTAAAATTACGATTAAGCACTTTCATCTTCTTCTTGGTAGAAATATTTTGTAAAACAGGGAGTATTCAGTTGCAAGATGCGATGTAAACATAGCGTAAACAGAGAAGTAGGCGTGGTATTTAAAGGGACACAGTTGCAGTCAAAAGCCTTTTTAATATATTTATAGTTCTCGGATCTTCACGAAACTTTGTCAGAATATACTAGGGGTGTCAAGGTATATTTTAAGCAAAAAATTTGAAAATCGGTATTTTCGTCACTTTTCGCCAAATAAAGGGTACTGAGTCCCCTTAAGTTTAACTCTGGAATGACCATTGTGCATCTAATGTCACAATAAATAAGCCTGTTTCTTTGATATGTAGTATTTTTAAAAAAATTAAATTCTAATTCCATTGTTACTGTCTACAAAATTTGCAAAGTTTTTTTATTGTTATGAAAACTAAAAATGTTTGATAAATTAGTACACAATATAATTTGTAAAAAGTTACAAATTAATTTAACCAAATAAATTTCAGCAAAAATTCTATTTTAACCAAAATTTTTTTTTAAAATGACAAAAAATTTTAATTGCAAGTTTAGCAAACTTATATAAACAATATACTTGAATCATCAGACACAAACACAATTAGTCAGTCTGCGGAAACTGACTCACATACAGACGGGTTGATACAGAAAACCTTATAAACTCAGGAATTATCTTGATTAAACAAAATATCATATTCAAATTCAGTTTCATGCGAAATATGATATTGGCATATTAAGTTTTAAGCGAAATGTCATATTCATACATTCAGTTTTAAGCAAAATATCATATTCACACATTCAGTTTCAAGCAAAATATCATATTCACACATTCAGTTTTAAACGAATATCATATTCACACATGCAGTTTTATACCAGATATCATATTCACATATTCAGTTTTCAGTTCATCCGAACTGAAATTATTATCTATTATATTATTTGAATTTCAGCTTTGGTTTGAATTTTATGGAAGTATGCTACAGATATACCCAGCTCCGGTCAGCACTGCTCTGACAATTGTGAAAAATGCTATTGGGGAAGTGAATTGTCGGTCAATATGTTATAGGGAAGTGAATTGTCATAAAATATGTTATGGGGAAGTGAATTATCGGTCAATATGTTATGGGGAAGTGAATTGCCGCTCAATATTTTATGGGACAGTAAATTGCCGGTCAATGTGTTATGTGGAAGTGAATTGACGGTCAATATGTTATGAGGAAATTGCGGGTCAATATGTTATGGGGAAGTGAATTGTCGGTCAATATATTATTTTGTTATCCAAACAATTTCATCAAAGAACACACCTTGTAAAATCTTAAATCACACCGCATATCTAAATGGCAAAATTTTCGAAGTTTTATCACCAGAGTTACCGCCGGCCAAAGTGTAAGGGCCTAAAAAACGTATTTCTTATTCAATTATAACTACTGAAATGAGTCACATATGCCGTACAAAAAATTAAATAAAATAATGTAAATTTTTTAACACTTTCCAACATAGTTCAAAAGTGTTAATTACTTTGTTCATTCTGTCTGTCTGTCTGTCTATTAGTTCGCACGATAACTGTCGAAAAAAAAAATGACTTTATCAAAATGAAATTTTAGTATGTTATTGAGACGGTCTGTGGGACATATGGGAATGTAAAAGAATAATATCACCCAACTAGTTTTGGATTTAACCCGCGGAGAAAAAACGAATTACATTGTGCCCTATTGGACTTAATTTTTCAAACATTTTTTCAATGGAGTTAAAATTCACATATTGCTTTGAAAATTTTAAGAAATATTCTAATTATCACGTAAAATGTGTAAAAAAATTTCAGCAAAATATGTTTAGTTCTTTAAATAAAAATTGAAATAATATTTACACTCATATTATATGAAGAGATCACGTGCCTCATTTCAAAATAAAATATGACATCCACTTTTTTCCCGTGTAAAAATTAATGTTAAAAGATCTTTAAAGATCTTTTAAAGAATTTTTAAAGATCTTTAAAGATCTTTTAAAGACCTTTTAGAGATCTTTTAAATGAATATTTAGTGTTGCATCCGTCCTAAAACCGCTTTATTTTTGCATATTATCTGTGCATCTAAATTCTGAGCCGACGCAATTAATTCTGTGCCAACGCTACCAATGTTTATAATTATTTATTTAGAGTTGTGCAAAATATAAGCTAATTGGGTAAATTGTCAAATGACCGGAAAATTGTCAAATGTGCAATTCAACGATAAAAACACAGTACCGTGGATCTTATAGTTATTTTTATTTACTGTAAAAAGAGTAAATTCATTACATTATATAAGGAAAGTCATGTGCTTCCCACATCAGACATTTTTATTTAAAATTATCATTAAACTTTGATTATTCCTACCACAAAGCCTAATTTCTGTAGCATGCAGAATGTAAACAAATCAAGCGATTGTAAGATGAACGATTGTTGATGTTTTTCATGTAAAATTATTTGGCTCTGGGGTGTGAAATATCAGTGATATGAATGAAATATTCATTCATTTTACATAAAGATGCAGACGATTTATAGCATTGGCTCTTTTTATGAAGTTGTACGTTTTCAAGTTTAATAAATGATTGTAGTACTGTGATAATTTGAAAAAATATAAGTACTGAATGTATTGTATTTTAGAGTTGTTTAAATAAAAGTTCATGCCAGTTGGAAAGTGTTTCATAATCAATGCTTTATGCATAGTTGATCGTTCTTGTTACATTTCAATACAATAGGGGAAAAAGAACCCAGCAGAAATCGTATGCATCCGGTGTAGCATCCAGTGTATCTTATACTAACCGAATAAATTTTAAAAAAAATTGCTAGATAAGTCACTTCTAGGTTATTGTGGCTTTGATTAGATTTTGGTTCGATCCGAAAAAAAAAATAATCAGCCTATTTTTTCAAAATGCCCCGCAAAAATCATCAAAATCTAAAATAAAAGACTACATATGCTCAAATGTATCAATTAAATGCTTGATGTATGCATAATTTTCGATAACAAAAAGAATAGGATCAACTCTATTACTCTAAGGGGGGACCGTTCTCGAGTTATTTTAATTTTGAGGAGCTGAAGACGGTTTCGAACTGTAGTTAAAATCTATTTAATAAAATTTCACAAAATTTAGTAGTTAAGTCCCTTGAGGGTTATCCTGGTGTTTGGTTACATTTTAGTATGATTCGAAAATACATAGCAGATTCTTTTTTGCAAAATGGTCATAACATCATGAAAATATAAAAAATGCGACTAAAATGGATATTAACTGTCCAGGTAATTTTTGATAAAGCTGATTCTAGGGTGATGTATTATCGAGATATATTATTATTATTTTTTTAATTTTAAGGAGTTGAAAACGTATTAAAATGCATTAAGTTGCCAAGTGAAACGAAGATGCAATAAAAATACAAATCAGATATAATATCAAACATCTGATGTGGGCAGCACATAACTTTCCCTGCAGATATATATACACATTCTCTTTATTTTAATTAAATTTAATTCACTATTAATTCAATTTTCGTTCTCATTTGGTAACTGGACTCATTTTCAAAGGTGGCGTAGAGAAAAAACGAAAAAAACAAAAATATCTCGAGAACGGCTAGTCCTAGTGTAATGGGGTTGGTCTTATTCTTTTCTTCGTTAAAAATTACGTATAAAACAAGCATTTAATGGAGATATTTCAGCATACGTTTTTTTATTTTTGATTTTGTCGATTTCTGCGGGCCATTTTGCAAAAAAAAGCAGGTTATTTTTTTCGAATCGCACCAAAATCTAATCAGCACCAGAGTGTCTCACAAAAGACTTATCTACTAAATTTTGTAAAATTCGGACCATTAGATTTTCAGCTAGAGTGGATAAAAGCTTTTGCGGGCCATTTCCCAAAAAAAGGCGGGTTTTTTTATCCCGAATCGTACCCAAAACTAATCAGCACAAGATTCGCCCACAAGTGACTTACCTACCAAATTTTATGAAATTCGGTCAATTACTTTTTTAGTTAGAGTAGATAAAAAATCTGCACAGACAGACACACAGACAAACACAGACACACACACAGACGTCACGCTAAAAATAGTGTTCTCGTATTCTAGAGGTCTCGAAACGTGTAGATCCGTCGAAAACTCGAGTTGCGATTTTCGGCATGATTCCAGTACTTTCCCTAAACATTACAATGTATTGCAGGGAAAGTAAAAATCTGATATGGACAGCGCATGACTTTCCCTGCAGACTTATATTCGCGTTCTCTTTTTACTTTCCCTGCAATACATGGTAATGTATAGAGAAAGTATTGGAATCATGTCGAAAATCGCAACTCGAGTTTTCGACGGATCTACACGTTTCGAGACCTCTAGAATACGAAAAAACTATTTTTAGCGTGACGTCTGTGTGTGTGTCTGTGTGTCTGCCTGTCTGTCTGTCTGTGCAGATTTTGTATCCACTCTAACTAAAAAAGTAATTGACCGAATTTCACAAAATTTGGAAGGTAAGTCACTTGTGGACGAGTCTGGTGCTGATTAGTTTTGGGTACGATTCGGGATAAAGGAACCCGCCTTTTTTTGCGAAATGGCCCGCAAAAGCTTGTATCCACTCTAGCTGAAAAACTAATTGACCGAATTTCATAAAATTCGGTAGATGAGTCACTTATAGGTCACCCTGGTGCTGATTAGATTTTGGTATGATTCTGAAAAAAAATAACTTGCCTTTTCTTGCAAAATGGACCGCAAAAATTGTCAAAATCTAATCTAAAAAGCTACGTATGCTCAAATATATCCATTAAATGCTTGTTTAATACGTAATTTTTAACGAAGAAAAGAATAAGACCAACTCCATTACACTAGGACTAGCCGTTCTTGAGATCTTTTAGTTTTTTTGTTTTTCCGCTACGCCACCTTTGAAAATGAGTCCAGTTAGCAAACGAGAAAGAAAATTGAATTAAAAGTGAATTAAATGTAATTAAAATAAAGAGAACGTGAATATAAGTCTGCAGGGAAAGTCATGTGCTGCCCACATCTGATTTTTTTCAAGGGTTGCGTAGGGAAAGTACGAAAAACTAAAATATCTCAAAAACGGCTAGTCCTAGTGTAATGGGGTTGGTTTTATTCTTTTCGTCGTTAAAAATTACGTATTAAATCAGCATTTAATGGATATATTTAAGTATACCCAGTTCTTTAGTTTAGATTTGGACGATTTTTGCGGGACATTTTGCAAAAAAAGGCAGGTCATTTTTTTCCGAATCGTACCGAAATCTAATCAGCACCAGGGTGGCCTACAAGCGACTTATCTACCAAATTTTGTGAAATTCGGTCCATTACTTTTTCAGTTCGAGTGGATACAAGCTTTTGCGGGCCATTTCGCAAAAACGGCGGGTTCTTTAAACCTGAGTCATACCTAAAACTAATCAGAACCAGATTCATGCACAAGTGACTTACCTACCAAATTTTATGAAATTCGGTCAATTAGTTTTTTAGTTAGAGTGGATACAAAATCTGAACAGACAGACACACAGATAGACAGACAGACAGACAGACAGACTCACAGACACGCAGACAGACACACATACGTCACGCTAAAAATAGTTTTTTCGTATTCTAGAGGTCTCGAAACGTGTAGATCCGTCGAAAACTCGAGTTGCGATTTTCGACATGATTCCAATACTTTCCTTATACATTACCATGTATTGCAGGGAAAGTAAAAGTATTCATTCATATTACTTTCCCTGTAATGCATGTACAAATCATGTCGAAAATCGCAACTTGAGTTTTCGGCTGATCTACACGTCTCAAGACTTCCAGAATACGAAAAAATTATTTTCAGCGTGACGTCTGTGTATGTGTCTGTGTGTGTGTCTGTCTGTGTGTCTGTGCAATATATCTTTCCACTCTAACTCAAAAACTAATGGACCGAATTTTCGAACTAATGGACCGATGTGACCCTGGTGCTGATTAGTTTTTGGTTCAATTTGTAAAAACAGAACTCGCCTTTTTTTTTGCGAAATGGCCCGTAAAAATTTCATTTATCCGCTGTAGCTAAAATGCTAATTGACCAAATTTCACAAAATTGCCTAGATAAGTTACTTGTGGGATACTCTGGTGCTGATTAGAATTTGGTACGATTCGGAAAAGAAGAACCCGCTTTTTTTACGAAATGGTCTGCAAAAATTTCATGTGTCCACCCTAGCTAAAATACTAATTGACCAAATTTCACAATATTTGGTAGATACGTTGCTTGTGGGACACTCTGGTGCTGATTCGATTTTGGTACGATTCGGAAAATAACAACCTGCCTTTTTTTTCGAAATGGCCCGCAAAAATCGCCAAAATCTAAAAACAAAAGACTACGTATGCTGAAATATTTCAATTAAATTCTTGTTTTATACTCAATTTTTGACGAGGAAAAGAATATAACACACTCCATTATACTTTAGGACTAACCATTCTCAAGATATTTGAAATTTCTTGCATTTTTGTTACGCCGCTATCGGAAAAATGTCCAATTACCAAATAAAAACAAAAATTAACTGAAAAATGCAAGTTTAGTGTTATTTGGTGCAATTAAACTCAATCTAATGAATTATTAAAGAAATAAAGGAAATATGAATTGAAGTCTATTGGGATAGTTTTGTGCTGGCCACATCAGATTTATTAACTTGAGAAGTTAACTATCGTGAAAACCCAACACCCTTTGTTTTGATTGATTCAATCCTATTTATTAAATTACGCAATAAATGATCGCATTCGATTGAATTTGAAATGCTACATCTGCCCGTTGTTCTAATAGCTATTTATTGACTTAGTGTGTATTATTACGTTACGAAATGTTTCAAATTATGCATAGCTATTATAGAATGTAATGATATGTATATTTAGTATTGCAATTTATAAATGATATGAGTTGCAATGAGAATAATGTTATCTGCGATGATATAAAAGCTTTGTTATAATGGGGAGAGAAGCTTTGTTATAAATTATCTTACAATAGACAAGTAACATTCCTTTATTGTCGATAACAATTTCCGTAGACTGATGTTTTTATTTATGTCTAGAACAAATTACCCGCCGTTGCCCGGGTTCTAAATAAGCGTCCACTACTTATACATATTTAATTAAGAGATCCTTACTTAAATAATACATTTCAGCACAATTTAAAACGACTTCCATGCAGAAATTGCGCGCTTCACATCGCAAGCTCTCTCCACAACAGTACAATAAATAAAAAATCTGATGTGGGCAGCACATGACTTTCCCTGCAGACTTATATTCACGTTCTCTTTATTTTAATTACATTTAATTCACTTTTAATTCAATTTTCTTTCTCGTTTGCTAACAGGACTCATTTTCAAAGGTGGCGTAGCGGAAAAACAAAAAAACTAAAATATCTCGAGAACGGCTAGTCCTAGTGTAATGGAGTTGGTCTTATTCTTTTCTTCGTTAAAAATTACGTATTAAACAAGCATTGAATGGATATATTTGAGCATACGTAGCTTTTTAGATTAGATTTTGACAATTTTTGCGGTCCATTTTGCAAGAAAAGGCAGGTTATTTTTTTTTCAGAATCGTACCAAAATCTAATCAGCACACCAGGGTGACCTATAAGTGACTCATCTACCGAATTTTATGAAATTCGGTCCATTAGTTTTTCAGCTAGAGTGGATACAAGCTTTTGCGGGCCATTTCGCAAAAAAAAGGCGAGTTCCTTTATCCCGAATCGTACCCAAAACTAATCAGCACCAGACTCGTCCACAAGTGACTTACCTTCCAAATTTTGTGAAATTCGGTCAATTACTTTTTTAGTTAGAGTGGATACAAAATCTGCACAGACAGACAGACAGACAGACACACAGACACACACACAGACGTCACGCTAAAAATAGTTTTTTCGTATTCTAGAGGTCTCGAAACGTGCAGATCCGTCGAAAACTCGAGTTGCGATTTTCGACATTATTCCAATACTTTCCCTATACATTACCATGTATTGCAGGGAAAGTAATAAAATGAGCTATGAGGTGGGGCTCTGTGCTCCTTAGGCTGATGTGCGCAGTAAAATCCATCTATGGAACGGTCGAATCCGTGGACTTCAATGAAGATGCGTTGGTTGTTTTGTGATCACTTAATGCGATCACTTAAAAAAAAATACAAAAATTAAAATAACTTATAAAATGGATTTTTATTTGTTAAAATGCTAAAATATATATGTTAACTTTTAGCCAAATTATAGAATTGAGCTAATCTTAGATTTTCGGTTGCTACGATACACAGGGTGATTAAAAAAGACGGACCAAACTTTATGAGGTGGTAGTATATATAAAACCAAGCATTTTTCTTTATTCATAGTTTACTAGATTTGGAAATGAAACGTAAAGGCGCCAGTGGGCACTTAATAGTGAAACCGATGAGGTGAGACGAAAACAGAAGAGTGACTAAGAAGTTATAAAATGACATTTAATAAGCAATAATTCAGTAATGGCTCAAAAGAGAGACCACCAACTTGAATGACGTCTAACAGGATGGAGGAGGGATAATGAGGGCATATGGAGAGATTGGCGAACTCTCTCGAACAGATCAAACATGTTGCGCACTTCGGCAGCAGCGGCCGAAATTTTATCAAGGAGTTCCTTTTCAGATTCAAGAGGAGGGTTATAGACAAGACTAGACAAGACAAGAGATATCCCTACAAAAGGAAGTCAAGGCATGATAGATCTGGCGATTGTGGGGGTCAAGATATGGAAGCTTCACAACGAGTAAACGCCCTGTAACGCCTTTGCATTTCATTTCCAACCCAGTAAACTATGACGAAAAATGCTTGGTTTGGTGTATACTACCACCTCGTAAAGTTTGGCTCATCTTTTTTTAATTACCTTGTATACATCAGATAAAATGGAAAATGAGAATTTTGATGTATATTTAAAAAATAAATGCGTGTGAAGGAATTATCCTACCGATTCGGTTCAAACACCGTTTAAAAGAATGTTCTTCGATTTCTTCGATGGTGTCAAAATGGATAACCAGTGATAATATTTTCGGTTTTTCAGTACCGATTTGTGTAAAAATGCTAAGCCATAAAATAATTGCAAATTTCAACCGAATCTCATCGTCGTACGATGCTTAGATTTCCACTACAGACACACACACACCTTCATTTATTATGTAAGATTAAGAAAGTAGCATTTTGTTTATCTGTAACTAGTTTACTATCAAAACTATAGAATTTGAAAAAATTGTTACATGATAGAAATAATGAAAATCTAATATGTGATTGTGAATCCCGGTCAACATTGTAGGTCATGCGGAAATGAGTATTACTCCCTCCCTTCCTCCGGCCAAAGGTAGATAGTGTCATTTATCTGTTTTGCTAAATTTCTGCTAGAAAAAGGCATTTCTAATAATTGTTGAATAATACATTTATCGATCAGGCTTAAACTCATTTTCCAATTAAAGAGTTCAAATAGCCCGAAAAATTAAGCTGCTTAAACATCCCCAAAATGACAGTATAACGAATAATATTGCAAAACTGTAAATAATATTTTGTCATGAGCGCTACCCGCTATGGCCTGAAAACTTCTGCTCGGAGTTTTAGTAGGAAAAAAATTCGGCAGCAGGACCTGGCATCCTGTCAAGCGCTGACTGCCAACCCTTCTGTCACAGGACAGCAAGCGCAGAAGCAATAATATGGTTCGAGGTTTGGCGGAAACTCCACGGCCTACCTAAGATATACAATAGCAGTGGGTCTGATCGTCCACAAGTTTCAACAAAACTGAGAACGTGACGATTAGACTTCAACAAAGCGGAGACAATAATTAAAAATCCATTAATAAGAAGTACATGAATGGTTTAATCGACAATAGATATTTCTTAGACCTCTGAAATAAAAAATTATAAAAAAGTTTTTTTAAATGTTCTATATCATCATAGATACCAGCATATTATTATTCATGGCTTTATATTGTTTCTAAACTCTTATTGGATATGACTATCATTGAAATTCTAAATGAAAAGCGCTCATCGCAGCGTTCTCTGCTTCGTCTCCACTTTTTTGAAGGTTTAATCGTCGTATTCTCCACTTTCTTGAAAGTTTAATCGTCACGTTCTCCACTTTGAAAGTCTAATAATGAAGACGCTTATAAACTGTTGTTTTAGCCTCCAGATGCATATACACTATTTTGCAAAAAAAAAAAAAACTAAGCTACGAAATAATCTGATCATCTCGAAATTTCGCATGCAAATTTCTTCATACCAAGTATGCAAATGATTAAATTTGCAAGATCAATAAGTGTTAATTTCGGCCATAGCGCGCTTTTCTACTGCACAACTAGCATCCTATAAAGCAGATTAAAAATGTGAACGGTTCATCTTTGCTCCTTATCGGCGTTACAGTTCCGTGGAGACACAATCAATAATGCCGTTTCGATGTTGCCTAAGACCTTATAAGCAATTAGACGAGTCCGAACGTGGTTGTATATTCGGAGTGCGTGAAGCTGACTAGTCATACCTAGCAATGGGCAGTCACCTGCACCGAATTGACACTACTGTGTACATGTGTTTCGATAACAAAAAGAATAGGATCAGCGTTTCTGCCAGCAGTGGTTGCTGCGGCGGAATGAAGGCTCTGGAAGGCCAAAGTGCACGAATGCGAGGCAAGATTGGATGATTCTGCGGCAGGTCCGAACTGACCCAACTGCAACCTTGTCCGCCATCCAACATGGTACAGTTTCTTCCATACCACACGTGGTACCTTCCACCATCTCACGGTGCTTGGCTGAGGTGGTGTTACGCTCACGGCGGCCTTTAAGACGTCTGCTCAAAATCCCACAACATCGACAGAGTCGTTTGGTGTGATGTCGTAGCCGAGCATCATGGCTGCCAGCAAATTGGCATAGCATAGTGTTCAGCGATGAATCACGCTTCAGTTTTTCAGCAGATGTCCATCGGGTATTGTGTAGAGGCGCCAGAGCCAGAGGTTCCAATCAACCTTTGTTTTACACAGGCACACAGCCCTTGATGTGATGGTGTGGGGTGCTATCTCATACGACAGCAGGCCGTCCTTTGTCATCCTTCGTGCACATCTCAACGATATGTTGAAGAAATCTTGCAGCCGTTTGCGTTAGCCTTCATGGCACGTCAGTCTGGAGTCATTTTCCAACAAGATAACGCCATGCCACATATGGCTCGCATATTTGTAGACTGTTTCTGTGGTGTTAATACTGTTCTTTGGCCAGTAAGTTCACCAGATCAGATATTTCGCCAATCGAGCATTTATGGGACATGCTAGGCCGCCAGATTCGGGCACTACGAAATGTAGCATATCTGGGGCAACAATTGAGGAATGCCTGGTAGAATGTATCGCAGGATGGCATGAGGAAACTTTATCACTCCTTACCTAGACGTATACCAGCATGCATTGCCACCAAAAGGGTTTCCACCAATGACT
The DNA here is from genome assembly GCA_951213105.1 of Amaurobius ferox. Taxonomy (NCBI): domain Eukaryota; kingdom Metazoa; phylum Arthropoda; class Arachnida; order Araneae; family Amaurobiidae; genus Amaurobius; species Amaurobius ferox. The sequence continues at coordinate 122,060,406 of OX578140.1, forward strand.
GATTTGAAAATTCAATGTGCAATTGCTAACCATTGATGGATTCTGCGTCCTTGATTTTGTAATCATTTCATTACCTGTGTATGAGCTGTACGAATATTTAATTTTAATAAAAACAGTCACTTTCTTCATGGTGCTTCGATTTATTTTTATTTATTTTTAAAGAGTGTATATAATTCAAATTTTCCAAGCAAGGTGCTACATTTTTAATCAGGATATTTTATTTTAATTGATCTCCCAATTTTAATGATCTGGCGGCGCTATAGTAGGCATTCCTCAGTATTCTCCACTGCTAATACGCTATCGAGTGATTAAATCATATTAGTAAAATGCTGCGCAATCAATGATCGTATTCGAACAAATTTGAAACGCCGTATTTATCCAATTTGTTAATAGCCCTTCACTGAGTTTGTATATGATTGTATTACGAACTGCTTTAAATTATGCATAGCTATTATAGAATTTCAATGATATTCATATCCAACAATTAGAGTTTAGACACAATATAAAGCCATGAATAATAATAATATAGAGGTATCTGTGGTGATATACGTAGAATATTTAGAAAATATTTGTTTATTTTAGAGGACTAAAAAATATTTATTGTTGGTTAAAACATTTATGTACTTTTTATTATTGGATTTTTAATTATGATTGTGCAAGTAGAAGTTTATGTTTCTTTCTTTTCTATTTTTGCGTCTTCATCTAAAACTGAAAAAGTTATTTATTTCCCTCAAGATAAAACGAGTTCAGTAATCTAGTGGTTTATTGATAGATATTGGTATTACATATTTTATGCTGAAATTAACATTTATTGCATAAAACACTTCAGCAATTACCTATTTATTTGCACTATTTGCACAGAACCCTATGGTACCATACATATACCACCTTAAATATCTGCACGGGTTGAAATTTTAGGCTTTCACAAGACCCGACCCGACAGAACCAGTGTTTTAACTTGATCCTAACCTAAAAAAACTTCACAGATGTAGAATCCGATACCGGCCAGGACGGTGCGCACTAATTTGTATCCCAATGCGTCAAAAACCCGAACTTGTGAAATTTTTGTACAAAGTATTAAGATAAAAGTTGATGTTTTTAAACATTTATTTTTACATAGCTGAAATCAACACAACATTTTCCTCTAATCTATTAAAATTCATTTAATTTTTTTTTATCAAAATTAAATATATTCGGCCCAACTTTTTAAAAAACTAAGTCCGAAACAATGTCTGAAAATTTAAAGTCAGGGCCTAAGCCCGTGCGCCAAACCCGAGCCCGTGCAGGTAAAGCATATTAAAAATAACTGAATTATTTGAAGACTCGCAATTGTTGATCAGAATATTGATCAAATTGTTGATCAAAATAAATATTTCGCTATCATCCATCACCTCAAAACAAAATCTTTATACTCGCTTAATGAGATCTCATTGATTTTTTACTTTCACATACGTAATATTGAGAAAATATTGTTTTCACTAAAGTTTTCGATTTCAAGATTTTGATGCCAATATTTATTTTAAAACCTCCTGAAGACGTTTTGACTATTTTTGGAGTGATGTCCGTTTGTCTGTATGTCTGTGGTCGATATTTTTTGTACACGATAGCAGACATAAACATTAATAGATTTTTCCGAAACTTTATAAGCGGCTTAGTTATAACTAAAAAAATCCAGAAATAGATTGACTTTTTTAAAATTCAAACGAAATCTTGGATAGTTACTTGAAATTTTATATTTTTTAACTTGGCAGCATGGGACAAAATTTGACATAATCATTCATTTATTCATGGCTCAATCATCACGGGAATTTATAGTTTTAGTCATTGTTGCTAAAAATTGCCATGGTATAATTTTTACTTTCCTTATATACAATAATATATAAGGAAAATATTGTGACGTGTTCGAAAATTCGAATTCGAGTTTTCGACGGTAGAGCACGTTTCAAGCATTCCTGATCACGAATCGAACATTTTTGAGGTGATGCGTGTGTGCCTGTGTGAAAGTGTGTGTATGTGTGTGTGTTTGTGTGTGTGTGTGAAAATGCGTGTGTGTCTGTCTGTGTGTGTGTGTGTGTGTGTGTGTGTGAGTCTGTGGAGACGATATCTGACGAACGAATGGAGCTATTCGAATGAAATTTGGTACAAAAATTACAATCCATGAATACTGCTTATTATTTGTAAACACAATCGAATGTTCAAAACCCCGCAAATTTTCGAGGGAAATTTTGAAAAAATTTATTTAAAAAATCGAAAACTTTAATAATGTTACGCAAATAGACATTTCTTATGTAATTTTTCCTTTGAAAACGATTAACATAAACTTTAGAACGCTAGCATGAACCGTTCTCGTGATATTGCTCGTTTTGCAAATAAATTTATCAAAAAATACCATAAATTAAAAAAAAATATTAACTGTTGAAAAGCATGTTTACTTTTCATATGTAATATCATGCCATATATTTGGTGACATCATTCTGATGGATCTAACTCGTTCCATTCATGAGAAAAGATATGTTGAGTAATACTTTTGCATTTGAACTCCAATAGTCATTTATCTGCTGTAAGAATAAATTATTTCTCCATCCATAACGCTTGGCGAGATTTTGACGATGAATTTGACGGAATGTCGCCAACTTGGGGACTTTTTTAAATGTTGCCAAATTAACGAAAATCTCACCAAATGGATAAAAATAACGCTAAATCAATGAAAATGACGACTAATTGATGAAAATTCAATATCTTGGAAAGAATATAAGTATCTTCTATGAGAATAACCTATTTTTTTTACTCTAAAAGTAGTAAATTCATAGCATTATATAAGGAAAGTCATGTGCTGCCCACATCAGATTTTTTTGTTCGTAACGTCATTACCCTCTCTCTCTGGGGGAAAGCTACCCCCGCAGGGTATATTGTCAAGTATGGTATCAATCAAAGGATTTTTTCAAGCTCTTTAAAATGAAGGGTGACACGCTATAATTGTAATCATTTGGATCCTTGATAATCTTTTTATAAAATATTACTTGCAAAAATTGAAAAAATCTACTAAAAATAGATTCTGGTATGAAAAGGTCGAGTTGCGTCACACGCCAGAGTTAATTTTCTCTCAGATTTCCTTGATGTGCAAACCATAGAAAATACATGATTCATCGAAAGTACTCAGATTCTTCTTTCAAAAGTGCCATTTAGGTCCAGAAAGCAATATTGTGTCGAATATACCATTTATTTACGAACGTCCCCCATTACCGATTTGTTTTCGTGTAACCTTAATGGTACACATACTACAGGTTAAAAAAAACTGATTTATTTGAAAATGGACTCATGCAGAATCCATACTTATGGAACAATGTACAGTGCACCTGGGAAAGACCGCTCAAATAACTTTAGAATGAAAGGCTTCTAAGTGTCATAGCAGGTTCCGTGGGCATCTAAAGTCACCACGGATACCGGCCAGACACGGCAGACCGAGAGTCTAACTCTCCAAATTTACAGAAATACCCAGGTTCGAAACACTCCTCCCGTCAATTGGAAGAATTCCAATTGATGACCTGTGAAGGAAAACCCAACAAAATCCAAGGAAATTACCTTTACCTTCAAGAATTCTCCAGAAGCTGAAAACACTTAAATACAATACAAATTCTACACAAATAAGAACACCATTTTAAATTCAAATCCAATATTTATTAATTATTCAAGAAATGGAGTTGCAGATCAAAATACAATTACAGATTTAATAATTTAACCACTGGACCTCTCTTTACCAGAAATCATCGGCTCTTTGCCGGAACTTTAATAATAATTCAATAAATCAAGTAAATATACATAAATTTCATATATTCCAAATTAGCAAAATAATGGTATGGTCAGAGGGAATGCACACACCCGGGGAGCGTTAAAGGCATAAGTACTAACTGTATTTCAAAACAGTATAAATTCCATTTAAATTACTATGGCTTAGGTAATGCTTCATTATGAAGAAGGAGACTGTAGGTAAAATATATATAAATAATGCTGGCAGAAGATCCTAAGGATAAAAAGTTCTGCACTGGTCGATGCACAAGTCCAGTCAACAGCCCAACGGCAGTCTAAGTGTTAAAGTCTTACCTCAAGAAATTCTTGGAAGGACTCATGGCAGATAGAGCACAGGCATCCACTGATAATTTCCCTCGGGGCAACATTGTCCCGCTCCAGCAGGAACGGTTGAACCGCAGTTTCCGGCAAGGTGCCGGATCAGGTCAGCCGAAGGAACAGCTTCATATTTGCTTTCTCTGGTCCCGGTACTCGACCAAGCGAGATGAGGCATCATCTCTAACGTCTACACGGCGGTCGACGGTCGGCGAGGGCAAGGCATCATCAGATCTCGGCAGTGGCGACGGTAACAGCTGTGTCGATGGTAACAGCAGTGGCGATGGTAACAGCAGTGGCAGGTGGCATCTCTCCCAACCCTCACAACACGGTAACTCCGCCTGAGGGCTAAGTCCCGCGTCGACGTGAGTTCGAAGATGTTTCCAGGGAGAGAGCCCCGAGTTACAATTTACGCAGCTTATATACATTCCAGATGGATCCAGAACCCGTCCAATAGAAAATCACATGGGCTCACAACTTCTCCTCTCCACCAATCGAAAATTACTTCCAATTCAAAATCATCCACAGTTCCGCCCCACAACGGACGATTCCAAAGGCACGCGTATCTGCCGCGTGACAACAAGGAGACATCTGTCTCCGCCAGCAAGCCAGACTAACAGGCGTTGTTCCCAGAGTGTGCGAGAATTATATAACGAAATAAAAATGGCACAAATTACTACTGATTTCGATACTTCAACATCTGCTAAAATATATACATTGACAAGAGGGTTCCAGGACACAGATTAATTAAATAAAAGTTTAAAAGTACTGAAGTTATGTAATTTACAAAGGAGTGACGAATTCCGTCACGACATAAGTGTACACGTTAGGTCTATCTATAGTAAAGTTACGTAACCCCATCGAATGAAAATGATTACAGCGCCTCCAGCGGAGAACTGAAGAAGTTAGAAACTGGGACTGGGCAACAAAGGGAGATAGAAAGAAAATGCCAATTAAAAAGTTTTACAACATTGCCTAATTAGTAGAAATCCGTATTAGAAAAGCACAAAACGCGTACATAGAAAGCAATAATTACCCGTAATATTTTATGGGTTGCCAGATTCTCTAATACGGTGACACCTGCTGTTTCTGGAAGTACGTGATAATATTCTTTCTCAAATCCAAATGTGCATTTTGAACAGACTCTCCACTAGATTCTTGTGCATGTAAGTAATGGTCGTAGGAATGTTACTTAATAGGGCAGAAAATCGCCTACAACCATATTGTGCTAATTAAATGCTTCTGTGACTGGCGTTGCGTCAATTCCTATTAATTGGACAAAATTATATAACTTTGTAATGGACATTTTTCGTTTTTCTTACTTTGTTGCTGAGTCCCAGTTCCTATCTTTTTCAATTCTCCACTTGGGTCACTGAGATTGCTTTCATTTGATGTTGCATGGTCACTTTATTATAGATAGACCTAACATGTACACTTAGGGACATTTCATTCCGAAGTTACTTATATGTGCTTATAGACTTTCTTTGGAATCCTATATACACATGAAAAGTGTATTCAATTATAAATACTAATCTTTTAAATGTAGTTTGCAATAATTGAAAATATATTTAAAAATGTCTTGCCTTTATTTTCCTACAGTATCTGAGTAAGGTTAGATATTAAATGTTTCTTTACCTGTGCAAATCTTCCGATATCATAAGAACAGATTTAACATGTATTAATATATCGGAGTTGTATGGTAACATATGTTTTTGATGATTGGTTACGAAGGTACCACTTCAGTTGAATGATTCCAGAGACAGTAACTAAATATTTATTCAAAATGAGCCCATATATTTACATGTGCAGTAGACATCTACAAATTACTATCAGAGAGTTACGAGCCCAGAAAAGAAGTTGTCTTTGGTGGGGTTGTGCACTAGAGTAACGGCTTGTTGGGTGGCGCATGTGAAGCAGATCTTCACCCTGCGGCCACTGATGTTATCGATTGAATGGATTATTATTATTTAGCGAAGTTTCAGACTCGTTTGGTTACTGTTATATAGTATTTGATAATACTTGTGCCAGTAGCGCGATGTGTTTTGATAATGTTCGTTGTCGAGGAGGAGGAAAGAGTGTCGCCACTGAATCTGCTTCATCCATTCGTAACGTCTACTCTGTCACCTCAAAGAATATCTGCTGTGTCACCTCAAAGAATATCTGCTGTGTCACCTCAAAGAATATCTGCTGTGTCACCTCAAAGAATATCTGCTGAGTCACCTCAAAGAATATCTGCTGTGTCACCTCAAAGAATATCTGCTGTGTCACCTCAAAGAATATCTGCTGTGTCACCTCAAAGAATATCCGCTGTGTCACCTCAAAGAATATCTGCTGTGTCACCTCAATGGACTGTCCCCTCAAAGAAAGAGTGACTACAGAATATCTGAACTGATTTAGTAGAAAGATTGTCAAGGACTGATTACGAACAACTTTACTTAATTTGGAGCTAGGAAGTATAAATATACAGGGTGTATATAAACTGTTTTGACAAAATAAGAGGGGTAATAATACCCATCAAGACGAACAATATTTAGTATAGAACCTAGGGTCGCTTTCCACTCTGAGTGCCAGAAAAGAGCAAGTTCGAAACACGTCCAACAAGCACAAGTCGCCACTTCGGACGACATAGCTGTCGTGCCGGAGAAGTATCACATCTCCAGAACATTACCGTCTCTTCTAGTCATCCAACACTTCTTGAATGCCACATATCCCGGACGATGGATTGGACGTATTGGACCTGTGGCTTGGCCTCCACGCTCACCGGACCTCAACCCACTGGACTTCTTCTGGGGGCACATAAAATCATTGGTGTGCGAGACGCCTGTGAATTCCGTAGAAAATCTCGTCGCGAGAATCGTTGTTGCAGCGGACAGGATAAACACGACACCAAGTGACTTCGAGAGGGTACGCCAGTCGTTCATTCGCCAGTGTGAATTGAGCAACGGCACCCCTTTGCCGTGACTTTGAGCATCTACTTTGAGTCTTCCTCTGGTGTAAATAAATGGGATAGTGCAACTTATGATTACGTTAATTCTCCTTATTTTCACCGTTGAAAGTTCAACTTTAATTTTACGCTTTTCTGACACTTAAGAGTGGAATGCGACCCTAGGTTCCATTATAAATATTGTTCTTCTTGATGAGTACTATCGCCCCTCTTATTTTGTCAAAGCAGTTTATATACACCCTGTATATTATTAACTACTTCAGATAAATTCTTATTTGTCAATTTAAACTATCGGGTATGAAGACATACATTAAGGGAGCTCAATGACCTTCAATGAGATTTAGATATACGGAGTGGTCATAATCACCCGCACAATAAGCCTATCGGATGATTTTTCATGGAACATGGACTCAAAATACATGTTGTCAATTTTTTGATTAGAAATCATATTTCAGAGGTATACGCTCCTACAGTTTCAGTATTTCACAACGGATGAAGAAAATTCTAGATAAAGAGCAACTTGGATGACTGTACAGACGTACGTATTGTAAGCCAATTAATGTTTGAAAATGTGACATGAGGTAGATTTGAATATTAGCAGAGCGTAGTCACGTGAATTTATAAATTTTATATCTGCAGCGCGCGCGAGCGCGCGGATACTGCAAGTTGTGACTGATATTACAATGGGTAACGGTAGCAGTTAATCAAGCACTGAATCTGCTCGTAATTAATATACTTACCTTGTTATGGGCGTTGTCTTTCTAACGTTGATTGGCTTGTAATGTGAATATCTGAACGTACCCGTATTCTCATTGATTTTCATAGAGAAGTAATGAAATTGTCTTCACGTGGATCTCCGGAATAGAACATCTAATCGAAAAAGAGAAAACATATTTTCTATTTGATTTTTCACAAAAAATCGTCCTGTAGGTTTAACATGCAGGTGATTATGACCATCTTGCATATCTGACCAATCACAGAATATTTTATGAAGAATTCTGAGACTGGAATGGGTTCAAGCTCGCTTTCCTTTGTGATTCTACCTTTGTACAAAATACAGACTTGTAAGTACCCCTTGCATAACATTTTCAGAGAACTGATTTGATCAGACTGCAAACTGTTCCATTAGCAATCCCCAATCCATCACCTAGAAAATATGAAGGGGTCGAATATTGGTGAATTTGGCCTCGGACTGGTTGAAAAGGAAATCACACGAGACCTTGTGTTCAACATACTTATATCGCAGAAGTCGGTTAAATCCCTATCATATTAGTTCGAGACCTTTCGATAGTCAGCATCTCCTCATTGCAGTTCCTTAAGGTTGTTCGTAACGGCATCTCACATAATCACAAATCATATGTCTCGTAAAATTTAAATCAAAAGTTTCTGCAGATGAAGAAACGACGTTGAGACACGTTACAGTGGAAATAATTGAATCCTTGACGGATTTCCTTTGCTGGGAGGATTGGTCAACACTACTACATAGTTATAATAAGTCTATTTCGTGCTACTACTCACCGTCTTTCTTGTAGTAAAGGATCTCCAGCTGCTTTTCGTGGCAGGAAGCCAGACATTCTTTAATTTGAGCCACCGCGACCGCATTAGTGAGCGGCCCGTGTAGAAACTCGCAGATGCACGACCTCTGCATAAGCTCTGCCCTCGTCCACCCCACAAGCTCGCAGAAGCCATCATTGCAGTAAATGATTGGATAGTGGTCCACGCGGGCATTGGCTACAAGGAACTTGCGATCTGCAAATATTAAACATTTTTGTTGAACTATCAAAATACGGTAATACAATATATGGTGCATAATATTAAAAGTAACACTAAGGTAGAGAAGTTATCATCATCAACAAATAAGAATAATCAGTGAAATTATTCAGACACTGTATTGGTGACCGAAATTCTGCTATGGATAGATCTGCTATAGATAGATCTGCTATAGATAGATCTGCTATAGATAGATCTCAAATTATGATTGATTTGGATTCAGCATCGAATTCCGGAAGGAGTAGTTTGCTAAGAAATTCCACTTCCGGTTGTTTTTTCCGTCCAGTTCAAAAGCTTTCATTTTACGTTGAATGTCTATATCTCAAATTTGGCCATAGATATAGCTTAGATAATAATTTATGTGGATGTAGCATAAAATTTTTGAGGAAGTAGAGTAGTTTACAAAGATTTTTATTTCTGGGTTTTTTCACTTCCGAGTCAAAAGCATTCCTGAGAACATCTACTTCTCGGAATTGACTTCAAATAAAGCTTACATGATGATTGATAAGGTTTTAACTACGAATTTAACTACGAATTTAACTACGAATTTTAGAGGGCTTGGGGGTTCACTAAGAATTTCCATTTTGAAGATTGATTCCTAAGGATTCCGGTTTTGAAGATGTCGCTTCCTGTTTTCTGGAAAATTCGTATGACCGTACGAAATATGTATTAAAAAAGGAATAAAAATACTTAAGAGCTCTATTAAAAATGTATTGTATATGAAGGGGTATTTAAACCGTTTGTCACTATATGAAGGTTTCTTTATAAATTTCTTATCATTAATGTTGATTGACTTATTCTCTAAACTGCCATACAAATTGATGCATTGATGTAACAAATATAAATTTGTATAACTACTACTAGAAAATTCATTTTCACGAAATTTTAATTTGATCATGCAAATATTTACTAATTTAAATCCGCAGGCGTCGGTAGCTCATCAAGCACTACTTTGCTTTATCCAGGATACTTTTTGCATTTCGCGTTGCCAGCGAGGGAGATGATAAAAAAAAAATAAAAATAATCTGATCAAAAAAAATCCTGCCTAATACCCGGCAGAAAAAAATGAAAAAAGCATTTAATTAAAAAGCCAGTGGCAAATTCAAAATCTATTGTGCTTAATAATGTCAGATTTTGACCGTTTTTTCATGGTAATGAAATAGGTATAGCGTAAAATTTTCAAAAATATAAGTGAACAAATCAGAAAAATAGAAATCTGAAAGTGAAAATAATGCTAAGGACCTATCAACATCGTTTTCCTTACCGTCCTGAGTCAAACGTTTTGCGAGTCTTTCCAATTACGTGAGATAATTGTCCGGACAATTATATGAGAAAGCTTCGAAATTTAGTAATAATGAGTGCATGTGTTACAACAATCATTGGTTCTTCATTTCTGTTTTTGGATTAGGGTACATCAGGGATAGATGCCGCACTTTTTTTTTCAAGTTAATATTCTGTGACCCATGACTCACAAACAAGAAACTTGTGTAGTCATAATAATTTATTTACATTTAGAAAACGTACGTATTAGGATAAAATACATTATAAAATATTCAATATGCAATTATAATTTATTTTGTAAACCCATTCATTGAGGCGTCTCTGCCGGATTGTTCGGGTGTTACGCCTCACCATAATGCGAGGCTCTCTGCACTTAACATGATGAATTTTAAATGATGTAAATAATATTTTTCTTCAAAAAATATGTATATTTAAATATTAAAAAGATAGAAAACTGAAATAGCAATTTTGAAAAATATAAAAAATTGACTAAATTCGAAAAATGTTTGCTTCTTCATTTTAACCTTTTGCTTACGGGTGGGACAGCGTCAGTCCCAGACGAAGAACCTCTCAAAAAGACAGGTATTTGTCAAATACCTGTCTTTTGAGAGGTTCTTTGTATTTGTCAAATACCTGTCTTTTTGAGAGGTTCTTCGTTTGGGATGGACGCTGTTCCACCCGTAAGCAAAAGGTTAAACTCAGTTTAAGAATACAACCAACACAGACAAAATAACGACATTAATGAACAACGGAGTAGGATGAAAACCGCCACAATGACATAATTATGAAAATTTTACTCATTTTTCAAATAACTCTTGAGTGTACCTATTTCTAGGGGATAGATACCGCACCTCACTGCCCCCGGCCTTGGATTTAAACATGGCGAAATCACAATAAAAGCACTCCACACGAAGAGTATGTTTCCCTCAAACAAAGAATCCACTGAGATTTCCACAGTTTTAGCAATAATGTACAATTTGTGGCAGCACAATAAAATATTTCATGGTAAATTCTACAACTCATCTTTGATATTTATCAATTTTAGTTTAAAAAAGGCACACGAACACGATACTTTTATCAAACACATTTGAAACAATAAATGGCATACCATTAGTGTTTACTGACGGTAAGTTTCAGAACTAGGGGACGGGGGTGCCAATCTATACCGGATGCGACAACTATCCCGGAATTAGCCTATATGTGGCAAGGCGAACATTTCGTAATATTTTCTTACTCATTATTAATTTAAATTCATTTACATAGTCTTATCTGTTGCACATACACTTCATAGTTTGCAATTCCTATTAGCATGTACCAGGAAGAACGGCATTTAAATTTGGGAAAGTGTGGCAAAAAAGTTACTACACATTACAAATTGCACGACCAGCATATAACGTAGTCATGGTTCTAATTTTGACAGCTAAGTTCTGCAAATGCTTTACTTACGAATGACATATTTTTTTATAATTATTTTGTATATTTTGCTTCTGCTAGTTAATACAAATTAAAATTAGAAGAAATTAATTGAATTTGAGCAATAAATTTTTAAAACAACAAGTGACTAATAAAATTATATAAAGTTACAATAAAAAAAACGAGTACCTCTATTAATGACTACAGATAGATGTAAAACTTCACTTTTCTCGCATACTTCGAATGGGAAAAGAAGGATGTGTGTTGTATGTATGACGATGGTACAAAGTACCTAGGGAAAGGATTCGAGGATGCCTTTTTTAAATTATTTTACTTCAATAAATTGACAAAATTTTTGCTACAATACGATTAAATTTAACATAGTTATCATTGATTAAAATTTTTATTTGGAAATAAGGGGACACCCACAAATCAATTTCGATTGCAAATAGTTACAATTAGTTTATTTTATACATATATTTTAGTATAACATTTCAGCAATTACCTACATGAAATTATGGCGCTGTTTAGTAATGTAAATTCTATTAGCTGATTCTGATTTACGGCGAATGCAACCGATCTCCTAGTTCCGAATGCAACCGATTTACAATCGATTAAAGAAAAATAAAATACATTCTTTTTTCCAATATATTTTGTTATGAAAACATCTGACGGATCAACAAAATCGCAATAATCAGTTTACCTATTTAAAGGTTAAAATAACTTTTAACAGTAATCATCTGTCTGATCTTAATAATATCAGAGGCAAACTGGTGAAAAAAGAATTCGTTTTAAAACCCTGTAAAAAGGGGTCTGTGAATCAATTAAAATTGTGAACGGCTCCTAGATTCTTGAATTGCTGGGATTACAAGCATATCGAAAACCACGATAAAGAGTGCAAGCCAAGAAATTCGAAAATTTATTTCGCTTGAAAATTTGCACTTCTCAGATTCATTTTTTCAGTTTAACTACATGAACTATGGAAAATACTTTGGTAATTAACTTTTTTTGCTATTATTTAAATTACTATTTCATAATTTCTCACCTTATTTAAAGCATTTTTGCGATTGCAACTGTGTGTCTATAACCAACGGTTCAAACAAAAGAACTTCCACTGTTCATGTTTTCTGAAACACCGTGTATACATTTGGTTTTTTTTTTAATTCACTGATGATTTTAACAAAAAATATATACATATAGCATTTTCCAGGTATATTAGAGTCAACCTAGATTGTTTATTGTATAATAGAAAATGTACTCTGTGTTGTTCAAGGATAAATTGAATTCATTCATTTCCGCTAATTCGTAAAGTTAGAAAAAATATAAATGAAATCCATTTCGTTGGATAAACAGCTGTTTTTCCGTTTCTTTATCGTGTGCCCAGAATGCTCAAAAATCCAACAAATCTTTTACGACAAATGCGTCACTGCTCTCAATAGCAACGGAAGCATTGTGACGCCAGTTGAAAACCCAGTACATAGCAACTAGTGAATCAAAGCATGAAATCCTTTGCCAGTTTGTTACTTTCCTTCTATACATAATGTATAAGGAAAGTATTGTGACGGGATCGAAAATTCGAATTCAAGTTTTCGACGGGAGAACACGTTTCAAGCATCCCTGATCACGAATCAAACACTTTTGAGGTGATGTCTGTGTGTGTGTGTGTGTGTGTGTGTGAGTGTCAGTGAGTCTGTGGAGACGATATCTCACGAACGAATGGAGCGATTTGAATGAAATTTGGTACAAAAATCACAATCCGTGAATATTGGAGGCCTATTGTTTTTAAACGTAATCGAATGTCCAGAACCCCCTAAATTTTCGAGTGAAATTTTGAAAAAATCATCAAAAAATCAAAACCTTTAATAAAATTACGCAAATAGACAATTCTTATGTAATGTTTCTTTAAAAAACGATTGACATAAACTTTAGAACGCTAGCATGAACCGTTCTCAAGATATTGCACATTTTTCAAATAAATTTATCAAAAAATCCCATAAATTAAAAAAAATATCAACTGTTGAGAAACATGTTCACTTTTCATGCAAAATATCATGCGATAAATTTGGTGACATTATTCTCGTGGATATAGCTCGTTCCATTCATGAGAAAAGATACTTTGAGTAATACTTTTGTATTTGAACGCCAATAGTAATTTATCTGCTATAAGAATAACTTATTTCCCCGTTCATAAAGCTTGGCGATATTTTGGCGACGAATTTGGCGGAATGTCGCCAACTTGGCGACTTTTTGAAATATTGCCAAATTAACGAAAATCTCGAATAGTGGATAAAAATGACGCTAAATCAATGAAAATGACGACTAATTGTCGAAAATTCAATATATTGAAAAGAATATAAGTATCTACTATAAGAAAAACCCTTTTTTTAACTGTAAAAGTAGTAAATTTATTGCATTATATAAGGAAAGTCGTGTGCTGCCCACATCAGATTTTTTATTTTTACTCTTTCGAGAAGGTGGCGGCCATCACGTAAGAAACGGCCGGAAATTTGTACTCTTAATTTGACTCTTGGGGAAAGAGGACTGATACCTTTTATTAAGTAGGTCAAAAGTGTCGTAAAATCTTGTACATAATTAGTTTGCTGTGAAAGAAATAAAATCGTCGCATTATGTTCTCTGTTAAAATTTTTCGTGCACATTTCACTAAAATGTGGTGCTAGTTACATTGCCTACTAAATTTTGTGGAATACTATATTATTCACCCCTTATTTAGGACATTGAACTTTTTTTCCCGGATTGAGTGGTATGACATTACACAAAAATTAGTAGACAATACAATTGTAGATACTTTAGTGCAACGTTGCAAGGGAATTTTTAACAATGTATGGAAAGTCATAGGCTGTCCACATCAGACTTTCAATATGTTTTCTGACCATCTCACTAAATATATATGTGCCATTCTTTAGCCATAGGTATTTTTTTCCTTTTGTTTTTGAAACATTCCTATCATTTTGTAGTCAGTTTTTGAGGCAGACGTGTAGCGCCTCGTATCTTAGAATTATATTACGTTAAAACCATATTTCGGGATTATCTAAACAAATATCAAATATCAATCAACGGGTTTGCCTCGTCATTTTAACTTATGATCTTTTCAACACGTGTAGTTCAAGATCTTCAATTTCTATACAGAGCTGACAACCAAGCGTGACCGAGAATTAATTATAGACATATGCTAAACTGGAACAGTTTTCACGCAACCAGGATTGCAGTTGACAGCCATTATTGACAGACGGTGGTGATTGGTCACAAACATTTGGTAACAGGAAATTTATTGTCGTTAGTTAACAAGCTTTGAAAAGACAAATTTGTCTCGGAGTAAAATCTGTCGCGGATACCGTAGGACACAATGTTCCATGAAGGAAAATTAAGTGGGGATTTTGCTCAACTCAACTTTTTCACTGCACATTTCATTTTAAATCACTAAAGATATAAAAATATCGTTGCCCTCGTGTCACAGATTTTTTTGAAAAAATTTTGTCAGCAAGTACGTGCAAGTATGAAAAATGGTTAAAATATTTTTTTTTCGAATTTTAGATCATAACTGAGGTTAGGGAATCATTTTGAAATGTGACACCAATTTAACAAAATGGCGTCAATAGACAAGGTAGCTTTAAGTTTATAACAACTATAATTTTCTTTATCAGGAACCAATTTCGTTCATTTTGATGTTATTATAAAGGCAAAAATATGAGCCACGGAATAAAATTCTTAAAATGCTAAACATTTACATGTTAACCTTTAAAAATATGCAATAAACGAATTTTGGGGTGAAGAAATTTATGCAAATTTCAAGAATTTATTACAGCAAAACCACAAATTTCACCGCATTGAATATTTTTATACGTAACGCTGATAATCAGTTCTTGTCACAATAAAAATACAAGGAGGGCGTTCTTTGTGTTTGGAAAAGAAAAAAATAAGCAAAGAAGACACGAAAAATTGTTAATGTCTTCATATACTCATTGGATTTGTCTTATATGCTGAATTCTTAACTAATACACATTTAATAATTTATTTATATTTCTTCTACAGTAGCTTCCTTGATATTCTAATAATTACTTTTTTCTATTTAAAAATTAAATTTGAATGGATGGGACAAAATCTGAACCTAGGATGTATAAGCGACCAGTACCGATGCTTGTGATTGAGGTAGATACATTCATTAAACTATTTTTGTATGAAACCTAGCAGATATCAGTATAATTAGGCCAGGAATGGCCTAATTATTTTTTGACTTCGGATTTTTTGGTTCCCTTGAACCGACGAAAGGGATTCAGTGTATCCTCGATTTGTACTTATTTACGTTGCTCTAGTTTTCCTTATCCTTCTCACAAAGTGTATTTTACTTATCAATTACAAAGTTGTTGAGTATTGTCTAATAAGTAGAAATCGACACTAAAACTATTATCGAAGGTATTCGGTTAGTGGCGAATTATTGTCCTATTTAAGAATGCTAAATTAAGCACTTCCATGCACAGAAATTAAACAACACTTCCATGCACAGGAATTAAGCGACACATCTATACACAGAAATTAATTAAACAACACTTCCTGACACAGAAATTAACAGCAGTTCCATGTACAGGAATTAAACAACACTTCTATACACAGAAATTAATAAACACTTCCATGCACAGGAATTAAACAACATTCCATGCACAAAACTTAAACAACACTTCGATGCACATAAGTTAAATAAGACTTCCATGCACAGGAATTAAACAAAACTTCTATGCATAAGCACTAAACAACACTTCCATGCACATGAATTAAACAACAAGTTATGCACAGAAATCAAACAACACTTCCATGCACATGAATTAAACAAGTCATACACAGAAATTAAACGACACTTCCATGCACTGGAATTAAACAACACTTTATGCACAGAAATTAAGCAACAATTCCATGGACATGAATTAAACAACACTCCCATGCACAGGAATTAAACAACACTTCTATACATAGGCACTAAACAACACTTCTATGCACAGTAATTAAACAACACTTCATGCACATAAATTAAACAACACTTCCATGCACAGGAATTAAACAACACTTATATGCATGGGCATTAAACAACACTTCCATTCACAGGAATTAAATAACACTTCTATACACAGAAATTAAAAAACACTTCCATGCACAGAAATTAAACAATACTTCAAGCACAGAAATTAAACAATATTTCCATGCACTTGAATTAAAGAACACTCCCATGCACAGGAATTAAACAACACTTCTATGCATAGGCATTAAACAACACTTCTAGGTATAGGCATTAAACAACACGTCTATGTATAGGCATTAAACAGCACGTCTATGTATAGGCATTAAACAACATTTCCATGCACAGAAATTTGAAAATTTCCTCCATCGAAAACAACGTACATTTGATATTCGAGAAGAAGAGGATCGCTAACGACCATGGCAGGTGTCATCATATTACAGGCCGCGATGATACGAATTTTAGACAGATATTTATTGTCCTGCGTAAAAGCTTTTCGTGTGCTCATGGTGTCTATTCCTACTAATGAGACTGATCTACAACTTTATAATTAGCCTTTGTATGTATCTCGCTTTGATGCCGATTTTGTTAAGCTTTTAAAGTCTCCGCGAAGGGTTCTGCAACCACTTTTAGGCATGGATACTTTACTGTAAATGGATTTAACTCATACACTCACGGACTTTTCCTTACAAAGTTCTTGGGAGTTTGTAAGACCTTCCTTAGAAACTCTGAAAAAGCCATTCTCTGTATAATTTCGAATCCTGTATAATTTAGTTCTCTGAAATTTGAAAACAATATTCATTTTTACTTTCCCTACAATGCAGAGTATGGTATTGTATAGGGAAAGTATTGGAATCGTGTCGAAAATCGCAATTATATTTTTCAACAAATTTATACGTTTCAAGCACTCTATAATCTGTAAAAACAACTATTTTTAGCGTAGCGTCTGTGTTTGCTCGTCTATGTGTCTCTGCAATATATGTATCCACTCCAGCTGAAAAGAAAATTGATCCAATTTTACAAAATTTAGCAGACTTGAATGTTACCCTGGTACTGATTAGATTTTGGTACGATTCGAAAAAAAAATAACCTGCCTTTTATTTTCGAAATGGTCTAGAAAAATCGTCAAAATCTATAATAAAAGTCCACATAGGCTCAAATATATCGATTAAATACTTGTTTTATACATAATTTTTGAGGACGAAGAAAATAATGTTACGGAACATATCCTCTAGAATAGTGAGTGCATACATAGGATACAAGAACGAGTCCAAGTTTTTTGGATAACTTATCTTTATTCACAAACGCAAAGTAAACAGGAACAATATACAATCAAACAGCACTTACATGCTCCACTAATTGCACAGAATAAGCGATATTATTATCAAAATACTGACGAAAATAATTTCCCAAAACAACAGCTACTTTTCTCAAAAAATAGACAAAAGTCACAGTTCATTGTAGCTCGTATATTGTCAACTCATCAGCTGAACTCTCTGATTCAATGATGACTCCTATTTATAATCTCTCCATAGAAACCTCGAATTCTCTATATCTTAAAGAATAATCGTTCTATCGAGAAGTTTCTGGAACATTCCGGAAGTCACCAAATGTCGCCAAATTGGTGATAAATCACCAAATCTGGCAACCATTCTTCTAATCGAGAAATCCTGGAAACCCTGGACTCACATCATCCTCACGTGATGCTGACATCATAGACTGTGAGGCAGACGCGTCAAAAGGGAATATTGCGCGTTCGAAACAATAAGATATACTCCATAACTGGGACTAACCGTTCTCGAGATATTTAATTCTTTTCGTATTTTGCCAAGTTGTCTTTGAAAATTACTCCCAGTCGTTATATGACAACGAAAGTTGAATTAAAACTGCAAATTCGCTGCACTCGTACAGAACAACGAGCACAGAAAATGAAGACGTAACTTAACGATTATTTTGTAGGAAAATTTGTGTGTTCGGAAGATTGATTACGTCACGCTTCCAGAAAAAAGAAGTTCCACGATTTTGGAGCAAAAGAGATTCCATCGAGTCGCCGGCTCTACCCAACAAAAATGGCAAAGTATCGCTTAAAAATTTCTATAAATTTAAAAAATAACGCGATAAAAAATATTTTTTTAATTAGAAAGCGAAGATAATACTTCATATTTATGCAGAAACTTAAAATTATGCGAATCTTCAATTCGGTTACAGATGAATATAAAAGCAAATTTGCAGAAAACCTATATTTAGGTGTATTTTCAAATATTGTTTTAAAAATACAGTAGTGGCCAAAATTGTGGAAACCTTTTGGAAAAAGTGTATTTTTGAGGTTTGATGGCGCATAACACCACTTTAATCGTTCTATCGAGATGTTTCTGGAAGATTCGGGGAGTCGCCAAATGTTGCCAAATTGGGGGTAAATCTAAAAATCTGGCAACCCTTCTCCGAGGTTCGAAATTGTGGAAACCATAGAATGACGTCATGGGAAAGAATGCTCGTATCTCTGTCGTTTGGAGAGAACTCCCCGATGGAGCCCGTTGGTCTGCAAAAAAAAACGAGAGACAAGATAGGAGACGCCAGGCAGGGAATTTACACGTTCACAATAATATGGTTATGTTATATATGCTAGATTCTAGCATATGTAGGTATATTTTAAAGGTCCTTCCACAACAGGTATTCTTCTTTAACAGTAGGGCCAAATCTAGTCATTATCGATTAAAATACCCCTCCTTCACAACATGGATCATTATATACTATTACTAGCAGTATACCCGTTCTTCGTATGGAATATACATTATTAAAAACATTATAAAGAAACTTAAAATTCACATCATGTGCAAATTCCTATAGTATTATTCTAAATGACATTGTTACACAAAACATTCTATTAAAATATTTAAACCAATGCTTCAAAAATGAAGTTTAAGATAATCTGCTCTCACTATGAAAAATTATCTTCACATGCAGATCTGAGGAATAAAAACATCGTTGTTCCGTCTGTAAACAAATCTACAAAAAATATGAAATTGAATCAATATTGTCAAAATAAAAGCGTTAAAATTGTATCGGAAGATATACCCCTGTTACATTCTCATAAATTAGAAGAAGATATATCCATGTATTAGTATAAGATTACCCGTACTGCAATATATGAGCTTCAAAAATCTTTGCCAAAATAAAACAGATGACCTGATGAATTGAAAATATCAATAATCCCCGTCATATTTAAACCTAAAAGTCGTAATTGATTCAAATATATACCAAAATGAAAGCACTATAATTGCATGGGAAGATATTCCCGTACTACTTATGTTCTTGTAGATTAGAAGATATATACACCCGTGTATTAGTAGAATATTATACGTACTATATGAGTTTCAAATTTTTTTGCCAAAATAAAACAGATGACGTAATAAATTGAAAATATCAATAATCCCTGTAATTTTTAAACCTAGATGCCGTAATTGATATAATTCAGTCAAAAATGCAATTTCGATAAACTTATTTTATATACATTTCTTCATCAATTAATTAATCTTAAATAATAAAAGGCAATGTTTGTGTGTCTGTTTGTGTGTGTGTGTGTCTGTCTGTCTTATACACTATACGTTCAGCGACCGCGCGTCGAAGAGCTACGAAATTTGGCAATCGGAGACCGGGGGTGGGAAGGGGACACGTGAAAACAGATTTTTAAAATTTTAATTATTTTTTTGTTATTTGATGTTTTATGCGATTTCGACCGTTTTTTGCCCTTTTTTCTCCATGATCCAGACGTCATAGAAAAAAACAAATCACACCACCGGAAAGAACAGAGACTTGCAAGTAAAAATATATCAATTTTAAATCTCAGAGACAAATTCTAATATTTTTTTAAGATTTTAAAACAAAAGTCACTTTTGGCTCAAAAAAACGATTTTTGGTTTTTAAATTCTCGCATAGTAAAAAGTACTCATAATTTCGACGAATAATTTACATTTTTAGAAAAGTCAAATATCTGGCATTCTTACAAGTCCAATCTGGTCAAGAAATATTCCGTATTGCCCCCAGGATCGGGATTTTAAGATTTTCCGAATTTCAATTTCTCGGCGATCCGCTAAAGCATTTCTTAACCGGCGTTTCTCCCCAGCAGAAGCAGGGAAGGTGGTAGGTGGGGCGTCAAGGTGGAGGTGACGTCACGTTGCTGAATATGCATAGCGATGGGTGGGACAATAAGAAACCGAATTAGTGTTTGCTTTCCGTTTCCCGCGCTTCCGGTTTTAAATGAATTAAGACCTTAACATATGTATTGTAGAAATTATTATATTTATATTTTAAATGATGGAACGATATGGATTTTTTAAATAATTATTTTAATTTTTGGATATTTTAAATGGATATTTTAATTTTATGGATATTTTACATGATGGAACGATGGATATTTTAATTTTATGGATATTTTACATGATAGAACGATGGATATTTTAATTTTATGGATATTTTAAATGATGGAACAGTGGAATGAGGATGATGGAATTAAGAGCTTAGCATATAGTCATTTTAAATTGTAAATTAGCGCGCGGAAAGTTAGCGGTAGGCCCGGGTTCGATCCCCGCCACTGGCAAAGCTGTCGCCGTGTTCACGCGGAATACGATCACGTTAAGCATGTGGGTCCGTAAGTCCTTCCTAGAGGTTGGTGGTAGGGGAAGGAGGGTACGGTCCCTGTGGATGCCTCCCCCACTGGGTTCCTGTCTAAATTGGATAAATATAAAGAAGGTTGCGGAGGGCGAGACAGCCCAGTGATTAGAGCGCGGGAATTGCACTCGGTAGGCCTGGGTACGATTCCCGCCGCTTCCAAAACTGCCGCCGTGTTCACGCGGAGTACGATCACGATAAACATGTGGGTCCGGAAGTCCTTCCGAGGGGTTGGTGGTAGGGGAAGGAGGGTACGGTCCCTGTGGATGCCTCTCCCACTGGGTTCCGTTCTAAATTGGGTAAATAAAAAGAATGTTATGGAGCTTGTCGCGGAGGGCGAAGTAGCCCAGTGGTTAGCGCGCGGGAATTGCACTCAGTAGGTCCGGGTTCAATTCCCGCCACTGCCCAAACTGCCGCCATGTGCACGCAGAGTACGATCACGTTAAACATGTGGGTCCGTGAGTCCTTCCGAGAGGTTGGTGGTAGGGGAAGGAGGTTACGGTCTAAATTGGGTGAATAAAAAGAAAGTTATGGAGACTGTCGCGGAGGGCAAAGTAGCCCAGTGGTTAGCGCGCGGAAATTGCACTCGGTAGGCCTGTGTTCGATTCCCAAAATTGCCGCCGTGTTTACGCGGAGTACGATCACGTTAAACATGCGGGTATGTAAGTCCTTCCGAGAGGTTGGTGGTAGGGGAAGGAGGATACGGTTCCTGTGGATGTCTGTCCCACTGGGTTCCGGTCTAAATTGGGTGAATAAAAAGAAAGTTATGGAGAATGTCGCTGAGGGCGAAGTACCCCAGTGGTTAGCGCGCGGGATTTGCACTTGGTAGGCCCGGGTTCGATTCCCAAAATTGCCGCCATGTTCACGCGGAGTACGATGACGTTAAACATGTGGGCCGTTAAGTCCTTCCGAGAGGTTGGTGGTAGGGGAAGGAGGGTACGGTCCCTGTGAATGCCTCCCCCAGTGGGTTCCAGTCTAAATTGGGTGGCAGCTCCTGGCCGTCCAGATAGTTACCTTACACCTTTCTGGTGGGTCGCGCCAGCGAGTTTGCCACGGTCAGAATTTTCAAGGGTAGCGAATAGGCTGGTCGCCAAAGGCGGCTAGTGATTTAATAAAAATCGTCTGCTGCAGAAACATAATGGATTTAAATCCGTTGCTAAGCCACATGATATTACTTTCTTCAAATAAATAATGCATTAAAAATGTCGTCTGCATAACACTCTATGGAAGGTTTAACTGCGCGTTTTTTTAAATATCTAGACAGCCCCTACTCCTAGAAACTGGAATAATGGACTAAATTTTAAGTGGGGCTATTCCAAGTGTATCTACAAACTTTCCTGAAATTTCTGTACAGCCGTTCTTCCGTCATGATGAGACAAACGGACACATATACAGACAGACAGACAAACATATTTTCAATTTTATTTATATATACTAGCAGCATACCCGTTCTTCGGAGTATATAATATAAAAAAAACTTAAAATTCACAATCATGAGCAAATTCCTATAATATTCAAAATGGCATTGTTATTCAAGGAATTCTATTAAAATATTTAAATTAATGCTCCTAAAAAGAAATTTAAGAATATATGTTCTTACTATACAAAATTATCTTCCCAAGGAGATCTGACGAATAAAATATCCTGGTTCCGCTTGTAAACAAATTTACAAAAAATATGAAATTAAATCAATAAATGTCAAAATAAAAGCGCTAAAGTTGTATGGGAAGATATACCCGCACTGCTTATATTCTCGAATATTAGAAAATATATATATATATATATACATGTGTTTCAGTAGGAGAAATATATTTGCCAAAAGATAAGAGATAACGCAATAAATTGAAAATATCAATAATCCCCCTAATCTTTAAACCCAAAAGCCGCAATTGATGCCAATATATGCCAAAATGAAAGTACTAAAATTGTATGGGAAAATACACCCCGTAGATAAGACATTTTCGTAGATCAGAAAATCTCTGTTCTCGCTATACAAAAATTATCTTCACAGGCAGATCTGAAGAATAAAACAGTATGGTCCTGCTGGTAAGCAAATTTGCAAAAAATATGAAATTGAATCAATATATGCCAAAATAAAAGAGCTAAAATTGTATCGAAAGATATACCCGTACTACTTATATCCCCAGATATTAGAAGATATACCCGTGTATTAGTAGAAAATTACTCGTACTACAATATATGAATTTCAAAAATCCGTTCCAAAATAGAACAGATGACGTGATAAAGTGCAAATATCAATTAACTTTAATCTTGAGGGCTGCAATTGATTCCAATATATGTCAAAATGAAATCGGTAAAATTGTATGGGAAAGGATAACCGTGCTACTTACACTTTAGAAGATATACCCGTGTACTAATAGAAGATTACCCCTCCTACAATATGAGTTTCAACCGTTTTTGCCAAAATAAAACAGATGACATAATAAATTGAAAATATCGGTAATCCCAAAGTAATCGTTAAACCTGAAGGCTGTAATGAATATAATCCTGTCAAAAATGCAATTTCGATAAAATTTATTTCACATACATTTTTTTTATTATTTAAATTGGAAGATAAAATTTATTTCATATGCATATTTTATTATTTAAATTGGAAAAAATTAATAAAAATCGCCTGCGGCATGAACACATTGGATTTAAACCCGTTGCTAAGCGACATGATATCAGTTTCATCAAATAAATTTACGGGAGAAAATATCATCTGCTTAATGCTATGTCTATGGAAAGTTTAACAGTGCGTTTTCAATTAATATCTAGACAACCCTTGGCTATAGAAATTCGAAACATGGACTAAATTTTAAGTGGGACTATTCCCAGCCTATCCACAAAATTTCATAAAATTCGTTTCATGATTTCTCCCGTGATTATGGCAAGCAGACAGACAGACAAATTTTCAATTTCATCCATATATATCATACCTACAATAGACATACGTTTCTTCAATATTTGTGATAAAATAAAGTTTTGATTGAATGCTTTTTTTGACCCGTTTTTGTCATTTGAAACAACTGTCAGCGTTTCGTAGAAACTAAGAAAGGGAATCCATTTCTATTTTCAAGAGTTATTTTTTTAATACGAAATTTCTTAATTGTAACTGTTTAGCATGTTATAAACCGGATCTAGCCTTTTCTACAAATAGCTTTTCGAAATTGTTAGAACGCGGCAAGTCAATAAATAGTTTTTTAAGTGCAATACTTTTTTTTATTTGGAGTTCATATTAGTATTACTGTCGCTTTGGAAACGCTTTTCGACCAAATTGAAAATGTATACATTTTTGGAGATATTTATTACAAAAATATATATTTTAGCATTCCATCTATCGGACGATAGGGGAAACCGACGCAACTCTGTTTTTCCCGAAATCTATCAACCAAATTTCGCACAAAGTTGGACTGATATACAAAGGCGAAAATAATATCGCGATATTTTATGCATCTCGTCCGCACTATTTCATGCATCTCATCCGCACTATTCACATACGTGTATTGGAATCGCACAGGCATGCAATAATATCTACGTGTGCATTGTCATATCTCGGATACTCTCAACAAACTGAAACCAAATTTTGTAGAAACGTTATCAAATTTGAGCATAAAATCTAAGTCAATTTATTTTTAAATACTACCAATGTCGTGTACGTACATTGTGTTCATGCATATTTTGCATTACAAAACAATGCAGCCAGTTTTTCTCCAAAACTACTCAACCGATTAAATCCAAATTTTGTACAAAGGCCGGTTGACAAATGAATGGGGAACAGCATCGCGATGTTTTTACATTTTTATTCATATCATCAGCAGAAAAGGACATGGCTTTTAACATTTTATTGTAATTTTTTAAAAACCACTGGATTCAATAATATTATTTTAATTTTAAGCTCTTGCATCTGCGTGTATGTACTTCAGTAATGTTGTATTTAGATGTGAAAAAATAGTTTAAAAGATTCGATGTGGGCAACACATGACTTTTCATACACACTCAAATTAATTTTCTCTTTATTTCTTTAATAATTCATTAAACTAAGTTTTATCGCACAAAATAAAACTGAATTTGCATTTTTAATTCAATTCTCGTATTCATTTGATAACTGGACATATTTTCTGAGGCGGCGTAACAAAAATACGAAAAAACTAAAATATCTCGAGAACGGTTAGACCTAGAACTATGGGGTTGATCTTATTCTTTTTATCGTCAAAAATTACGTATAAAATAAACATTTAATTGAAATATTTGAGCCCAATTTGTTTCGCAGTGTGTTAAGTAACATATCCGTCATCAATTTTCGTGTTATAAAATGTTGGAGAGTGC
The DNA here is from genome assembly GCA_951213105.1 of Amaurobius ferox. Lineage (NCBI taxonomy): Eukaryota > Metazoa > Arthropoda > Arachnida > Araneae > Amaurobiidae > Amaurobius > Amaurobius ferox. Next base: position 122,085,959 of record OX578140.1, read on the forward strand.
TTGTTCATCGGAGAATGTATTTCTTCACAAAACAATGCACGGAAAACACAAAAAAGGAACTTTTTCTGTTCTTTTTTTTATAATCAAAGATTTCGATTTTCGTCACGTCCGATGCCCTTTTCCACCGGAATGATTTTAATTTGCAAGTGAAATTACCCCGAAATCACAATTTAAACTGACTGAACAAACATCTCATAATACTGTATTATTAACTCTGAAGCAATCGGTGAATTCACTTCGATTTAAAGTTCTCATAAATCATCAACACATTTGCTAAACAGACAGTTTGAACTGAAATTTGAAACTTAATTAATATTAAGCATTAATTAATATTTGAAACAAACGAATACCCTCGAACGAATATCCTGGAAAATTAAAAAAATACCCTGGAACCAAAAGTAATTCAGAACGGGCCTTGTGATCTAATTCGAAGGTATTTATTCAATTTAGCTTAGTTGCTAAATTACTGTGTTCAGTGATGTAATGTTACTCCTTGGTTTCATTTCATTTTCGTTTACTTTCTGCAAGGCAACGCTACATTTCCTGGATCACGTAGGTAACGCTTTAGCGATGGAAATCTTTCTTGCTTTGCCTGAAATGGCTGCTTCTGTCTCTTAATCTGAAACGGATATTTGTTCTTTTTTTACCTCTAAAATCGGCTGATACCTTTAACAGTTTACTGTACAAACAATTTATTTTTCAGTTTATTTTTTTCACCGGCGGTTAAAGCGTAACATGATATGCTTTTAAAATTAGAGTGTATTTTATTATCTACTAAAACGAGTTACCCTCTATTATCTTCAAAACAAGCACCCGCTAATTAAATAATACGGGCAAGCATTTGATAAGACCTAAGTAAGCTCTTCTGGTACGCCCTAGATAAGCGCGCTACAACACGCCAAGCATGACAACAGATGTATGTTTCTCCCCCCTCCCCTTGACCCCATGTAATATGTTTAAATTCACGGAATTAGAATATATATATTTAAGATGTTAGACTTTTGGATTGCCTAAAATAAACACTAGTAAATGAAAACGTTTCAACTCGTTAAAAACATTAAAAGTTATTTTACTTCAAAAATAAAATGCGCACAATTATTTTTTCTCTTGCGGCGACTTTGCATCCAATTAAAGTCAGATTCACATATAATTCGATGTTTCAATTTTTTTAAATTCATCTTTTAATTCCACGACTTTAAAATTGCAAAATTTATTCTAGTCCATGTCCAGACGTAGAATGTGAGATATCGTTCAAAAACCAATTGCATCTGGAACGCAAACACAGAAGATCGTCTGCAACTATGATAGAGAAATAGAAGCAACGAAGTGAAGAAAAAATTGAGATTTTCAGATGTAAAAGTTCAAAACTTTTAAACAAATTCAAATTAAAAACAAATCGATTAGATTGTTGTATAAAGATTTAAGATAACTCTTTATCGAATTTTGCAACTGACCAATTAGATTTTACGATTCAGAAGAAAAACATATGACAGACAAATAGACATATGTTATTATGTAAGATAAGCTTTCCTTTTTTTGTAAGACATGGAAAAACATGCAAGTTCTCAAAAAGGTGTAAATTGCGTTTTGAAATAAAACAAGAAAGATCAGTATCATGCATAAAGCATTGATTATGAAGCACTTTCCAACTGAAATGCAATTTTATTTAAACATCTCTAAAACGCGATATATTCAGCCGTGATGTTTTTAAAATTATCACAATACTGCAATAATTTATAATATTTGAAAACTTCATCCAAAGCAAATTAACTTTATTCAAATGACGTCATCGAAAAATAAATCGCCTGGCTCTCTATGTAAAAGCAGTGAATATTTTTAAATGTTTTTCTATTCCTTTCATTCAGCGGCGATATTTTTTAAATTATCACTATACTATAATTTATCTTACTTAAAAACTTAAAACCATGAAGGTAAAGGTATTTTCTAACTCACTCCTTGCTTAAAGCTTCATCGAAAAAGGCAATACCATAGGATCGCCTGCTTCTCTATGTGAAATCAATAAATGTTTCATTCATATTGGCAATATTGCAGACTCAAGAGCCAAATGAAGTTAAAGATATCCACCAATTCTTACACAACTCATCTTACAGTTTGATGTGTGTGAATTCGCCATACGTGAAAATTAGGCTTCGTTGTAGAAATAATTAAAGTTGGATGATCATTTAAACTCAAATATAATGTAATTGCGTTGTGTCAGTATGTAGATGCACAGAATTTAAGCAAAAATAAAGCGATTTTAGGACGGATACAACACTAAATATCAATTAAAAAGAACTTTAAAAATCACGATTTTGACACAAGATGGATGCCATATTTTATTTTGAAGTGGGTCACGCGATCTCTTCATATAATATAGATGCAATTATTATTTTAATTATTATTTTAAAATCTAACGAATATATTTTGCTGAATGTTTTTTTTTTATATAATTTATGGGATAATTTGAATATTTCCTAAAATTTTCGAAGGAATTTGTGAATTTTAAATTCGCTTAAAAATGTTTGAAAAATCAGATCCCATAGGGTTTAATGTATTTCATTTTTAAATCGGGTTCTATTGAAAACTAATTGGGTGATATTATTCATTTACATTCCCATATGTCGCACAGACCGCCTCACCAACACACTAAAATTGCATTTCGATAAAGTCATTTTTACGGCAGTTATCGGGAAAACGGACAGATAGAGAGACAAACAGACAGACAGACAGAATGAACAAAGTCATAAACACTTTTCAACTATGTTGTAAAGTGTTAAAAACGATGATTTTAAATAAAAAATTACATATAGCACATATGTTCTTTGTCACGTTTTAATATAGCTATTGGTGGCAAAAATTTTACCATAGTATTGTTTTTACGATTTTTTCTCCTGAAAAATCTATTACTAAAGATATGCTATAGACAGAGTTCATATGAAGATTGATTTGGATTTAACATCAATTCCGGGTGAAGAATGGATGATCTATAAAATATTTCAACTTCCTGCTCTTTTTCCACTTCCGGTTCAAAATATTTCTTGAAACATCTATTTCGCAAATTTGGCTATGGATATAGTTTAGATAATAAGGCTTCAGAATAGAATTTATGTCGTGATAGGAGGGGTTCACTAAGGATTTCCATTGCCGTTTCTTGAGATATGTCTTCCGGTTTTTTCGAAAGCTCGTATGGCTGTATAAAATAAATATGCAAAAGAGAATAAAAATTCTTAATAATTACGTCAAAAATGAAATGTACACAATATTTGACACCGTATGATATATTTAAAAAAATTAATCACTTCATAAATGTTTTTTTCTATGCATTAAAATATTACAATGCTGTCTATTTACAATGGCATATATTGCCAGCATATAAATGCAAGTTACCTTATTGTTTGTCTTTCAGTACGTAACACAAAAAAAACCCTAGAAAAACATTTCTGAACAACAGGTAACATTTTCATCTGCATTTAATATAAATGTACGAGTATACAAAATATTTTAAGTGAAACAACTTCCTGAGTATTTCATATGCGTTCCATTGAAAATAAATATGAAAATAAAAATTCAGAATATTCATTCTGATTGTATGAACGTATCAAGGCGAAATATATCATTTTAAATATATGCGGTAACCTTGCACGCTATCCATATACGGAATTTTGAATAAGTTTATTATAAATTCATTCATCTAAACTTGAAAGAAATCACAGCAAAATGTTCCAGTGAAGCATTTGAATATCCTCCAAGATGATAAGATGCATTATACAGCGATTGAAATTCTCAAAATGACTGCCATTGAAACTAATGGTCTTTTTTCTTCTCTCAAAACATTTTATTTGCTTTAGAGAAGATGTTTTCGGTGTTTTATACAACTCTCGTTAAGCTTTTGTTCACCAGTTTCGAAAGTATAGTAGTTCTAAAATCTTCAATTTCAGATTCAAAACAAAAAATAAGAAACAAAATAATTGTGTAGGAGCCTTCACGGAATGCCAAATTGTGCGTATACTTCATTTTTGAAAGAAATATTAAGTTTTTTCTAACTTTCTTTTGCATACTTATCACGTTCAGTAAAACAAATTTTTGAAAAAATCGTATCCTCTCTAGAAGCAGAAGTGGAAAAATGATACTATTTTTAATGATACTTTTTAAACCGGAGATGAAAAAACTTGGAAGTGTACATCTTTAATAAACTATCTACCTCCTCTGGAATTTGATGCTGAAATAGTCAATCCTGAGAGTCAATCTTGAAATATAGATGTTTCCATATAAATGAACTTTTTTAACCGGAAATGAAAGAAAGAACCTGAAGTGGAAATCCTTAGTGAACCCCTCAACTTCCTCCAGAATTGAATATTGAATCTATATCAATCGTCATCTAATCTCTATCTATATCAAATCCTAAGAAATGGGTGTTTCAAGGAAAAGATTTAAGTACATACAAAAATATGGCGAAAGTCACAAATTAAGGGTTTTTTTACTCATTCGAATACTTTGGTACATTTTATAATTTATATTTTTAAATTTTCTTTTTTTTCCAATTCCCTTCAAATCCAGTATTACGTTATATCCGCGTTTTTCCTATTCGGATTTTACATAATAAAATATGTGCGTGTCTTTCTCTTTCTGTGTGTGTGTGTGTGTGTCTTTCTTTTTCTGTGTAGAAAACCCAGACCACACGACCAACCCATAGGCTAATGGTAGCTTTCTGTGTGGCCGGTTCTTTTTCTGTGTGTGTGTCTTTCTGTTTCTGTGTGCGTGTTTTTCTCTTTCTGTGTGTGTGTCTTTCTGTGTCTGTGTGCGTGTCTTTCTCTTTCTGTGTGCGTGTTTTTCTCTTTCTGTGTGTGTGTCTTTCTGTTTCTGTGTGCGTGTCTTTCTCTTTCTGTGTGCGTGTCTTTCTCTTTCTGTGTGTGTGTGTCTTTCTGTTTCTGCGTGCGTGTCTTTCTCTTTCTGTGTGCGTGTCTTTCTCTTTCTGTGTGCGTGTCTTTCTCTTTCTGCGTGCGTGTCTTTCTCTTTCAGTGTGTGTGTCTTTCTCTTTCTGTGTGTGTGTCTTTCTCTTTCTTTGTGCGTGTCTTTCTCTGAATTGAGATGATATTTTTATCACATGTGTGTTTAAGGAGCATTTTGAAGCTTTTCAATTTCGGTGGGGCATTGAACCTCTTAACCCACCCACCCTCATTTAAACACGCATTTGTCGCGAAAATATCTCTGCGAAAGCCACCGAGTAGGAGGTGAAGCTTCCCGATTCGCGAAGCGAAGTTCGCGAGGAGTAGTGAGCAGGGGGCGGAGCACCCCAGTTTCAGAAAAAATGGTAAAAATATGGTATTCTCCATAGTACATAAAAATGCAGTAGAAATATCGTTCAGAAACAAGTTTACATGAAGCTTTGGAAATTTTTTTAACAATATGATCGACAATGCAAGGAGAGAAACCAAGAAACCACGATCAGCAGCAACATCATTTAATTGATCACAGCATACTATTGATTACAGCATTGAACCATAGTAGAACACACGTTCAAAGCACGATGAACGAAACAAATGTATTAAAAGCAGCGATTTTTGATTTGGTGAATGGCAGGAATTTTTATGGGGAGTAGTGAGACCGAAATAGGTTTACGGAAGACCGTAGTAAGAAATTCATCGTTGTGGATAACCAAGTCATACAAAAACGCAAGACAATTGCTGTTTTCCATTTCATAGATAAATAATTTAATACAAGGATCAATGGAATTCAAATTATCAAAAATACCACCGACATCATTAAGAGAATGATCCAGGAGAGTAAAACAGTTATCAACATAACGAGTATAAAAAATAAACTGGATATTTTCAAAACACACTTCAAAATAATGTATATAGATGTCACTGAGAATAGGACTGAGAGGATTCCTCATAACCAAGACATCAGATATGCTATAGAATCTACATATTATGAAAAAAAAAAAATTTTACAGGTTAGAGAAAAATGCTCAACAATTTCAAGTGCAAAGACATGGAATTCAGGCAATCTTTTCCTGAAACAAGACATTGGACCGCTCAACAAAGAGATTGGACTAAACATCAAAAGAGACCACTGTTAAACCACAAGAGCTTAAACTACGAAATGTTATCAAACTGGGCAAAATTTTTACATGTATAAACATTATTACTAAAAAAGAAAGAGAAAACCTAGCAACTAAATATTTTGTTTATTTATAAGCAATATCAATGTTAGAGACGATGGGCTAAAATAAACACCTGCTTTATGAACTATGGAGAGAGAGTGCAATCTAGCAATTTGCAACAGAAAGAACTGGGCAGAATTTTTACATGTATAAACATTATTACTAAAAAGGAATGAGAAAACCTAGCAACTAAATATTTTGTTTATATAGAAGCAATATCAATGTTAGAGACGATGGGCAAAAATAAACACCTGCTTTATGAACTTTGGAGAGAGAGTGCAATCTAGCAATTTGCAACAGAAGGAACTGGGCAGAATTTTTACATGTATAAACATTATTATTAAAAAGGAAAGAGAAAACCTAGCAACTAAATATTTTGTTTATTTAGAAGCAATATCAATGTTAGAGACGATGGGCAAAAATAAACACCTGCTTTATGAACTTTGGAGAGAGAGTGCAATCTATCAATTTGCAACAGAAGGAACTGGGCAGAATTTTTACATGTATAAACATTATTACTAAAAAGGAAAGATAAAACCTAGCAACTAAATATTTTGTTTATTTATAAGCAATATCAGTGCTAGAGACGATGGGCTAAAATCAACACCTGCTTTATGAAATTTGGAGAGAGAGTGCAATCTAGCAATTTGCAACAGAAGGAATCACACATTTTTTTACAATTTTCAGGAATTACATGTGGAGGTAAGTCTAATTTTATGTAAATCAGAAGTACTAGGATCCTTGCTAATAGCAATCTACGGATCTTAATTTATTAAATTTTCAACATGAAAGTTCTTGATATGACCACACTTGTCAGCTTTAGGGATTACTTAATTGGGATTGTTACGCAATGAATTAAAGTTTACTTTCGTAGATTGATTAATATTTGTTTTGCTAATTTGTTAGAAACACTACCAATACTAGAGACAATGAGCCTGAAAGGAACATCTGCTTCATAAACTTTGAAGAGAGAGTATAATTTATATATATATATATATATATATATATATATATATATATATATATATATATATATATATAGCACAATTTGCAATAGAAGGAATTAAAGAGTTTTTTCAACTTTCGGGAATTACACGTGAAGATTTTATGTGTAAGTCTAATTTTATTTAAATCAGAAGCACTAGGATCCTTTCTAATAGCACAATACGGATACTCATTGATTATAATTTTCAACTTTTTCAACATAAAAGTTAATATCCAAAACAACAATTTGTTCACAATCGTCAGCTAATAATTTTTTCCTTATGCTTCGTACGAAGGGTTTTTACTCAACTTATTAATCGCAAAATTTGTCAGTTTTCTGTGAAATAAACGATTGACTCTTAAAAATTCCTGCGTTGGATATGTTAAACTACCATTAAAGACGATCTTTTTCTTTACCAACATTCTTTGAGCAAATATCATTACGATTAAACTAGCAATAAGATATCAATACGATTAAATTATAAATCTGTGTGCATTTTTGTTAAGACACTTGGTAGATATTCCTCTTGCTCGCAAACATTCGGAGATCGTTTCGGATTCGACCCGCCTGCTAAACAGATGTAATACGCCCATTGAGGCATTTCGAGGGCTCTTTCACTCCGTCTCGAGTTTGCCAATTCAAGGACGCACATCTCGGTCCCTAAATCTGAAGTCCTACCAGCAACTCTAGATCACTTTCGATTTTCATCCCTCATGTTATAAGATCGTTCTTGCTTTGGTGAATACTATAATAATATAAGGAACCGAATCTAAGCTGTAATGACCTGCTAAATATTTAATTCGATATTTAACTAATTGTAAAGCACACGGTCAAAATGTACACAAAGAAATTAAATAATCTGAATTAAATAGACAGTTAGCGTGTTAAAAGTTTTAACAATCGCGATGATGAAAACTTGGTTTTTGTAACTAATTAACTGTTTTTTAGAATCAACAAGTTGATATATAATTCTTAACTGCAATAATAATTACATTTTATTCGTAATTGTTCATGACAACCATAGTTACAAAACGTTCTGCTTATAAAAATGTACAAAAAGGCATATTATTGTTCACGGCCATCTTTGTGACGTTTCTGCCAGCAACCCATCACAGAGAAGTTGGAAATCGGCTCGACCCATTAAATCCTTGCTCATACTGGCAATACAATTTTTTATTACATAATATTTAACTAATGCCTAAATCAAAATTCGAAGTCCATTTTACACATCTAAAAGTTCATATTAGTCTATGTCGTTTTCAATGTTAATAGATGATTTAAATTCATGCAAAACACACAAAAGGTCTCTTGTGAAAAAGATAGGGACGAAATCGGTAGAACATTATTTAATTTATATTTTATAAGAGTTTCTAATTTTATTTAAGTGGTAGTAATATATTTAGATTTTAGTATTGCACTGCGAACTCGATTAATAATTAAGAATTTTTAGGTTAATATTAAATCGTTGAGGGCTCCTTGGTATTAAACTATTACTGGTGGTCAACATTTAAACATTATACTTTATATATGCACTACAAAGTAATTTTATTGTTCATGATTAAAAAATGCGAAATACAATCCGAGTCTTTATCATTGAACCGGCAAATAAACTGGCTAAGAGTCATTATGAATGAGACTGTCGTGCATTTTTCTAATTAAACTGCAATCTGTTCTTAGAATTCTACAGTCTGGAGTTAAAGGCGGATGCCCGACATTTTCCAGTTACTGGCAGGTCCGCTATGGTGAGGAGAACTCCATGCCAGCATTATCTATACCATGGGTTACACGATTCAAGTATTATTAATTTTAACTTCCATGGTATTGCCCAATGGTGAGTATAATGGAACATAGTAATTTTGGATTTTTTTTTTTTGGATTTAAATTCTTTGATTGGAATGTAAAAATATTCGAAAATGCATTGAACATATATATGTTTTTCAATGTCATATTCCATTTTTAAAGTGCAATTTGATTTTAAGATTTCATTTATATTTTTAGTGACCGCTAAGTTGTATGTTGCGGATGCATTATTTTCAATTATGTTGGTAAATGGATGAATTGTTGCTCTCTTTTATATTTTAGTTTATGTTTTTTATTCTTATTTATATTAATCTATGCGTAATGTGCTTATATTAAATAAATTCCACTTCTTAAAATAGAAATCGAACTTTTTTATTTCCTTCAGATCACTTTCTGTATACGCACAGGATAGTAAAGTTGTCAGGCACATCAAGTTTTAGAATCATAATATATAGATAAATTGAAATAGTAGATTTGTTTTCAGATAGGGGGCACTAATATGCCTTCAAAAATATCGTCTGTTGTTTTAATTGCACTAGATGATCATTAGAGAACTTTTATTTTTCAATGGAAGAACATGGCGATTTTTCAGACAGATAGAAACCCTTCTAGAGCAATATTTCTGTATACGAGAGAATAAAAAATATTTCCAAAGCGTTCATTTAAGAATTTCATCAAAGCAGTCTCTATTTCAGACAGTTTATCTTGTGTAAAAGGGGAAGGCTTGAGCAAGAGCTTTTCTTACATCATTATAACTTTATTTTACCTCGTTATTATTGAATTGTTAGAGTTTTTAGAACATGGGTATTTCTTTAAAAACTTTTCAATGACATAAAAATGGCTAGAAAAATATTGCTCTAAAGTAAAATAAAGTTTTTTATTCTGTATAACCGCCATGTTCTTCGATTCATAAAATTAAATGTTTGTAATGATCGTCTGACGTACTTAAAACAACAGACGATATTTTTGATATATTTTTGCAATTATATTACTACCATCTAACTGAAAAAAATATTTTATTTCAATTTCTCTGGACATTATATGATTTTAAAATTTTACATGATCGACTGATCACCTGCATTTATTGTTATAATTTTACTTGAAATTTCTCATCGCTGTTATATTGATTCATTCTTTGATGCATTTTCTATTACTTAATTTTTAAATAATATGTGTCAATAGATTTATTTTTATATGTTTTTTTTTCTTCAAAATACGCCCTTAAATAACAACTAGATGAAATATATTTATGGTATATTAATAAGATGACTATTTAATTTACCGCCGAAATCGAGGTATTTTTAGAAAAAAGAGAAATAAACTCAAGATAATTAAAATTATTTAATATTTTCATATCTATTTCTTTTCGTTCCAACGAAGTTCTCATCCGCAGAGAAATGTATAAATGTATCCAGTATTTGGATATATATTTGCCGCCTATAAAGTTGTCCAGTAATTTTAAATAAATCAAAACCTCATTGAAATTCAAAATATGACGATTTATTTAATTTATAACTGTCTTCAGCGTGTCGCCTCGATCGATGCCCGTAAACTTTTTAAACAAATTTGGATTCTGGCTATTGAATTCATTTGTTCCTAAAGTGTTCTCACATTGTTCCTAGGAAAGTCTTTTAATGCCCTCATAACTTCCAAAGAAAATGTCTAGGAATAAACACGTTAGGTCTACCTATAGTGAAGTGATCGTGTTCGATCGAATAAAAATGATAGCAGCACCCCTAGTGGAGAACTTGAAAAGTTATAATAACGCACTCGGGAACAAAGCAGGATAGACGAAAAAAAAGCAAATCATATAATCGTAAAGCATTGTTTAATCAGTAGGAATCGTCACAAGATCTGTAACAGAAGGCATTAATTTCACACAATATGGTTACTGGCAAATGGCTGTCCTGTTCAAGATTTTTAAAGTAAACACTTATATGTGCAGTCATTTGATATACAGTCTGTTTAAAATACCCTTCGTCAGCGAAATTGCACATTTGAATTCGAGACAGTATATGACCGCGTACTTTGACAAACGTTACAGGTGTCACCGTTTTACAGTCCCTGATGATATGACATTTCGCAGGTTTATTGCCTTCCATATAAGTGTTTAATATATTTTATTGCTTTCCATATAGACATTCCATATAGACGTTCGATATAGCCGTTTTTCCTGCTCAAGATTTTTAAAGTAAACACCTATATGTGCAGTCATTTGATATACAGTCTTTTTAAAATACCCTTCGTCAGCGAAATTGCACATTTGAATTCGAGGCAGACTATGACCGCGTACTTTGACAAAAATTACAGGTGTCACAGGTTTACAGTCACTGATGGTACGACTTTGGTCAAGTTCTTATTGGAATTTCATATAGGCGCTTCTTTCGTTTTTAATGTCGACTTCTACTCATTAGATATTCCTCTACAACTTTATAATTAGCATTTCTGTTCTATCTCGTCTTGATTTCGAGTTCTTTATCCTCACTTTTCTAATTTTCCGCTAGGAGTGTTGTAGTCACATTTATTCGATAGGGTATGGTCTCTTTACTATGGGTAGACCTAGAGTGTACACTCAAGAATCTTTTCTTGCACAGTTATTGGGTGCTTAAGAACGTTCCTAGAAAAAATATATATTTCTTACAATCTGTGTTCATGCTATATCACGGGCTAAATTGCAAAAGTAAAATTATTTCTATACTGTGTAATATGCATATTATATATTTGAATATTTTATTAAAATCCTATTTTCAAATATTTGTTAAAATTAGCAAATTTATAAGCACCATTCTTAAGACCAAAATATGGTGGAACTTCTAAGGAATTTGTTTGTTGGGGGGGGGGGATATTTCTGATAAATATCAATTTAGAAGACGTTTTAATAAAATGATAAATTTCTATTAAACATTATCATAAGTAATATATATTTTAAATAATCTTAGAATGTTTTTACTGAGAAATGTAAAGGTTGTTTCATCGACAATATGAATTATCTTTTATGTGTGCTTTATATGACAAATTAAACAATTTAACTCCAATCATGGACTTTCAACAAAATCTAATGTTCAACTCACAGGAATGACTTCATTTTTATGCGTTTTAACAATCATTAATATTTTACATTCTTTGTTTTTTAGCTGAAAGTGTACAGGTAACAGTTCATTCAATGGGGGATGATATTAAAGAATATATGAATTGCAAAAAATGTTTTAAATTTGATGTGACATTTAAATATTAATAGATTATTATGTATAATATTTACAACATATCACATAGGGAATAATTTTCCTTTTCGTTTGGATTATTAGTAACTAATTTTTCATAAATGTTTTTGTTGTAATAATTTAATAATTAATAGAATGCTCTATGTAAATAATGTAAATGTTAAAATGGGTGCAGTTAATTGTGTGTAGTATATGTTAATATATTCTATTCCAGGAACTCGCACTAAAGATTTTATGGTGAGTTTTAATGCGGCACAATGCATTGTCTTACGACTTACGATCAACGATCACGTTAATTATGGGTAATTTAATAATTCTAAAATGCAACATAAAGTTTCTCTTTAAAATGTGTACCATAGTTTTAATTATCGTAATAATAACATGTGTTTTGTGTGGATTTAAAAAGTTGCACGTTGAATATGAGTTTAAATTTACGTCTAAAGTTAAAATAAATTCGTTAATAACATCATAAATAGTTTATTAAAGTATAAAATACTGTTACTAACGAAGTATTTTACAAATAATTAACGAAGATTAAAATACTTTGTTAGTAACAGCATAAACAGTTGTGTAAATGTATAAAATGCTGATACTAAAGAAGTATTTTATATAAAGATGACTAAAATACTTCATTAATAGCAGCATAAAACAGTTGATTTAAAATATAAAATGGTGTTACTAACGAGGTATTTTAATAATCCTTAATTATATTTATAAAAAACTTGTGGATTATATATATATATAATAACAGCATAAACAGTTGATTAAAAGTATAACGTGCTCTTACTAACGATGTATTTTATGAATAATTAAGAGGAAAATCTAAATACTACATTAGTAACAGAATAAACAGTTGATAAAACATATAAAATTATGTTACTAACGAATAACTCCACAAATAGTTAACGAAAATAGAAATACTTCATTAGTAACACCATAAACAATTGAATTAAAATATAAAATGTTAATACTAATGAAACACTTTGACTTTAGATTATTTTAGACAGTAGTTTGAACGAATTTTTATATTAATGGTAAGTATTAATAATGTGTATAAATTTCGATGATATTGTTAACTTAATAGGATTTTCTAATTCAATGTATATTTAATGACAATTAGCAAATGACGTTTAAGTTAATGCTATTTAACGTACCGCCAGGTGGGGTAACTTAAACCCTAATGGGTAACTTGAACTCAAAATAAGAAAAGAATTAACCTCATTTATTAAAATGCATTTACAGATATAACTAAAATTTGTCACTTCATAGAGGTATCAAAATTTTAGTTATATTTGTAAATACATTTAAAAATAAGGTTGATTCTTTTTTTTTAACTTTTGAATTAAAGTTATCAGTTGGGATTCAAGTTACCTCATCTTGTGATAGTGAGATGAATTACATGAATTATGCTATAAGATATATATTTTAATTCATTATGTGTTTTGACATAATTAAGTAAAAATAGTGACATGTGTTTTTGTAGTGTAGTAAAAAGTTACATATTCACTATGAGTTTAAAGGTAAGTGGTAACATGTGTTTTCATTTAAGCGATATATTAAATTTATGGATAAAGATTCGGAATTGAATGTTATTATTATCATGAAATTGAGCAGATGGTGTTTAAGTTAATGTTATGAAATGCAATTTAACTCATTATATGATGCAATAAATTGTTTAATATTTCTATCAATTCATTGTGGTGGTCAAAGTTATATAACTGGTACTTTCGTAAAATTTTAAAAGTACTTTTAAGTTGTATTAAAATTAACATATTAAAAATTTCATTTTATATTACAGATATAAAAAAATGTAAGATAAGTATATGTATAATATAAGATTTCTAGAAGTACAGAAAGGGATATAACTTATTTTTAATAATAGTCAGTGTATTAACTAAATTATCTCTCTTTTAAATTTAGATCATGAACGTTATTATTATTATTATTATGTTATTTGTGCTTAAATACATTGATTAGATTTTCCTTTTACTATGCTATAATAGTAAAAATCGAAAAAAAATATGCCCACTATTGTCGTAAATGCGAAAATATTTTAAACTTTTAGGTTTTGAATTGTTACATCTCTAACTGCAAAACTCTCTTAATCTGAATCATTGGAAATATGATTTTCATGACTGAGTTATAGAGAATTGGATATTTTGATGTATGCGTAACGTTATGCAGCGCACTGTATATTAACAAAATCTGCATTGACTGCCGATGTTGCTTTAGTTTCAAATAATTTTATAATTTTATGTATTTTATAAGTTTTTATTACTGTGTATATTTTTTGAAGGTTTTTCTAAAGTGTTTTAGAAAATATTCATGCACCTCCAGCTGAAGAAAATGAAAATTTAATTCCATGTTTTCTTGTACTTTCCAACTATATAATCTTTGTAAGCTATGCATTCTAATAAGTTTAAGAACTTTTTTTCTAGTACAACTAATTTTAATGCAGACTATTAATCACTTTCAAAGCAATCTGTTATTTTCCCTTCAGATTAATGAATCTATACAAATAGTTTTTGTTTATATCAAATGTAATGTATCCCCATTAGTGTCTTCAGCTGATTTCATGAACAAATTTTTTACTTTAGGTAAGTATATTTTACATGTAAATAATTTTTTACTAATTTTAATCAGAACCTTGTAATTGCGTATGTTTAAAATTCTTCAGCTGATTTCATAAACAAATTTCTAACTTTATGTTAATATATTTTTGCAGTTAAGTGAATGTCTATTACCAAATTCTATCAATCTGTCCCGTCAAATGCGACTGGAAATCACAGAAAATGCAAAGGAGGGATACGTTTACTGGGAATTTCTTACTAAAAGAAACAAGTCGAATTCCGTCGAAACGCACCATTAAATGCGATGGAAAAACGCGGATTGTGCAGACGGGGGGGGGGAGGTTTACTTTGAATTTTCAGCCAAGAGAAACAATTTTCATCTTTATGTAAACAGCATCTTTATCAGTATGTTCATTTTATTCGATGAAGAAATATTTTTATTTTCTCCTTTCCGATGTTTAGGGGCAGGGGGGTTTCATGGAATTTGTCAGAATTGCAAATTGAGACAAAAAAGGGGGGAGGGGTCGCTTTCGCGGGGAGGGTTGAATGACGGAATTCCACGGTAAACTAAATCAAAACTAAATAACCCGCGGGACGCTCGCGGTTAATCGTTACATTTCGCGTCCGAGAATTCACACTAACATTTCTAAAAGAATTTCTATCAGTTACGAAGCAGCACTCCAAATAACAATTTCAAAATAAGCAATATGTTAAAATTGTGTTACAGGAGAAACTACTTTGTATTAGAATTTATTAAATTTTATTATATTTTTAAATGAAAAATCACTTTTCACAAATGTGATTAAAATGCTGAATACAATGCTGCAGAAAAAACATCTGAGATAATCAGAAAAGAAGCCACTCTACAGGGTGTCCCAAAAAGATTGAAACGCGCTTTTATTCTTTTCCTGTTGGAGATAAGTGGGCAATGTAAATTGCAAAAATATTGAAAGTAAGGTAGGAAATAAGACTAAGTTTATGAAAATGAATGGGAGGACTATTTCATTAAGTTACACTTTTTAAATGTTTATACGACCCCCTTAGACAAACTTGGTCAATCAGAAATTTTTTATTTTTAATGCAACTCGATCATTAAAAAAAAACCACATATCTATATCTTTAAAATTGAGCGAGTTATATTTAATTCAAAATTGAACTTTTTGAATGGGGACCATATATCAAATTAGAAATGTACATTTTTGGCATACCACAAAAAAGATAAAACTGGATGATAATACATAGGATACCAAACCGCGTAGTGAGTACCACTGCTTTATATGATCTCTGTCTGTGTAATGCTTTATTTAGATGCATTTGTGATAAACCATTTTGACACATATTAGAGTATTTTTGATCTACACAATTTCCATCGTCAATTTCTTTATGATCCCTATTTTCACTGATGAAACAGCCTTTCACATGGTACGGAAAAGTGGCATAAGTCAGATTTTTTACTTTATCATAATGCGGTTGATTTTAAAGATACAGATATGCGGGTTCTTTAATGATCTTGTTGCATTAAAAATAAAAAAAATCTGATTGACTAAATCTGTCTAAGGGGGTCGTATAAAAGTTTAAAAAGTGTAACTTTTTGAAAATAAATGGAAGGACTATTTCATTAACATAGTCTTATTTCCTACTTTACTTTCAACAGTTTTGTAATTCACATTACCCACTTATCTCCAACAGGTAAAGAATTAAAGCGCGTTTCAATCTTTTTGGGACACCCTGTAGAATCGATAAATAAGAAATAAAACAGTATACAAAAAATGTGGCAGGACAGCAAAAAATAAACGAAGAAGCAGTTGCACTTTTTAGACATGATCGCTTAGCTGCCCTTCTGGATAAAATTGGAATATATTCTTTCAGGGAATGCACAATTTGCAGAACTATCGATTCCATCATGGGTGAGGATCTCTTCCTAGTCTACCCTGGCTTGAACTCCTCTGAACAAGAGGTCTCGAACCTCTGCAAGCTTTATTCGGATGTCAGAGAAAAAAGAATGAGTTGAACCTCTACATTTGCCATAAGAACAACGACATATTACAATTTTTTTTAAACTGTATAAACCATTCAAATTCTGGCACCATTGTCAGCACCGTTTCAAGGGATCAAGTTTTATATTTAAGTGGACAGCATTTTGGATATATTTCATTGTATATACAATGATTTTTTACTGTAATGGAATGTTTGCTGTTCTGTATCACGTTTTATAAAAATATACAACATAGTTGAAAAGTGTTTATGACTTTGCTCATGTCTGTCTGTCCGTTAGCACTTTAACTGCCGTAAAAGTGACTTTATCAAATAGAAATTTTAGTGTGTTATTCAGACGGTCTGTGAGACCTATGGAAATATAAATGAATAATATCACCAAATTAGTTCTGGATTGAACCCAGATTGAAAGCATTAAATGCATTAAACCCTATGGGATCTAATTTTTCAAACATTTTTTAAGCAAATTTAAAATTCACAAATTGCTTCGAAAGTTTTAAGAAATATTTAAATTATCCCATAAAATATATAAAAAAACGTTCAGCAAAATATATTCAGTAGTTTTTAAATAAAAATTAAAATAATAATTAAATCCTTTATACGAAGAGATCACGTGACCATTATATGAAGAGATCACGTGACCATTATATGAAGAGATCACGTCGGAAGCCCCAGACCATCCGACTCACCCTTAGACATGAGCAGCAGTTTGGGCGGCCGATGAAGAGATCACGTGACCCACTTCAAAATAAAATATGGCATCCTTCTTGTATCAAAATCGTGATTTTTAAAATTCTTTTTAATTTATGTTTAGTGTCGTGTCCGTCCTAAAACCGCTTCATTTTTCCTTAATTTCTGTGCATCTGTATTCTGAAACAGCGCAATTACAATATATTTGAATTTAAATGATCAATGCCATCCATCTTGTGTCAAAATCGTGATTTTTTTGACTGACTTCTTCGATGAAGGTTTATGCATAGAGTTAAATTGCTTTTACCTCCATGATTTTAAGTTTTTAAGTAGAATAAATTATTGTAGTACTGTGATGAATTAAATAAAATAACTCCTGCTCCGGGGATGACTGCGTGGTGGCAGTCTGTCAATTTTCTACTCTTGCTTCCATTTATTTTTTTGCCCTTTTTCTTGATTTTTAGTATTCCGTCTGTATATTTTTATTTCTTGCTTCCTTTTCATGTTGTATCTTGCGTTGAATCCCCTTCGAGAGGTAAAAAATAAAAATAAAAGTGTTCGTTGGAGAATACAACCACTGGTTAATTTCCATTTTTCTTCTTTACTAAGGAGAAAGAAAGAAAGAAAGAAAGAAAAGTGTATGAATGAAATACTTACTGCTATTACGCAGAAAGCCAGGCCCGGCCATTTGGCAGCTGTATACACTTTTGGTCAGTCGAGTGGCCTGGATTTTTTTAACAGAAAGCCAGGCGATTTATATTTTGAATCAAGTTCGTTTTCTTCGATGAAGTTTTAAATTTTCAAATATAATTAATTATTGCAGTATTGTGATAATTTAAAAAATATTACCGCTGAATGTCATTTCAGAGATATTTAAATAAAATTAGAGTTGGAAAGTGTTTCATAATCAATGCTTTATGCATGATTGATCTTTCTTGTTTTTTGTGCATCCATATTCTGCGTCAACAGTTACGATAATTTTGAGTGTAAATCATCATCAATCTTTGATTATTTCTACAGCGAAGTCTAACTTTTATGAATGTAATATGTAAACAAGTCATTGTAAGATGAGTTGTATAAGAATTGCTGAATTTTCTTCCCACAAAATTATTTTATAATCAATGCTTTATTCATAATTGATCTTTCTTGTATTTATATTTAGTGTTGCATCCGCCCTAAAACCGCTTTATATTTGCATATTATCTGTGTTTCTAAATTCTGTGCTTACGCAATTACAATGTTTTTTATTTTAAATGATCACTAAACTTTGATTATTTCTACAACGAAGCTTAATTTTAACGTATGCAAAATGTAAACAAAACAAGCGATTGTAATATGAGTTGTATAAGAATTGCTGAATTTTTTAAAGCAAAATTATTTAACCCTGGAGTCTTGAATATCAGTGATATGAATGGAATATTCATTGATTTTACTTAGATAGGGAAGCAAGTGATTTTACAGCATTGCATTTTATGATAAAGTTCAAAGCTTCCAATTATTGTACTATGATAATTTGAAAAACATCACCGCTGAATGTATCACATTTTAGAAATGTTTAAATAAACTTGCATTTCAGTTGGAAAGTGTTTCATATCATTGCTTTATTCATGATTAATCTTTCTTGCTTTTATTTAGAGAAGGATCGTTTAGAATCGGCATTTGTGGATATTGACAAGCAACGGATGGCGACTTTAAGTAGCTAGAAAAACCACATTCTTTTATTTTTAGTTTTCCAGAAATCTTTCAAAATTTTGTTGACACGAAACTCTTTCACACTTCACTAATAAATATCTTATATATTTTTTAACCGGCCATGGCCCTTTCCCAGATTACCTCCAATATTTCAAATTAAAAGCTACCTCCAATTACATTTTTAATAATTATGGCGACGCAGATCATTTTTCATTTTCCTGTTCCCTCACCAAAAAATACCATTTAACTAAACCTCCCTCTGCTAACTAGGCGGCTTGATTCTCGAATGTCTGCAATAATAAAAATTATATTCTAAAAATTAAGAACAGCATTCTCATTGTCAGGGAAATTTCGAATAAAATTTCTTAATTAGTTTATGAGTTACTCTGCTTTAATTTTTTTTTTACTTGGTCAGTGGAACCATCACATTTCTTTTTCCAAAATTTATATTGCATTTTATATATTTTGTATTTATTGTGTTGTAATCTTATATATATTTTATATAATTTTTTGTAAATATTCTTATTACTATGTTACTCCACCTATTACTATTACTCTCACTTTGAACTCAGGATTCTTTTTTTGATTTACTTTTCAAATTTTTTCCTGGTTTTCTAAATTTTCTTTGAACACTACCTTTCCTGTATATATTTTCAAATTTTTCCTTTTCTTTTATTTTCAAGTTTCTTCTGATTTTCAACGCTACCTTTTCTGTATATACTTCCAAATTTTCCCACCTTCCATTTAGTTTTTTTAACTCTTTGTTAGGGCTTAAAAAACCTTCATGTTTATTTCGGTCCATTTTTCAAATTTTTCTGTTGCTATTACTCTATGACGGTAATTTCACTTTTCATTTTTAAACCCATCTTCCATCCCTTTTATTTTAAAAAATTATTATTGTTATTATTAACATCTATCAATATCTCCCAATTCTGGGAATTGGATGTTAGAATTCTCATTTATAATATGATGTAAAATAGTCTGTTGTACGAAATATTTTCTTCAAGCGTAACCCTTGTATTAATTTCAATAAATGCTGTCAATAACGGTTGCTGGCCATGGAAGCCGGTTTCGTCGGGTTTCCAGTCCAGGCCAGTCAAACAGCTGCTCGTACCCTAGGTTGAGTCGTGTGGTTTGGGTTTTCCACACTTGCTTTATATGAGCCAAAAAGCAAAGAAAACTTCTTTGTCGTCTAAAAAGGTGCAAGGACTTAATATATTTGATATTCGTGAAATTTCTAAAAAAAACCCCTAAAAATTCGCATAAAGTTGCGTCACGAAACAACCCTCACAGCAAAGATCGTCACATGTGTGACAGTGATGTTGTAATCACGTGACATCTGAGTCACAACGTGACATCATATTTGTGACTTCTATGCGACGTTACGTATTAGTAACTTTGTAACTTTACTGTGACTATATTCTGTGACGTTCCCACAATTTAATTAATACGTAACAATGTGACGACATTACAATGGCACTTACAATGTGGCGACACAAACAAGTTAATATGCGACGTCACAAACGGCCATGAAAATGACCAAAATGAGTTCGCTGTGACCTCAATATGACATTGCCGAGGCGTACTGTGACGTTCCAAACTCACAGTGTGACGTAAATCTTACGTCACTGTGAAAAAAATGCTGTTAGGGAAAAGTGTAAGAATTATAATAAAAATTAGGCAATGATGGGAAAAATATGAACTTCGAGAATCTATTTGACATTGGCGAAATTCCCCCCCCCTCCCCACTAAAGTTAGAGAAAATAATCATGGAAATTCGCGGCGCGAAATAATTACTGCCCAAATTATTTCAATAATTACTTCCTTTACTAATTATTGTCCAAATATTGTCAATAATTTATTTTACTTGTCTATTGTTTAATGTATTTCGATTAGCTTCTGAAGTATAAATTTATATTTTCATCCAATAACTTTTTCTCGTTATTAGAAGTATTATTGCTACTAGAGAAAATTCAATGTGCTGACATCGACGTTCAAACCATGGTGGAAGCAAGTTACATCAGTGAAAAATTGGAATCAATTTTTGTATTCCAAAATGCAGTGAAAGACATATATGAACTTTGTGGACATTATATCGATAAGCATTGAGTTGGCTGATCATATTCTTTTACTCAAACTATGGCAATTAAATTGTTATTCGTAAAAATGTGCTGTATAAATTCAACATATTTATTAAATGAATACAGTTTCATTATTTCGCTTGGATTTTCATATTTTCTTTTTATAACGTATAAGGACATATTGACCTTATAGCGTTTGTAATGCACTATATGAAGTGATATCAATTGTTAAATTTTGTATTGAATAAAATATAAATATTTATTAGATTAATGCAGTGTTTTTATTACTTTCCTTATATACATAACGCAAACAAAGTATTGTGACGGGGTCGAAAATTCGAATTCGAGTTTTCGACGGGAGAGCACGTTTTAAGCATCCCTGATCACGAATCCATTTTTGAGTTGATATCAGTGTGTGTGTGTGTGTGAAAGTATGTGTGTGTGTGTGTATATCAGTGAGTCTGTGGAGATGATATCTCACGAACGAATCGATTCGAATGAAATTTGGTACAAAAATCACAATCCGTGAATACTGAAAGAATATTGTTTTAAACGCAATCGAATGCTCAGAACCCCCTAAATTTTCGAGTGAAATTTTGATGCATGTTATTAATAGTATCATGCTGTTATTAATAGTTTGAATCATGCTTGTTATTAATAGTATTTATTAATAGTTATTAATGGTTTATTAATAGTTCAGTGATGATGGGACTTAATAATTTCAATTATTGTAAAAAAAGCCGCGATACAATTTTTTTATTTGTGACGTCATTAGCTCCCTTGGGAGGCAAGTTAACTCACCGGGGGAGCATAATGTCAAGTATGGTATCAATCTAATGACTTTTTCAAGCCCTTTAAAATTGAGAGATAACACGCTATAATTGCAATCATTTGACCCATATGATACCAATTTTTCAAAAATGTTCTTGTAAAAAAAAATTCTGTGATGTTGAAGGTACCATGTTCACAACACTTCAGCACTTTTAATGTCATTTAATTTTTCAATTGTTCATTCAAAATGAATGCGCAGACTCAACGTCATATATAATAACGTGGTCGGATGCGTTTTAATAGTGTAGATGTATATAAAATTTAAAGTCATATATACTACAGAGTCCACTTTGACTATGAAAGCTTGCAACTTCGTCCCAGTAGCTCAACGGTAGAGAGTCAGCTGGCCAGTTTGAAAATCCAGGGTGTGATTAAAAGTTTAGGTATCAAGGTTCTTTATAATGGCGCCCGAACAAAACAACCCTGTAGATTAGTGCCCTCACAGCAATGATCGCCACATGTCTGACAGTAACGTTGTAGTAACGTGCCACCTGGGTCACAATGTGACATCTTATTTGTGACTTCTATGTAACGTTACGTATTAGTAACTTTTAACTTCACTGTGACTATGTTTTGTGACGTTTCCACAACTTAATTAACACGTAACAATGTGACGACATTACAACGGCAATTACAATGTGACGTCACAAACAAGTTAATATGCGACGTCACAAACGGCCATGAAAATGACCAAAATGACTTCGCTGTGACCTCAATATGACATTGCCGAGACGTACTGCGACGTCCTGTGACGTCCCAAAGTCACAGCGTGCCGTAAATCTTACGTCACTGTGAAAAAAATGCTGTTAGGGTGCAAATGTATTGAAAGTTTGAAAGTGACCTTAATCCGACTAGCACGGATTCATTGGACTCTGGGATATTAAGAGCCGATTTCAATCGGAAAAACAAACCGGGAGGATAAAAATAGCATCATGAGGCTAAACCGGGGTAAAAAAAATAGCAGGAGGTGGCCAGTCAGATTATCAGTTGCACACCAATCTGATATTAGAGGGTGGAGAATGCAAAAGCCACTTCGACTATAAGAACTTACAATTTTGTTCTCAGTGGCTCAACTGTAGAGCGTCGACTGACCAGTTCGAAGATCCGATGTTCGATTCCCGGTCGAAGTAGAAAAGTTCTTTACAACATTTAAGGTGTATACATTTGAAATATAATTTATATATTGTTTCACAAGGAAAATAAATCTGATGTGGGCAGAACATGACTTTTTCTACATAATGCAATAACTTTACTCATTTCACGGCAAAATGATGTTATACAAGATTCACAGCATAATAATTTTAGAAATAAATCGGCATTACGTCAATTAAAATTGGGCGCTTTTGGCAGCTTATTATTCCAAACCGAATAACTTATTCATACACACATACAGAATCTTCGTCGATCTACAATTGGCAATTAATATCCCGTAAAATGAATGATTATTTACGAATTGTTTTGCGTCAAAATTTAATACTATATCTAAAAGATATTTTCTATTGTGAATAGAACAATCTAGATCCACGAGAATGCAATTAACAGATTTGTTGCATAGTATTGCATATGGAAAGTGAATATAGTTGATAGTACTTACTACTTTTTTTTTTATTATGCGCAATTTTTGATAACTTTATTTGGAAAATGGTCAAAATCTCGAGAAAAATTCATTTTAGCATTCTAAAGTATGTGTTACTCGTAAACTAATAAAAAATTGCATATCACATTATTATTTATTTAATAGTATAACAAGTTCTTATTTTAATGATTTTTTTTTTAATTTATTCAAAAATCCGGAGATCATTCGAACATTCGACTGAATTTTAAATTAATATGGTTCCAGTATTCACTGGCTGTAATAGTCGCACCAATTTTTTTTTCGAAACATTCTATTCGTTATTGAGACATAGATTCTCCAGACATATACACATACACACAAACATACATACGCACACAATACCCCCACAAGCAATAACGTATACTCTCACACACACACACACACACTAACATACAATATAGCAAACATACATACACACACAATACCCACTACACACAATAAATTACACACACGTTAGCATAGCCAACGGCCCTACCGTGCTGAAAACACCGGTTCTCGTTAGATCACCGAAGTCGAGCAGCATCGGGCGCGGTTAGTACTTGGGTGGGTGACCACCTAGGAACACCGAGTGCTGTTGGCACATCTCAGGCGCTGTAGCCTGGTGGTTTACGCGCTGGATTTGCACGCTGCCACAACTTGTTCATGCAGAGTACGATCACGTTAAACATGTGGGTCCGTAAGTCCTTCCGAGAGGTTGGTGGTAGGGGAAGGAGGGTACGGTCCCTGTGGATGCCTCCTCCATTGGGTTCCGGTCTAAATTGGGTGGCACTTCCCGGCCGTCCAAACGGTTACTTTACAACTTTCTGGTAGGTCGGACGGTCTGGGTCTCAACAACAACAACACACGTTAGCATACATACACACATACATCAAATCAAAAAGTTTGATTAGAATTTAGGTATGCTAGAAACGTGTTCTTCCGTTGAGAACACGAATTCGTATTTTCAATGACGTCACAATACTTTCCTCGTACATTATACGTACTATGTATATGAAGAAAGTAATAATTTTATCCATAATTTAAGTAAACAACAACGTAAGACATTATTCCCATTATTTATTTCATATTCTAAATGTGTATGCTTTTCATTACCGTCCTAGAACACTAGATATTAGTAAATCTGGATCATTCCAAATACTGCTTTTCGGATGAGCAATAATCGTTTTGCTGGATGTTGTTTCAAATGAACAATTACCTCCTGTAAATACGTATTACTTAATTATCATTATCTTTAGTTGCCTTATGATGATACTTAATCTTAAGGAGTTTATCTTTTTATATCGAAAAGAGCAGGAAATAAATGGTTCAAATTAACCAGAATTCTAAAAACAGATTAGGAGAAAGTGTTCCAAATTAATGGAGAAATAAAAGTAATGTAGTTGATTTCCGAAATTACACGCCATTTAAAAAATGTATAAAAGATTGAGTTGCCGAAACACATAAACCAGATATGAGTGCGATTTATATTATATTAAAAATATAAACGTGTTTTTAAATTGCTATTTATTTCTACAAAAATATTATTTAAAAAGTGGAATAATAATTAAAAAGTATGTTGAAGTAAGTAGCGTCTATGATCGTGTGCCCGACTAAAATCAGAGCGTTACGAAATATGTAAACACTTTGGACGCTCATATACCTCCAAACCTAAAGGATAAAATTATAAGCAATTCATTGTTTTTGAAAATATGGTATTATTGAAAATATAGTATAGCTTTTGGAAATATGAAATTATGGTTTTTTGAAATATGGTATTATTGAAAATATAGTATAGTTGTTGGAAAGAAATTTAGAAGTTATACTTTTAATATTAAATTCCTTAAGATTGTGTGTTGTGTTTTGAAATAACCCTCCAATTATTTAACTTTTGTGTGAATCCCGTAAAGGAATTATAAATTAATAAAATGCTAAATGGATCACACCATTTTAAGTTTATCAAAAACATTTATTAAAAAACATAAATATTTAAATAATTCAATTACAATATTTAATTATATTATTTATTAATTATATTAATTATTAATTAATAAAATGCTAAATGGATCACACCATTTTAACTTTATCAAAAACATTTATTAAAAAACATAAATACTTAGATAATTCAATTACAATATTTAATTATGTTATTTCAGCGGGGAGGGGACATATGTGACCAGTACCGAAAATCCTAAATAGTGTTCATGACCAGATATCATTTTCAATGGGCACATACCTTCAAACTTGTTTTGCACTTGGTCAGCATCCGTATTTATATATCGTCCATTTACCGGCATTAACTCTTGGTGTAATGCTCCGACACGTAAATTCGTTGAACATATTGTACTGCTGTAACTCTGCACAAATCAATATCTATCCATTATTTTTGAATATATACGGAGCACTCTACATTTCTAGTCGTCGTTATGTCGTTATTAAGTCATCACTGCTCTTGTTGATCAGTGTCCTTCTTCGGTCACAAGTTGTGGTTCTCTCCATTTGTCGGGGGTTGTTGTTGTTGAGACCCACACCGTCCGACCTACCAAATAGGTGTAAGGTAACTGTTTGGATGGCCGAGAAGTGCCACCCAATTTAGACCGGAACCCAGTGGGGGAGGCATCATCACCGTACCCTCCTTCCCCTACCTCCAACCTCTCGGAAGGACTTACGGACCCACATGTTTAACGTGATCGTACTCCGCATGAACACAACGGCAGTTGTGGAAATGCGCAAACCACCGGGATACCGCGCCCGAAATGTGCCAACAGCACGCGGTGTTCCCAGGTGGTCACCCACCCAAGTACTAACCGCGCCCGATGCTGCTTGACTTCGGTGATCTAACGAGAACCGGTCCATTTGTCGCGGGTGTCAATCCCCCTTTGCTCTCATTTGTAGCATTGAGAGTGACGCAACAAGCTTCATCTGATTTGGCTAGCATTCCATCCAATGCCGTTCTTTACATTATTTTAAGAGTTCGTTCGACCCCTTCTGGTTTGAGTCTCCTAATTTATGGTTTCAGTTGACCTTTGTGTTCACATGCTGTAAACCCTGGAGTCTTTTTGACTGGACGTATTGTTGTCGTTTCAGACACCATAAATTTGTACATAAAAGTGCCTCACCTCACACACAGCACTTCGTGTGAGATCTATTTCTGGTCTCACAATAGTATTTGGAAATATAATATTATGGCTTTTGGAAATAAGGTACCATCTACGAATATATAAAAATAATTTCAATATTTTAATATTTTTCATTTTATGAAAAACGCTTTGCTCCAAACGAATTTTCTATTCACATTCCTTATGTTCAGTCGAAATATCTTCTAAACTATGAAATATAGATTTAGATAGTAAGCGACAAAAATATTCATTTTGTCGGAAATCCAGTACCTAGCTTCATAATTTGTCTTTACAATGCTCTTATAATTTTCGAGCCATCGTCAAGTGGAAGAAGAAAAATTTCAATTTTTCAAGTTTGTAATGCTTCTTCTTCGACTCAGACCGTCCGATCTACCAACCATTCTACTAAAGAATTACGTATTCACATATTTAAAGTGAGCGTACCCCGCGGGAACAGTTTGAACAGAGGCGGGAATCGAACCCGGGTCGTCCAAGTAAGATCCCCGCGCCCTAGCCACTGGACTGTAGCGCCCGCATGTTTGTAATGCTTAAATATCTAAAACTAAAAGTGCTTTCACAATAAACATAGCAAATAAAAGCGTCGTAAATACAGAATAAATTCGGAAATAAACCGGCCTACAAGTTTCAAAGGAAAAAACAGCCTTCCATTTCAGGATCCACAGGAAGAGCGCGCTCAAAGTCAAATCGTCAACTGGTATTAAGAGGAGTGAGGTATCGTTTCTTGTTGACAATTATGTTAATATCTAATCAGTATATGAGTGGGAAATTTTAAAATGGAGTTTGCAAGGTAAAAGTCAACACAAAGCATATTCCAAAAATCCCGTTACTCGAAAAATATCCATCCAAATAAGCTTGCAATATTTCGATATAAATGCACTTTACCTAGATAAAACGTATCATACCTAAATGCTAATCACTTTTAATTTCGGGTTCTGGGTGATTGTGGTTTTTCAGTGAATAATGTGATTTGGGCATCATAAGACATTCTTTTCAGACGCAAATTCATTTTCGCTTTCGTGATTCCTTTAATTGAGTTTAATTGCACAAACTGACACATATATTTATTTGAAATTATATCCTATTTGCGTTTTTAAAACATTTTCTTTTTACACTTATCGGAGTATCTCAGTAAAAAAAACCTTCAGTTCTTGAAAATGAATAAAAAATCTAAAATATCTTGATAATGGTTATCTCGAAAATGGGTCTAAAATAATGGGATTAGTGTTATTTTATATCCTTTTTTAAAGATTTTATTGTATTTCAGCGAAGTTAATTAATAACACAAGCCAGCGATGATTTTCTTTATGAATTTTATCAATTTTTTATCAGTTTCTTAAGGCATTATATACTTTAAGTTCCTCTGCAAGAGGTCCCCCCAATGAATTTTAAGTAAAACAGAAATAAACTGTTTTTATCAATTCAATTTTTATCAATTTTATTTATTTTAATATCAGTTCCTTAAGGCATTATATGTCTTAAGTTCCTCTGTAAAAAGTTCCCCAATGAATTTAAAGCAAAACAAAAAGAAACTGTTTTTGTCGACTCAATTTTTTATCAATTTTACTAATTTTAATATCAGTTTCTTAAGGCATTATATGCCTTAAGTTCCTCTGCAAAAACATTCAAACAAAAGAAAAAGAAATTGTTTTTGTTGACTCAATTTTTTATCAATTTTACTAATTTTAATATCAATTTCTTAAGGTATTATATGTCTTAAGTTCCTCTGCAAATAGTTATCCAAAGAATTTCAAGCAAAAGAAAAAGAAACTGTTTTAATAGACTCAAATTTTTATCAATTTTATTAATTTTAATATCAATTTCTTAAGGCATTATATGCCTTAAGTTCCTTCGCAAGAAGTTCCCGAATCCATCTCAAGCAAAAATATAAAGAAAGTGATTTTTCCGACTCAGACAAAACTGCTGTCATATGAAACTTCTTATATACAATGAAATAGAAAAAGATGCTTGGAGTTTCTTCAAAGTTCTTTGGAAATAACAAAGACCATTATTATACACTGGTGGTGGTTGATAACATGACAAATTTAAAGTTAAAGAATGCTCAAAATATATCAAAATTATTTTTTAATATGTATTTAGTATTTTTAACAGAAAATCTAAGTGTTGAACGTAGGGAAAACATTTCCATCGAGATATTAACGAGATAGGAAATACATGTCAAAGCCGGTGGGACATCAATATGAAAGGGGATCACTACTGGATGTTGCATTGTGAAAAACTAGAAGAAACGCACCCCAAAAAAAGCAGCAAACGCAGCTTCCCTGAAAAAATAAAAATCTAGTGTAGACAGCATATGATTTTCTCTACAGACTAAATTTCAAAATTCATTAAACTGAATTTAATTGCACAAAATTACAAACATAATTGTCTGATATTGCACTGAATTTACAGTTTTATTTCTATTTTCATTTTCATTTGGTGGTTGTACGTATGTTCAAAGGCGGGCGAGATTGCAAAAATATGAAATAACTGAGGTCATCAAGAACAGTTAGTCACACAGTAACGGGGTTGATCTTATTCTTCTCATCATCAAACAAGTAATTAATTTATGAATTTTAGCTTATGTAGTTCTCCTATTACTTTCCTTAAATACATAATGTATAAGGAAAGTATTGTGACGGGGTTAAAAATTCGAATTCGAGTTTTCGACGGGAGAGTACGTTTCAAGCATCCCTGTTCACAATTCGAACATTTTTGAAGTGATTTCTGTGTGTGTGTGTGTGTGTGTGTGTGTATGTGTGTGTGTGTGTGTGTGTGTATGTGTGAAAGTATGTGTGTGTATGTGTGTGTGTGTGCGTGTGTGTGTGTGTGTGTGTGTCAGTGAGTCTGTGGAGACGATATCTCACGAACGAATGGAGCGATTCGAATGAAATTTGGTACAGAAATCACAATCTATGAATACTGGAAGCCTATTGTTTTAAAATACAATCGAATGTTCTGAACCCTAATAAATTTTCGAGTGAAATTTTAAAAAAATCATCAAAAAATCAAAACCTTTAATAAAGTTACACAAATAGACATTTCTTGTGTAACTTTTCCTTAGAAAACGATTGACATAAATTTTTGAACGCTAGCATGAACCGTTCTCGAGATATTGCACATTTTTCAAACAAATTTATCAAAAGTCCCATAAATTAAAATAAAAAATCTGATGTGGACAGCACATGACTTTCCCTGCAAACTTATATCCACGTTCTATTTATTTCAATTAAATGTAATTCACTTTTAATTCAAATTTCGTTCTCATTCGGTAACCGGGCTTATTTTCAAAGGTGGCGTAGGGAAAGTACGAAAAACTAAAATATCTCGAGAACGGCTAGTCCTAGTGTAATGGGGTTGGTCTTATTCTTTTCGTCGTTAAACATTACGTATTAAACGGGCATTTAATGGATATATCTAAGTATACCAAGTTCTTTAGTTTAGATTTTGAAGATTTTTGCGGGCCGTTTTGCAAAAAAAGGCAGGTTATTTTTTTCCGAATCGTACCAAAATCTAATCAGCACCAGAGTGACCTATACGTGACTCATCTACCGAATTTTGTAAAATTCGGTTCATTAGTTTTTCAGCTAGAGTGGATACAAGCTTTTGCGGGCCATTTCGCAAAAAAAGGCGGGTTCTTTTATTCCGAATCGTACCCAAAACTAATCAGCACTAGCCCCGGCCACAAGTGACTTACCTACCAAATTTTGTGAAATTCGGTCGATTAGTTTTTTAGTTACAGTGGATACAAAATCTGCACAGACAGACAGACAGACACACAGACACACAGACAGACAGACAGACACACAGACAGACAGACAGACAGACAGACAGACACACAGACACACGCACAGACGTCACGCTAAAAATGGTTTTTTCGTATTCTAGGGGTCTCGAAACGTGTAGATCCGTCGAAAACTCGAGTTGTGATTTTCTGCATGATTCCAATACTTTCCCTATACATTACCATGTATTGCAGGGAAAGTAAAAATATTAATTCTTAAGAAACATGTTCACTTTCCATATGTAATATCATGTGATAAATTTGGTGACATCATTCTCGTGGATCTAACTCGTTCCATTCACGAGAAAAGATACTTTGAGTAATACTTTTGTATTTAAACGCCAATAGTCATTTATCCGCTGTAAGAATAGCTTATTTCTCCATCCATAACTCTTAGCGAGATTTTGGCGATAAACTTAGCGGAATGTCGCCAACTTGGCGACACTTTTAAATGTTGCCAAATTAACGAAAATCTCGCCAAATGGATAAAAATGACGCTAAATCAATGAAAATGACGAGTAATTCAAGAAAATTTAATATATTTGAAAGAATATAAGTATCTACTATAAGAATAACATTTTTTTAACTGTAAAAGTAGAAAATTTATTGCATTATATAAGGAAAGTCATGTTTTGCCCACATCAGATTTTTTTTTTTATTTTGACGATATTTGAGGGTCATTTCCCAAAAAGGATAGTTATTTTTTTCCTCATCATACCAAAACCTAATCAGTATCTAGTTTTTGAGCTATAGTGGGTAAATACATTACACTGACACTATAGAAGTCTAGAAACAGGGTCGATCTGTTGATAATTTGAGATCCGATTTTCTACGCGATCCCCGATTTCGATATTGCCCCATTGCATTACCACCTATTGTAGGGAAAGTAAGAAATATAATATTGACCGAGCAACTAAAACTTTTGGCTAAATTTAGGATGTAAATAACCAATGTTTACAGTTTTTGCAAATAAATGTATTAAGAACTGATACAAAATAGGTTTCGTGCGGCATTATCTCAGTAATAATTTCATTCAGTTACATATTGCAACATGCAAACATCAAAGCAAGTTGCGAAGAAAAAGTAGTAATGGAGAAAATGTGAGGTCATTTTTACCTCCAGAAGCTCACATTTCTTTACAACTAACACACATTAAAAAAAAAAAAAATTCGTATTGCTGAATTTTGCAGTTCTGCGTATTAATGTATTAAATTTTTGATAATTCCATAATATGTCTGAAAGTAAAATACATCGACAAGCTGATTTAATGCATAAAAATAAATAAATCAATTACATTATATTAGATCAGCTCTTTCTCTATAACAGGGCCAAAAGCCAGAGCTTTAGAACAAAAAAGTTCTCAACTGGTTATTTCTCTACATCCGATGATTTCGTGGTCATTACCAAAGGTCAGCAAGATCCATGCGATGGGATATAAACTGAGCACAAAACTCTTTAAAGCATGAATTTTAGAATTCTACTGGTATAAATATTTACAGTCAGCCCTCTCATAACGCGATTAATTCGTACCGCATTATGTGGAAACCGCGCTATAAGAAACTCAGATTAGTGCAAATCAAATTAATTCGCACCGTTTTGTATGGAAACCGCGTTATAAGAAATTCAGAATTAGTACAAAACAGAACAATTCGTACCGCGTTATATGGAAACAGCATTAAGTGAAACTCAACACATATAAATCAGGCTGTTAAGTTCTGAGTTATATAAAACTGCATTTTTGGAGCACCTTATTATGATAAATGCGGTTATGAAATATGAGTGTATAGATACAAAAGGCAATACATATATGTTTACATATTTCGAATTATTTTTATTAAGATTTCATATAAGAAAATTAAAAAACAGTGTGAAATATAAATTTAATTTTCCAACAAAAATCGTATTAACATTCATCGTCGTTGTCAAACATTGGCCTGATTCTTTTTTTAACACTTTACAACAAAGTTGAAAAGTGTTTATGACTTTGTTCATTCTGTCTGTCTGTCTGTCTGTCTGTCTGTCTGTCTGTCTGTCCGTTAGCACGATAACTGCCGTAAAAATGACTTAATCAAAATGAAATTTTAGTATGTTGTTCAAACGGTCTGTAGGACCTATGGGAATATAAATGAATAATATCACCCAATTAGTTTTGGATTGAACCCGGGTTGAAAAAATGAAATACATTGAGCCCTATGGGACCTAATTTTTCTAACATTTTTTAAGCGGATTTAAAATTCACAAATTGCTTCGAAAATTTTAGGTAATAGTCAAATTGTTCCATAAAATATATAAAAAAAAATTCAGCTAAATATATTCAGTAGTTTTTTAAATAAAAATTAAAATAATAATTACACATCTTATATGAAACGATCACGTGACCATGAAATGAAACGATCACATGACCCACTTCAAAATGATATATGGCATCCATCTTGTTTCAAATTCGTGATTTTTTAAAGTTCTTTTTAATTCATATTGAGTGTTGTATCCATCCTAAAACTACTTTATTTCTGCTTAAATTCTGTGCATCTACATACTAAAACAACACAATGACAATATATTTGAGTTTAAATTCTCATTCAAATATGATTATTTCTTCAACTACGCCTATTTTTCACCTATGTAAAATGTAAACAGCAAAATATGTAGAATGAGTTGTATTAGAATTACTGCATTTCTTTAACACAAAATAATTCAGTCCATGGAGTCTGCATGGCTGATATGAATGAAATATTAATTGATTTTATAAACAGAAGGACGATATTTTTCGATGAAGTTTTAAGCATAAAGTTTATGAATTGTAGCTCCATGGTCTTAATTTTTAAATAAAATAAATTATTATAGTATTGTGATGAATGAAATGGAGAAAGTTATGAATGAAATCCTGCTTTTAGAGAGAGATCCAGGCGTGTTATTTTTTCTATGACGTCATTTGAATTAATTTCAGTTGTTTTCGATGAAGTTTTCAAATATAATAAATTATCGTAGTATTATGATATATTAAAAAATATTACCGTGGAATGTATTGCATTTTAGAGATATTTACACCACGCAATTTATATTTCAATACCGTCATTTGAATGAAGTTCATTTTTTTTAATGAAGGTTTAAGTTTTCAAATATAATAAATCAATGTAGTATTGTGATATGTTTTAAAATAATACCGAGGAATGTATTGCATTTTCGACTTTTTTAAATAAAATTGCATTGAAGTTGGAAAGTGTTTCATAATCAATGCTTTAAGCATGATTGATCTTTCTTGTTTTTTAATGTCCTCTTCACTTTCCATATCTTTATTTTCAATTTCAAATGCAGTTTTACTTTGTAACTCTAACAAAATCTCTCTATAAAGAGCTAATCAATTGTGTAATTATATTTTAAACTTTGCGCTTCGCACTATTGTAGAATCTTTTTCAATAAAGACATTTTCTAATTATTTATCCAAATCTAGTCCCCTTTTCTCATCATTTAAATTGAAATTTTCAACCCATTCTGTATCCATATTTTCGTCTACCAATGCATTTGAGGTAAATGTATTAATTTTTATGGGGAATTTCCCT
The DNA here is from genome assembly GCA_951213105.1 of Amaurobius ferox. NCBI lineage: Eukaryota > Metazoa > Arthropoda > Arachnida > Araneae > Amaurobiidae > Amaurobius > Amaurobius ferox. Next base: position 122,120,062 of record OX578140.1, read on the forward strand.
GATAACTGAAATTGAGAAATATACGTGAATGTACGTGAATGAAAAAACAGGGGAATTCCCCATTAATTTCAACCGTAAAAGTGTAATAGAAAAATCCATGCTATAGGGAGACGGCTTAATTGAGTTTTATTATAGAGAAACCACGTTATTTATATATATATATATATATATATATATATATATATATATATATATATATATATATATATATATATATATATGACTACAGCGTTGTATGAAAACCACGTTGGGCACCACGTTATGAGAGAGATGTCGCAATTTTTGCTCCGCATTATAAGAGGACTGTCACAATTTTTGCTCCGCATTATGAGAGGATTATCACAATTGTTGCTCCGCGTTATATGGAAACCGCATTATGAGAGTACCACGTTATAGGAGGGTTGACTGTACTTCAAAACCAGTAATAACGCAGAGCATTATTTTATGAAACAGCGTGCACAGCCCACCATTCCCAAAATTCTAGAGCTAAGGATTAGAGTAAAATGATCCTTATCCTGTTGAGGCCCAGACCATCCGACCTACCAGAAAGGTGTAAGGTAACTGTTTGGACGGCCGGGACCCCTACCCTGTAACAAAGCAATGCATAAAAGCAAGAAAAATTGAAGTAAATGTATCTGGTATATTCCAGTTTCAAGGTAAATACTTCTACCAGAAAAATTCTGAAAACTTTGATTTAAGAAGTTTTGTGCTGATGGAACATCACTTGAAAGCAACACTGACCGCAAAAATGTAATTGTCCAACGGTGATGAAATATAACTATAGCACTTTCTTGCTTTAATTACATCCGTTAGTCAAATAAATTAACTGCCTAGGATACAAAAGGCAGGCATACCAAACATAGAAATTGAAGCTGTTTCTTCTCTAAATGATTACACACGTGACACAGAATGAAAACTAGAAACAAGAATGATCAATCATGCTTAAAGCATTGATTATGAAACACTTTCCAACATCAATGCAATTTTATTTAAAAAATTCTAAAATGCAATACATTCCTCGATAATATTTTAAAACTTATCACAATACTACATTAATTTATTATATTTGAAAACTTAAACCTTCATTGAAAAAAAATGAACTTCATTCAAATGACGGCATTGAAATATAAATTGCCTGGTTTAAATATCTCTAAAATGCGATATATTCCACGGTAATATTTTTAAAACTATCATAATACTACGATAATTTATTATATTTGAAAACTTCATCGAAAACAACTGAAATTAATTCAAATGACGTCATAGAAAAAATAACACGCCTGGATCTCTCTATAAAAACAGCATTTCATTCATAACTTTCTCCCATTCATGTCATTCATCACAATACTATAATAATTTATTTTATTTAAAAATTAAGACCATGGAGCTACAAGTAATTAAACTCTATGCTTAAAACTTCATAAAAAAAATCGTCCTTCTCTTCATAAAATCAATTAATATTTCATTCATATCAGCCATGCAGACTCCATGGGCTAAATTATTTTGTGTTAAAGAATTACAGCAATTCTAATACAACTCATTCTACATATTTTGCTGTTTACATTTTACATAAGTAAAAAATAGGCTTCATTGTAGAAATAATCAAATTTGGATAATCATTTAAACTCAAATATATTGTATTTGCGTTGTTTCAGTATGTAGATGCACAGAATTTAAGCAAAAATAAAGTAGTTTTAGGACAGATACAACGCTCAATATGAATTAAAAAGAACTTAAAAAAATCAAAATTTTGAAACAAGATGGATGCCATATATCATTTTGAAGTGGGTTATGTGATCTTTTCATATCATGGTCACGTGATCGTTTCATATAAGAGGTGTAATTATTATTTTAATTTTTATTAAAAAAACTACTGAATATATTTCGCTGAATTTTTTTTATATATTTTATGGAACAATTTGAATATTACCTAACATTTTCGAAGCAATTTGTGAATTTTAAATCCGTTTAAAAATGTTTGAAAAATTAGGTCCCATAGGGCTTAATGCATTTCATTTTTTCAACCCGGGTTCAATCCAAAACTGATTGGTTGATATTGTTCATTTATATTCCCATAGGTCCTACAGACCGTCTGAACAACATACTAATATTTCATTTTGATTAAGTCCTTTTTACGGCAGTTATCGAGCTTACGGACAGACAGACAGACAGACAGACAGAATGAACAAAGTCATAAACACTTTTCAACTTTGTTGAAAAGTGTTAAAAATGAAGGCTAAAACCCATGGAAAAAGGATGAAATAAATTATATACTATGCGAACCATCCAACTGAAAGATTTTCGAGGCAACTTAAACTATATATTTGAGCTAGAGTGGGTTGTTATTAATAATATGTACTTGAAATAATAACATGTTTATAAAATATAAATCAACAATCGGTATCAATACACTAAGAGAACAAAGTATTTATGTATAATACGATGTAGTTGGCTCCGGAGCATAAGTACGGTGTGGTACCCCACTTTATATTATAGTGTTTCATAATAGTTTGGTACAATTTGTGGATTAACTGCTCATTAACCATTATTCTTAAACACTTTATCAATTTCGGGAGCTTGAACAGTTTTTTTCGTAAAGAAATGAAAATCTGAAAATATTTTAATTACTTCAAAAATCATTAAACTACGATCGAGTCCAAAACAACTCTCATTTTGCAACAAACTATTAAACACAGTGATCAAAACACACTGTAATTATTTCAAACAGCGTGCAACTACAGTGAAGCTACTTTAAATTCAGAACAACACTAAATCCATGCTAAAGTGAAAACAAATACCGGGGAAAGAACCTTCAACCTTTATCTGAAATGTATGTCTTTTTAGGATGTAGGTCGGCCTCGCATTGCAATCCAATAGTTTTTCGCTCATCCGAAAACTTTACAAATGTTAATGATCGTACTTATTTCCTAGAGAACGCTCATTGATTTCCAGTACTGCGCCCTTTCCTAAGTTGGTTGGAAAGAAAGGATTTATTTTTTAAATTATTACACAAACCCTATTACTTTCCTTATATACATAATGTATAAGGAAAGTATTGTGACGGGGTTGAAAATTCGAATTCGAGTTTTCGACGGGAGAGCACGTTTCAAGCATCCCTGATCACGAATCAAACATTTTTGAAGTGATGTCTGTGTGTGTGTGTGTGTGTGTGTGTGAAAGTATGTGTGTGTGTGTGTGTGTGTGTGTGTTAGTGGGTCTGTGGAGACGATAACTGACGAACGAATGGACCGATTCGAACGAAATTTTGTACAAAAATCACAATCCGAAAACACTGGAAGGCTATTGTTTTTAAACGTAATCGAATGTCCAGAACCCCCCTAAATTTTCAAGTGAAATTTTGAAAAATTCGTCAAAAAATCAAAACCGCTAATAAAGTTGCGCAAATAGACATTTCTTATGTAATTTTTCATTAGAAAACGATTAACATGAATTTTAGAACGCTAACATGAACCGTTCTCGATATATTGCATATTTTTCAAAAAAATTATCAAAAAGTCATACAAAATAAAAAAAAATGTATTTCCCATTGAGAAACATGTTCACTTTTCATATGTAATATCATGCGATAAATTTGGTGACATCATTCTCGTGGATCTAGCTCGTTCCATTTATGAGAAAAGATACTTCGAGTAATACTTTTGTATTTGAACGCCAATAGTCATTTATGTGCTATAAGAATAACTTATTTCTCCGTCAGTAAAGCTTGGCGAGATTTTGGCGACGAATTTGGCGGAATGTCGCCAACTTGGCGACTTTTTGAAATGTTGTCAAATTAACGAAAATCTCGTCAAATGAATTAAAATGACGCTAAATCAATGAAAATGACGACTAATTGTCGAAAATTCAATATCTTGGAAATAATATAAGTATCTATTATAAGAAAAATCTATTTTTTTTACTGTAAAAGTAGTAAATTCATTGCATTATATAAGGAAAGTCATGTGTAGCCCACATCAGATTTTTTTAAATATATAGCAGTGAATTCTTACTTTCCTATTAACCATGTATAAGAGTATAATAAACAAGAAAGGTCAATCATGCATAAGCATTGATTATGAAACACTTTCCAACTGAAATGTAATTTCATTTAAAAATTTCTAAAATGTGATTCATTCAGTGGTAATATCTTTTACATTATCACAGTACTACAGTAATTTATTATACTTAAATATTTAAAACTGTATCGAAATATAAATCATCTGATTCTTTATGCAAAATCAATGAATATTTCATTCATATAACTTGTATTCCAGACTCCAGAGCTAAATAATTTTGTGTGAAAAAAATTCAGCAATTCTTATGTAATTCATCTTACAATCGCTTGAGATATTTGCATTCTGCATATGTTAAAATTAGGCTTCCTTGAAGAAACAATAAAAGTTTAGGGATCATTTAAAATCACAACTATTGTAATTGCATAGGCACGGAATTTAGATACACAGATAATACACAGATAATATATATGTGTATGTGTATGTACTCAAAGTATTGGAATCGTGCCGAAGATCGGAACTCGAATTTTCAAATTATCTACACGTTTTGGGACTTCTAGAACACGAAAAAACTACTTTTAGGAAGACGTCTGTGTGTGTAAGGGTGTATCTGTGTGTCTGTGTGGATATTACATCCACTCTAATTGAAAAACTAATGGACCGAATTTCATACAATTTGGTAGGTATGTTTTTTGTGGGAAATCCTGATGTTCATTAGATTATAGTACGATTCGTAATAAAAGAATCTGCCTTCTTTGCGAAATTGCCTTTATCCACTCTAGCTAAAAACTAATGAACCAAATTTAACAAAATTTGGAGTATAATATTTCAATAACCTACAAGTGATTTATATACCAAATTTAACAAAATTTTGTATATAAATCATTTGTAGGTTATTCTACTACGATTCGGGAAAAAGGAACGGGCTATTTTTGCGAAATGGCCAGCAAAAATCGTTATATATAAAAATAAAAGACTACGTGTGCTCAATTATATCAATTAAATTCCTATTTTATATGTGATTTTTGACAACAAAAAGAATAAGACTAACCCCATTACTCTAGGACTAGCCGTTCTTGAGATATTCTAGTTTTTTCGCGTTTTCGCTACGCCACCTTTGACAATAAGTCCAGCTATCAAATGAGAACCAAATTTAAGTTTAACGTGTAAATTCAATGTCATTTAAAATACTTATGTTGTGCAGATAAACTCAAATTATCATTGAATAAATAAAGAGAACGAATATGAGTCTGCAGGGAAAGACATGTGCTGTCCACATCAGAATTTTTAACAATATTACACCAATGATTTATAGAAGTGAACGGGGATTATTTTCAGGCCATTTCGAAAAAAATGTATGATCTATATTTAAAGATCCATCAAATTTTTGTCGAATAAAATGTTCAACAAATTTAAGCTGTGTACCAAATTTTAACTCTCTAGGACGTAGGAAAGTGCATTTAAAATGCCATCAATTAAATTTATCATGAAGAGTTATATAAAATTTAAACAAAATGAAAAATTGTTATCTACCAAATTTATTTTAAAATATGAAGCCACTTCCATATGCAAACGTTTAAACAAATGGCGAGATATTTATTATATAATATCTCTCTCTTTTCTTTCTGGAAGATATCCCAAAGTCAGAATTTAATTGAATTTGTTTTTTTCCCTATATTAAATAATTTTTTTAATTAAAAAACTACTTAACATATTTTACTGAATTTTTTTTTATATATTCTATGGGATAATGTGAATATTTCCTAAAAATTTCGAAGCAATTCGTGAATTTTAAATTTACTTAAAAAATGTTTAAAAAATTAGGTCCCATAGGGTTCAATGTATTTCATTTTTTCAACCCGGGTTCAATAAAAAACTAATTGGGTGATATTATTTATTTATATTCCCATAGGTCCTACAGACCGTCTGAACAACATACTAAAATTTCATTTTGATAAACTCATTTTTACGGCAGTTATCGTGCTAACGGACAGACAGACAGACAGACAGACAGACAGAATGAACAAAGTCATAAACACTTTTCAACTTTGTTGTAAAGTGTTAAAAATCCTAAACACCCCAAATAGTTTTGTAACAAAAGGTTCATTAGGTACACGTTAAGTCTATCTAAAGCAGGCATGTAAAAATCATGGCCCCCTGGCCATGAGCGGCCCCCGGGGCATTTTGATGTGGCCCGCGACCTCAATTAGTAATATTCAAATTTCATGAATAGTTTTTCTATTAACTGAACACATAGGTACGGAGTGAAACAGCCCAGTGATGTTAACGCGCGGGTATTGCAATCGGACGACCTGAGTTCGATCATCAGCTCTTCCCAAACTGACGCCGTGTTCACGCAGAGTATGAGCACGTAAAATATGTGGGTCCGTAAGTCCTTCTGGGACATTGATGGTTGGGAGTGGAGGGTACAGTTCCTATGGATGCCTGCCCCTTTGGGTTCCGGTCTAAATTGGGAAACACTTCCCGGGCGTCCAAACAGATACCCTACACCTTCTGGTAAGTCGAACGGTCTGGGTCGAAGAAGAATAACACATATGCACAGATTACAGATACCTATATTAAGCACGCATTTATCTCTGTCAGAAGTACGTATTCTTTTCTAATCGAATAAACCTATATAATATAAACCTAATAATATAAACTTTTATAATATAAACCTAATAATATAAACCTATATAATATACAATAATACAAACCTATATATTATAAACCAAATAATATAAACCTATATAATATACAATAATATAAACCTAAATAATATACAATAATATAAACCTATATAATATACAATAATATAAACCTATATAATATACAATAATATAAACCTATATAATATAAACCTAATATTATAATGCAGTATGCCGCTAATATTATAATAAGAATCCCACCGTCCGATTGTTTTTTCTATGTTGTTTATGCTATTTTTTAACGTTTACGGCTTAATGCCATTTTAATATTGATGTAGACTTTAAATAAAAGATGTTTTTACATAAAGTTAGTTGTTGTTGTTGTTGAGACCCAGACCGGCCGACCTACAAGAAAAGTGTAAGGTAACAGTTTGGACGGCCGGGAAGAACATAAAGTTAGTGTACATAAAGTTAGTGTTCCATTGAATTGTGGTACGCTGATGTACTCTGAAAGAAAAATTGACACTTTTCAAGAGTGAGTTTGACACCCCTGATCCAAAGTAAAGTGAACATTCCCGATTGAATAAAAGTGTTTGCAGTGCGAACTAGCGAAGTATTTAAAGCGTTTAGATATTAAACTCGGCAACAAAACAAGATAAAAGAAAGAAGCCGATTACAGAGTTGTAGAGAATCTGTTCTAAACCAATAGTACGGGTACTACTGGTAGTACCCGAGAAGCTGATTGGTAGTAATACGGAGCAGTTTTTAAAAACTATAAACAGGTTGTTACAATGATGACATACATTACTGATTATATAAGTAATGATGATATACATTACTGATTATATAAGTAACAAGGGTTTCAAGTTTCATCGAAATTTGTTCAACGGTCTGACTGAAGACCCGTCAAAGGTGAAGAAGAACATGAACGGATAAAAAAAACAATGCCCATTTGAAGTTTTTTCTCTGCAATTACAGAAAGGATTTTATTGAAATTTCGTGTACTATATGACCTAGGCTGTCCGTCCTAGCAACTAGATGATGATTTACCTTGGGAAGATACAGAGAACTTAAAGTGCCTAGTTGTTCCGTCCAGTAACCCGTCAGTTCGCAATTCCGACGGGTTTTAACTTTGCAGAACGAAATATAATACTTAGCTGTAAAATATTTAATATTTGGCAGCAAATTTCTGCCGCGTTCCTAGATGTCAATTTAAAGTATTTTAGCTTTCCTGCATTATATCAATCTTATTATTCATAGTATCAGATAATGTAATATCTGATATGAATAATAAGATTGTGCGTGGTTGTGCTCACAATCTTATTATTTATATCTTATTATCCTATTAAAGCTCCTGTTCGCCACCTATTTTTACTTTGCCGCTGATGAAACGCATAATTCCCGAAAGCGCTCTGGCTATGTAATTTTTAAGTAAGTCATGGATGGAGATTTTTTTAAAATACATTTAATAATAGCCAACTTTGGTTACCTTTATTTTTTAAAGTTTTGCTTATTTGACGTGTTGTCCATAGAATTTTATTAATGTAATGTATCCTAAATATTTATAACTAGCTTTTTGCAGACACGCTTTAAGTGGACTAAAATGCTAGATGTCGCTAAATATGAGACTTACACACTTAAGTTCTAATCAAAAATCGTCTCAAATTTAAAATTAATTAACTGGCATATAACTCAACTCAACTTTCTTACACCAGAATTCCTCCGTGTTCATGCGGAGTACGATCACGTTAAACATGTGGGTCCGAAAGAGGTTGGTGGTAGGGGAAGGAGGGTACGGTCCCTGTGGATGCCTCCCCCACTGGGTTCCGGTCTAAATTGGGTGGCACTTCCCGACCGTCCAAACAGTTACCTTGCACCTTTCTGGTAGGTCGGACGGTCTGGGTTTCAACAACATCAACAACATCAACAACACCAGAATTCCTTTTTAAATGGTTTATTTTTTTATTTTTGTTTTTTCCCCAAAACGATTACAATTATAGCGTGTTACCCTGATAAATCTCTAGATATGGCAACATTACTTTGAGAGTCAATATATGACAACCCTACATTCATGTAATAAAAATTTCCCTCAGTACAGATGTGTTTCCCTTCTGGGGACTCAGAGAGCTTCCAGTAAAGACATTTTGGATGTTTGTAAATATGTGGTTTCTAATCGCGAGTACATTTACATAATAATTTCATTGTATATCGCTGCTCATTCATATGTAGGTGACTTTGTGCATCCCATCAAATTCAAGTTTTATTTAAAGCTTCTGTAAGCATAAACTTTAACAAAATACATCTATTCACATACTGGGTATCTAACAGTCACTGAACAATAGACAGGTACAATGATAACGCAATAAATAATCTATTTATTCACCCACAAGCATGTCGTATTCCCGAAACACAGTTACACGTATCACTCTCTGAACAATGCTTATCCTTATTCAGCCGCTGAGCGAGATTTCAAAATCCTACCTAAGTCAACAAATCCTTGATTAAAAATAAAAATCAAAGAATTTAGTTCTTGAATTTTCTTAAACTCATTAAATGTTTCTAAATTGGTAATATTCCATCAAATTAGACGCCAAGGTTTCCAAATTTATAGTCAAAAGGAAGCAACCGGAATTTTTCCGTAATGACAATAATAATAACTGTAAAAGTTATTTATCGTAAAGGATACTTTTAACACAGTGATAAAGATATACAGTAAATGAAACAAAACGAATTTTGGTCAAAGTGACAAAATAAAAAAGAAAAAAAGACGGGATACATGTTAGCAAAATTATCTTCGTACTACAATTTTTTTTATCCAAATACAATAATCAGTTAAACATAATTTGAAATATAACTGTAGCTGTTATCACACAGAGCATTTGCGTTCTAGCGCTTTTTCTGCTCAGAATTTGTCAGTATGTTACCATAAAATATCTGGAGTGCGATTTGCCTCTCTACTCCCCAATCATTATCAGAATGAAAGTTGCACAACGTTATGTAGAAAGCCCAAACCACACGACCAACCCGAAGGTTTATGGTAGCTGTTTGTGTGGCCGGGCACAACGTTATGTGAAATATTCCGTCCGATCCGCTTGCCTATGGCTCTTGCTGTTCTATTAGCCCCAGATGCAAATAGACCGTGCATCTCTTCCAATCCATATTATTAATTATTAAGTAAAAAACACGTTGGGCAAAGTATAAGTAAAAGTTGAGCAATGCATAAATGTAATAACAATGCAGCCTGTAGCGGCTTCGAGGTTGCGCTATATCCCCTTTGTTAGTACTAGTTACTAGACAACCTACATAAGTCAAACCAGTCAGTAAGACAAAATAAGTCAAAAAGTTATAGTGACCATTCCACAAGTTACACTCTAAGATAAAAAAATCGACGCACCAAGAAAGAATTATCCAAATGAGACAACATTTGGTACGTGTAATGTGAATGTACAGAAAAAGAAATGATTAGAATTTCAGAACAATTGGATGATTTATTGCACTGAAAGATCTACACAAAGTGAGCACGCCAATATGGCGTTGGTCCATCTCTGACCTTGATATAAGCTGTTACCCAAAGTGGCATTGATTCATAAAGTTGCTGGATGGTGTTCTGAGGGATGTCGTTCCAAATGGCCTCCAATTTAGGAGCTAATGCTTCTACATTCTGGGATGGTCGCAGGCGACGCCCCATCTCAGTCCCAATGTGCTCAATAGGCGAGAGACCTGGCTAACCAAGGATACGCATGTCTTAAGCATACAGACAATCAATACAGAGGCGTGCCGTGTGCGGCCTGGAATTATCTTGCTGAACAGTTAGTCCGAGGTGACGAAAAGGACTGGCAATACAACGGGTCGTAGAATGTCGCAACGTACTGCTGTGCTGTGATGGTGCTACGGACGACTATCAAAGGAGTCCGGCTATCAAACGAGATGGCACCCCAGACCATAACTCCTTGCTGTCGGGCCGTGTGGCATGTGACAGTAAGAGCAAGATTCTGACGATGTACGGGCTGTCTTTAGACACGCCTGCCCCGGTCGTCGGGACTCAGTTCGGAACAGAACTCATCACTGAAGACGATTCACTCCCAATCCGAACAATTCCACGTTGATCGGGCCCGACACCATTGCAATCGCTGCTGACGGTGCATATTGGTCAGTGATAGGCGGCGTAATGGGCGCCGTGAGTACAGATTCCACTCCCATAGGCTTCCATTAATGGTCCGGATGGTCACTCCCGTGTTTGTCACACGTTGGATGGTTAATAACGACGAATCTCGTGCTGTCACAGCTGCTCTGACAATCACTCATCTTCCCGTTCTGTCATCACTCTAGACCATCCGCTGCCCGCTTGCTGCTGAAATCTGCCATTCCGGATCCATTCCTGCCTGTATCATCAATTGCTGCATTGCTCCTACCTAAATGCGGAGCGATTTGTCGATGTGCTCCTCCAGCCTCATGCAATCCGACCGTACGCCCTCTTTCAAACTCCTTCATATGCTCGTAGTGACCACAAATTCGCCGGCGAGGCATTGTTACAATCAATGTACGTAAACGCAATCGAATTGCACTGCGCGTTTTGTTCCTGAAAGCTAGGTTCGCTCCTTATATACACCACCATGTTGCCCAGTTTTAATGCGCTCTAGTTCCGAATGTTCATTCATTGGCAGCAAATTTTTGATCATTTGCATATTCGGTCGACAGGGGTTTGCATGTACAATTTCATTACGATCGAATTATTTTGAGGGGTTCGTCGATTTTTATATCTTAGAGTGTATCTACAGATTTTCTATGCAAAACTTGCGTCACAGGTTACTCGATATAACCAGTTCTACTGTGATAATTTTAAATGAAAACTAATGTTCTTCAAAAACAGTATGCTGTAAATTATTTTTTATAAATTACTTAAAATAGGATCAAATTTACTTTTCACTAATTGTTGTTAAAACGCAATTGTATGACAATCTATGCCAAAATTTTCCAAAACCCAAGATGATAATATTCGAAATATTCTTAATATTCCAAAAATCATATTCTATTGACGGTTACATAGATAAGTGCCTACTTACAAGATTCAAAACACCCAATTTAGAATACAGTGCCTATCTCGAAAAAGACGTTTCTGGTGGTGACGACTTTATTTGTTCCGCTTCATATTTGCATATGAAAGCAACAAAATTCCCCCTGAGTTCACTGTGCAGTGTCATAAATCCAGATTATACTCAAGACTGTTCATCAGATTTGTTTTGTATAAATAGAGTTATCTTCGAAATAGAATATTTATGGGAGCTATCTTCCGGACATTTAAGAGAAATACAAATTTCGTCTGTTGTAGGATATCTTTAGATACTACTTTGTGATATTTATGAATTCAGCTCTGAAAACTTTCTGGGTGAGATATGACTCTCCCACAGACTCAACATTATATTTTTTCTGTCTTTCTCTATACGCGTTAATCTGCAAAATAAAATGAAGAATAATGTTTACAAATGGAAAAATGAAATAGATACTTCCCACCAGACTCAAATTAATTTTTTCTTTATTTCGATAATACTTCATTGCAATGAGTTTAATTGCACAAAATCAGACGGAATTTACACTTTTGATTCAATTTTTATTTTTACTTTCCTTATATACATAATGTATAAGGAAAGTACTGTGACGGGGTCGAAAATTCGAATTCGCGTTTTCGACAGGAGAGCACGTTTCAAGCATCCCTGATCCCTAATCAACACATTTTTGAGCTGATGTGTGTGTGTGTGTCAGTGAGCCTGTGGAGACGATATCTCACGAACGAATGGAGCGATTCGAATGAAATTTGGTACAAACATCACAATCTGTAAATACTGGAAGTCTATTGTTTTTAAACGCTATCGAATGTTGAGAACCCTCCTAAATTTTCGAGTGAAATTTTGAAAAAATCATCAAAAAATCAAAACCTTTAATAAAGTTACGCAAATAGACATTTCTTATGTAATTTTTCCTTAGAAAACGATTGACATAATCTTTAGAACGCTAACATGAACCGTTCTCGAGATATTGCACATTTTTCAAATAAATTCATCAAAAAATCCCATAAATTAAAAAAAAATATTAACTATTGAAAAACATTTTCATTTTTCATATGTAAAATCATGCGATAAATTTGGTGACATCATTCTCGTGGATCTAGCTCGTTCCATTCATGAGAAAAGATACTTTGAGTAATACTTTTGTATTTGAACGGCAATGTGCTGTAAGAATAACTTATTACTCCGTCCATAACGCTTGGCGAAATTTTGGCGACAAATTTGGCGGAATGTCGCCAATTTGGTGATTTTTTTTAATGTTGCCAAATTAACGAAAATCTCACCAAATAGATAAAAATGACGCTAAATCAATGAAAATGACGACTAATTGACGAAAATTCAATATCTTAAAGAATATAAGTATCTACTATATAAGAATAACCAATTTTTTTGCTGTAAAAGTAGTAAATTCATTGCATTATGTAAGGAAAGTCATGTGCTGCCCACATCAGATTTTTTTATTTAGTAACTGGATATTTTTTAAAGACGGCGTAACAAAAATGAGAAAAAACTAAAATGTCTCGAGAACGGTTAGTTCTAGAGAGTTGGTCTTATTCTTTTTTTTTTCGTCAAAATTTACATATAAAATGAATATTCGATTGATATATTTGAGCATACGTGTTTTTTATTATTGATTTTTGCGGGCCATTTCGTAGAAAATGGTAGGTTCTTTTCCGAATCGTATCCAAATGTAATCAGCACCAGGATATCCCACAAGTGACTTATCTGCCAAATTTTGTAGAATTTGATCAATCAGTTTTTATCTGCAGTAGATACATCAGATTCTTGCGGGCTATTTTTCAAAAACAGGTGGGCTCTTCTATCCAGAATTGTACCAAAATCTAATGAGCACCACCGTAATTTACAAGTTACCTACTAAATTTTATGAAATTTGGTCAATTAGTTTTTGAGTTAGAGTGGATACATTCAGTGCACAGATGACACACAGACACACATACAGACGTCATGCTAAAATTGTTTTTTATCTTCTAGAGGTTCTAAAACGTATAGATCTGTCGAAATTCGAGTTGCGATTTTCGATACGATTCCAATACTTTTCCTATACATTATCATGTATTGCAGAGAATGTAAAAAGTAAGCCAAAATATCTTGGGAATGACTTATTCAAGAGCAATAGAATCACGAAACACTCGTCACATACAATACACAGCAATTACATGATCTGTATTATCAAGCAAGAAGATCGTATTCAAAATAATACGACATATTCATAGTTGACGTTTAATTGCACCAAATAGCATTCCTCTGAGAATGATGGGAAGCCATATACACTACGTGACAGTGACGTGAAAATGAGACACTAAGAAAAAGTGGGCAGAAAGTTATGAAAAATGGCAAACAGAGAGAGGCAGCAACGAACAGATGTTTATTGCAACATGATATACCTAAACAGTGAGCGATAACACCGTCTGATCAGTAGGTTGTAGGATCAACGTGGGCGGCAATAGAGGCAGCAACACGTCTAGGTACAGAGGCAATGAACGGGCGGATAATATCCTGAGGAATGGCTGACCATTCGCTGTCAACCATTTCCCAGAGTTTGTCTTCTAAACGAGGCGGTGGCAGCGCACGCAAGCGACGTCCAATCATGTTCCAGACGTGTTCGATTGGTGAGATATCATGGGAGACAGGTAACCAGGGAAGAACCTTCCAGGGCATGTTGACTGATGCGTGCAGTGTGTGGTCGGGCATTGTGTGGACGTGCCGTGTGTGGTCGGGCATTGTGTGGACGTGCCGTGTGTGGTCGGTAAATAGCATTGGGCATAAGATATACACCAGGTGACAGTGAAAATGACACACCAAAAAAGAGTGGACAGAAAGTGATGAAAATAGGCAAACAGAGAGAGACAGCAACGAACAATAAGTGATGTTTATTGCAACATGATACACCTATACACTGAGCGATAACACCGTCTTATCAGTAGGTTGTATGACCACCGTGGGCGGCGATACATGCAGCAACACGTCAAGGTGCTGTATACAAAAACATTCGAAAGGTAACAAGATAGATAAAGCATGCTTCGCGATGAAATAGACACTTCACATTTGGTGTAAGGGTAGACAGTTAGAAAGGAAGAAAGTGGGCAGTTTCAGTTTTCCAATATTTGATACTGTAGGGGATGCCGCAGACTAAAATGGTCGATTTTCCGAATAAATGAGAAACGCTTCTTTTAAAATGTGACATAGTCTTGATATTCGCTATATGGGCCAACCATCTGATGGAAAAGCCAAGAAGAATAGAGTTTTTAAAAATGTTCATTTAAGGGGATGCTACACAGAAAAACGTTCGAAAGGTGAAATGATAAAATAGCATGCTTCGGGAGGAAATGGAGTCTTCAAATTGGGTGTAAGCGTAAATACTTCGAAAGTGAGGAATTTCATTTTTCAAATATTTTCTTCTTTAGGGTGTTCCACACACCAAAATGCTCGATTTGCTGAATAAATGCAATACGCGAATTATTTAAAAATTTACTTTATTCGAAGGTTGCTTATTGTGAAACAATTTGATTTTTAACGGGTATTCAGCAATTTATAATTCTGATCTTGCAATATTGTAGGGAAAATAAAATATAATAAGTTGAGCTTCAAAAGGTTTTTAAGTATTAAATATTATTCTTGTCGCAAATGAGTTGATTTTGCTAAAATGTAATATTTTTCGAACACGACATGAAACACATAATTTCATTAAAATCCTGAAACACAAAAACATTTTATTTCTACCTCCACTGATTTTTGTTAAAAATTACGTTGTATGACACTAATTTATTTCTAAATATTTCAAAGACCAATTTCTATAAATTTCTGCATAAATAAGTACCCACTTACAAGATCGCAAAGACTCGTTCAATTCAGAATACAGTGCCTATCTCGAAAAACACTTCCCTGGAGAAAACAGATTATTTGTACAACGTGATAAAAGTCGTGTTTGCATATGAAAGGAGAGAAATTCCCATGAGCACACAATGCAATATCGTAAATTCCGATCTGTACCACAGACTGTTCATTTCATAACTAAAATTTTGTTTTATATCAGTAGACTTATATACAAAGTGAAATATTTATCGGAACGATTGTCAGATATGTTAAGGAAACAGTAATTTCGTCTGTAAGTATAGTTTTGCTTATATTGAAGGATTCACTTTTAAATAAATGGGATGTTTTGCCAGAAAAAGGTTCATTTGTCGGTAATTTTATGTCTGAGATATCGTGGTATACAGCCGTTGTACTGACAACTATAGATTTTCAGTGTATTTGGGTAGCCGTATGCTTTTCAAACAAGAAAGATCAATCATGCATAAAGCATTGATTATGAAAAACTTTCCAACTTCAATGCAATTTTATATAAAAATCTCTAAAATGCATTACATTCCTCAGTAATATTTTTAAAACAAGAAAGATCAATCATGCTTAAAGCATTGATTATGAAACACTTTTCAACTTCAATGCAATTTTATTCAAACATCTCTAAAATGCAATACATACCTAAGTAATATTTTAAAACTTATCACAATACTACATTAATTTATTACATTTGAAAACTTAAACCTTCATCGGAAAAAATGAACTTCACTCAAATGACGGCATTGAAATATAAATTGCATGGTTTAAACATCTCTAACATGCGATACATTCCTGGGTAATATTTTTAAAATCATCATAATACTACAATAATTTATTATATTTGAAAACTTCATAGAAAACAACTGCCATCCATCTTGTCTCAAAATCGTGATATTTAAAGTTCTTTTTAATTCATATTGAGTGTTGTATTCGTCCTAAAACCGCTATATTTCTGCTTAAATTCTGTGCATCTACATACTGAAACAACGTAAAGTCAATATATTTGAGTTTAAATGATTATCTAAATTTAATTATTTCTACAAAAGCTTATTTTTCACTTATGTAAAATGTAAACAGAAAAATATGTAGGATGAGTTGTATAATAATTGCTGTATTTCTTTAACACAAAATTATTTAGCCCATGGAGTCTGCATAGCTGATATGAATGAAATATTCAATGATTTTACAAAGAGAAGGACACTTTTTTCGATGAAGTTTTAAGCATAGAGTTTAATTACTTGTAGCTCCATGGTCTTAAATTTTAAATAAAATAAATTATTTTAGTATTGTGATGAATGAAATGAATGGGAAAAAGTTATGAATGAAATGCTGTTTTTATAGTGAGATCCAGGCGTGTTATTTTTTCTAGAGCTCCTCTACTACAGGCTGACTTATCAAGCATATTGAAGCCCATAGGGTTCCATACAAAAGTTACAGAAATTATAAAATAAGTGTTTAAAATAAATACTTTATATGAAAAAAGAAGTTTCAATTAGAATATTGTAGAATTTAGCTCGCACAAGTATTCTCCATTACCAGGTATCCAATTATTTATTAGCCATTGTTTTCTTCTTTCTTCGTTTCTAGGAAAGCGAAATAGCCTAAAACCCTTTCTAGAATGATTAGAGCAGTTCGGTGCAGAACAACCACCCATAATTATTTCAATTATACTTCTTAAAGTTAAAATACGAATAGAGTTAATGCTAATGGACTGCGCTTCCAGCTACAGTGGGCTTCAATATGCTTGATGAGTCAGCTCGTATATAGAGGAGCCTTAATTTTTTCTATGACGTCATTTGAATGAATTTCAGTTGTTTTCGATGAAGTTTTCAAATATATTAAATTATCGTAGTATTATGGTATTTTTAAAAATATTACCGAGGAATGTATCGCATTTTAGAGATGTTTAAATCAGGCAATTTATATTTCAATGCCGTCATTTGAATGAAGTTCATTTTTTTCAATGAAGGTTTAAGTTTTCAAATATAATAAATTAATGTAGTATTGTGATAAATTTTACAATATTACCGAGGAATGTATTGCATTTTAGACTTGTTTAAATAAAATTGCATTGAAGTTGGAAAGTGTTTCATAATCAATGCTTTAAGCATGATTGATCTTTCTTGTTAAATTATCGCAATACTACATTAATTTATTCTATTTGAAAACTTCATCGAAGAAAATGAACTTCATTCAAATGACGGAATTGAAATATAAATTGTCTGGTTTAAACATATCTGAAATGCGATACATTCCTCGGTAATATTTTAAAAATTATCATAACACTACAATAATTTATTATATTTAAAAACTTCATCGGAAACAAATGAACTTTATTCAAACTACGTCATCGAAATATAAATCGCATCTATATAAAAGCAGAATTTCATTCATAAATATTTTTCCAATCGTTTCATTCATTACAATACTATAATAACTTATTTTATTTAAAAATTTGAAAAATTGTTATCTACCTTATTTATTTTAAAATGTGAAACCTTTCTCATATATAAAATAATTAAACTCTTGAAAAGATATTTATTATATAATATATCTCTTTTTTCTTTCTGGATGATATAACGAGAGCCAGAATTTAATTGAATTTGTTTTTCTCCCTATATTAAATGATTTTTATTTACAAAACTACCTAGCATATTTTACTGAAATTTTTTTTATATATTTTATGTGATAATTTGAATATTTCCTAAACTTTTGAGCAATCTGTGAATTTTAAATTCTCTTAAAAATGTTTGAAAGATTAGGTCCCATAGGATTCAAGATATTTCAATTTTTCAACCCGGGTTCAATAAAAAACTAATTGGGTGATAGTAGTTATTTATATTCCCACAGGTCCCACATACCATCTGAAAAACATTCTAACGTTTCATTTTCATAAATCCATTTTTACGGCAGTTATCGTGCTAACGGATAGACAGACAGACAGAATGAACAAAGTCATAAACACTTTCAACTATGTTGTAGGAGAAGCGTTTTCACTATGTTCTACGTGTTGCCAATTCCGAGAAACAAAAATCTGTGGTCAAACCAACTTTTTTCAAATAATTTTTTTTATTTTAATGCTGTTACTTGATTAATAATGCAAAATTCGTAGGATGAGTTGTAATTATGCATGGGGTTTGTTTTATAATCATCCTGAAAATTTGCATTTAAGAAGGCCATAAACTCGATTTTGACTATTTTCTACAACTGGACCCTTTTCTGTTAAACCATCACATGCACTGCCTGAAATTTGAATCATTTTAATGGTTTAGAAGAGACATAAAACACTTAAGCAGCGCTTAAAACAATATAATATGTTCAACACGACTTTTGACGTTAATTAAAGTAAACAGAATCAATCGTAGCAACAAAATCAATCGTGAAATTGATTGATTCCGTTGTTATTTATTGAATGTCCTGTGAAAATCCAAAATGCAAAACATCCCTAGAACGTCTCGCAATGACTTTTAAATAATGATATAACAGCTAATTAATTATTACATAATATAGAATGTAGAATGTCTCTGATGAGAGTTTCTACATGACGAGAGTTTACTTGAAACGACCCTGATTAGATTGGCGCGAACCAAGAGAGCTACGTAATTAGATCAGGTGGTAAGTTTGCGTACGGGCCAATGGAGTTGATAATTTTTCTCCATCAAGATGCAATTGTTTTAACCTTGTTTTTAAACTTGATGTAGCACCATTTTTTTTAAAATACTCTTACGTTAAGTATATCATATGGAGCTTGCTGGTCACAGAACACTTTGTTATATAGTGAATCCATGGCCCTTCTTTACCGCACTTGCACAAAGGAGAAATTATTTTTCTAGAGCGATAGAAATACTAAGGAAAGGCTCCGTTTCCTATAAGAAACTGAACTAAATGATGGTTAGATAGAAGTATTTCTGTGCATACATAATTGAAGAAGTCAAGTGTGGATCTTCCATTTCTAGAATCTGTCCGTGTTGTAACCCATTTCCTGTTCTAGTCAGTACAGCTCTGCTTTAAAGTTGATATCGGTAAAGAAATATCCATGGTAGCCATTACGGATTTCGATACTTGTTTTACATGATTGTTGGTTATCTCATTTTCCAAA
Source organism: Amaurobius ferox (assembly GCA_951213105.1). NCBI lineage: Eukaryota > Metazoa > Arthropoda > Arachnida > Araneae > Amaurobiidae > Amaurobius > Amaurobius ferox. Next base: position 122,139,746 of record OX578140.1, read on the forward strand.
ATGCTAATATGGGCTTTTTACCCAGTAATTGCTGGTTCTATATTGTCTAGACCGATGGCATTGTGAATATTTTTATAACAATGCCCTTGTTGAATGGTGTCATTATGGCTGTTATTGCGGCCTCACACTTTAAAAAGATATTTGCAATGCATTTTTTATTGGACACCCATTTGAGGGCTTCTAGAATGCCTAGTTTTTTTGCCTGGAACGCGGAGTTCTTTCCTTGTAATTTAGCTTTCCGGGTATTTGTTATAACTGACTGCTGAAAGACTACGAATCTTAACCTCACACCATGCTGGGACTTTGAACCATCTGTATAAATTGAAAATAAAGGGGTTATCATCAGGTACTGGAAAAAAATTAGGGATGTTGCCAAATTGTGTTCAAAAGGATACAAGCGCTGCTTATAGTCTTCTGAGGCCAGCGGCTTATTTTTTAAAGTTGCAGCCTTATACAATCTTACTCCTCTTCCTACTACTGCTTCCAAAAATATCTGGATAGCAATTGACAGATTACTGATAAAACTAGAGCATCTATGGATGCAGTATGGTAGGTTTTAGTGATAGCCAGAGCAAAAGGCCTTTGAATACTGATAAGAATTATATTGCCATTAATTTGATGTAACCATGCAGAGGCAACATAAGTGATTATTCTCTGGGTTACTATTAAGTATTGATGTCGTATTGATATTGTCTTGATGATGGAAGCTGTTAATTCCCATGTCTTGGATGACAGCCTTCCCATTACTGCAAAAGTTTTGAAGAATTTTGATTATAGATTCCTACAGTGTGCCGTCCACCGAAGGTGAATATCGATTATAATTCCCAAATACTCTAATTAGCAGCTGTAGAGAGTTCTGATACCGTACTCGTGAGATTTGTACTCAAAGTGAGATTTGTACTCAATCTGTTACTCTTTAAAGTTCTTGAAGAAGTTATATGTGAATGGAACATCTCCTGTCGTAGGCTGCGTGTTGGGTATGTAACAATTTTTTCACTTTTGGTGTTTGTTTTTCCGCAGTTCCCGCTTTTTAGAGACTAACTATTATAAGTTCTTGCAGCATGTATCCCTCCATATTTGGCTCAAGTTTCCTTCTCCTTGCAACTGTCACTGGTGAATTTAATGATTGCAGGTGTGTTCCATACGAAAGTAACCATGCCAATATGGCCTTAGTATGTGTTATGCCCAAGCCGAAATAATGGCTCACGTTTTGAATCTACACCAACTAAAAGGCACTGTGATTTGTGACATATATATTATTAATCACGATAAGGAAGGAATTATGATCTATAGTGATAAGAGAAAAATGAATTTTATATCAGCGTCATTACATCGTCAGCTCCCAAATCTTAAAGTTTATAAGTAATGTAATTTTATTATTCCTTTAATTTGGCAATTTTTGGAAATGAATAATAATTTTGAAGATGTCTAAAAATAAATACTAAGTTGTAAAGAATAAATATCGTTATGTAAGTGTAAAAAGTTAACGTTTTGCTTTTCTATTTAGGCCACAGCTGTAAACATCTGGAAATTTAGAAGATGGGTTTTTATGTTTATCTTTTAATCACAACGTATCTAAAACTTATCAATTAAATATAGGAGAATTATAAATTTATTTAAGTATAAATTTGTTATTCCCTCAGTAAACTAATAAAAAGTCTAAATAGCCTTTCGATTATTTTATTTCCCACAGTTTGCATTATAATTTATGGTCACTTAAACTAACAAGTCTAACTGGTTCGATTGATAGGCCAATCGCACCGAGATAATCAGCATTTTCTGCGTTTCTAAGGTACAGTAGGAATATATTTTGGATCGTGAGAGTTTTAGTGTTCTTGAGCAGTAGATTCTTGGAATGAAAGAAGGGTTCTTGAGGAGACGATGAAGGATTCGAGTAGTGAGTAGAAGGAAACCCCATTCGATACAACGATGACTAGGAAAAGTCTAGTATTCGATGTGTGGCCACAATACGGGGCGAAGTAACAGAATGGCGGGGTTAGCGTATGCTTTGTAAATGCGTATCCATGTAAGTATTATCACCAACCTAGTATATTGTAGTTACTTAAATAATTATCATATATTCTGGGAGTGTGCAATAACAATTATTATATATGTTGTCCGTTGTTTTAAACAGCAAATTGTTGTAATTTTTGTGAAGTCCCCAATAAACTGACTTATATTTAAACAGTGCCATCCTGTGTTATTGCTCTTGGACAGAAACATAAAGTACTCTAAATTTTAGTTAAGTCACTTTCGACAGGTTAAATGAAAATCCTCTACAAAAGCATCTGAAAAGGATAAAGAGACATTTAGGTCTAACTTTTCAGAAGAAATCGCTACTTATACCATTTTTATTTGCATCAAGAACTTACTATAGCTTCAGGAGAATGCATATATCACTTAAATACCCAAATTAAAGGTGATTCTACGAATGTTTGATCTAGAATAGATCAATGTATTACAAACATACACACAGAAAGAGAGCGAGATCATGTTGAAAGTTTTCAATTTGTGTTCTATACTGCTCAAAACGTCGTATATGCCTAATATGTTTAGCATTCTCAATTCCATTCTTTTTATGTTTTATGTACTGTAGAAAAGGTAAAACAACAAAAAATCTACAAGCGTAATCAAATAACCACTTCCAAAAATTTGAAGAACTAAGAATACATCTGTTTGGTTTAATATTTTCCCTATCTTCAGACAAGATACTTTGTAACATTTTTGCGCACTTCTTTGTGTCTGTTTTTGATATTTCTTTCCTTCCCTAATAAAATATTCTTCTTCGCACGCTATATTCATAATAAAATCCATCTTTAGCTAAAACGGAATAGACATTATAGTTTTACTTTGAACCTGGAAAGCTGTTTCATTAATATAAGTTTAAATTTGTTTCAAATAAAACAGCAGACAAATTCTGAAAGGAGATTTGCATCAAATTCTGAAGAGAGTAGAGATTTACTAAGGATTTTCACTCTCGGTTCTTGTTTCACGTCCGACACAAAAAAATTTCATTAACCGTCTATTTCTCAATATTAGCTATGAATAGAGTTTAGATGATGAATGATATGAATTCAGCATTAAATTCCTTGGGAGTTCGAGGATTCCACTTCCGGTGTTTTGCCACTTCTGGCTCAAAAAATGTTCTTGAAATATCTATTTCTCAGGATTGGCTATAGAAAAAGCTTAGACATTGATTGGTGCAGCATCTAATTTCAGATAGTGTTGGGAGTTCACTAAGGATTTCAATTTCGGTTCTAGAGATGGCATCGGAAAATCGAACTGTATGAAATGAGTATGCAAAAGAAGATAAAAATGGCTAATACTGGCCTAATAAATACTTACCGAAGTGTGAGCACCTTTCCACCTTACGTGAAAACTACTTCAAAAATTCCCTGTGTAAATTATAATATGACTTCACAAATAATCAGCAGCATTTGCTATGAGCAACAATCTACCCAAATTGGAGGATCATCAAGCAGTTCCAGTTTGATAAATTGAATTATATTCAGAGAACGGTGCCATGGCGTCACCAAGACTTTCTGAATTTAACAAATATTCAATTGATTAATGAATGTACAAATGTATAAGTGTGTGATTTATTTGGTAAACTAAAGAGCAAGGCTCGTATTCAAAATTTGTTATTATTGAAAGATGATAATGTTGAAGAATCGAGAAATAAATAACAGTGGAAAGCAGATGTACACAGCAAATGCTACAAATGTGTAAATAAAATTCATTGAACCGGGAAAATATTTGTTACTTAATTCTTAGTTTCTAAGTCTGTATAGTTTGTCATTTATTTGAAGCCGGAAAGCTAAGATTTAATATCCTAATCATACCCCCCCCCCCCCCAATTAGAAATTAATTCTTAATTTCTAAGTCTGTATAGTTTGTCATTTATTTGAAGCCGGAAAGCTAAGTAGATTTAATATCCTAATCATACCCCCCCCCCCAATTAGAAATTAATTCTTAATTTCTAAGTCTGTATAGTTTGTCATTTATTTGAAGCCGGAAAGCTAAGTAGATTTAATATCCTAATCATATCCCCCCCCCCAAATTAGAAATTAATTTTTAATTTCTAAGTCTGTATAGTTTGTCATTTATTTGATGCCGGAAAGCTAAGTAGATTTAATATCCTAATCACACTCCCCCCACCCCCCCACCCCACCCAAATTAGAAATTTATTCTTAATTTCTAAGTCTGTGTAGTTTATCATTTATTTGAAGCCGGAAAGCTAAGTAGATGTAATATCCTAATTAACTCCCCCCCCTACACACACACACACTGATATCTTTCCAAATTCCAAAAGTGTTCAAAATGTGTTCAAGGGGTCTTAAAAGGTGCTTATTCGTCAAAATCTCGAATTCAAAACATTTCCTGAAAACAATACTTGTCTACACAATAGGATTACAATGGTTACCTTATACCTGTCTGGTAGGTCGGACGGTCTGGGTCTCAACAACAACAACAATAGGATTACAATTTAAAAAATCTGATGTGGGCAGCACATGACTTTCCTTATATAATTCAATGAAATTACTACTTTTACAGCAAAAAAATAGGTTATTCTTATAGTAGATACTTATATTCTTTCCACGATATTGAATGTTCGTCAATTAGTCGTCATTTTCATTTATTTAGCGTCATTTTTTATCAATTTGGCAACATTTTCGTTAATTTGGCAGCATTTAAAAAGTCGCCAAATTGACGACATTCCGCCAAATTCGTAGCCAAAATCTCGCTAAGCGTTATAACGGAGAAATAAGCTATTTTTATAGCAGATAAATGATTATTGGCGTTCAAATACAAAAGCATCATTCAAAGCATCTTTTCTCATGAATGGAACGAGCTAGATCCACGAGAATGATGTTATCAAATTTATCGCATGATATTACATATGAAAATGGAAAAGGTTTCTCAACAGTTAATATATATTTATTAATTCATGGGATTTTTTGATAAATGTATTTAAAAAAAGGGCAATATCTCGAGAACAGTTCATGCTAGCGTTGTAAAGTTTATGTCAATCGTTTTCTAAGGATAAATTACATAAGAAATGTCTATTTGCGCAACTTTATTAAAGCTTTTGATTTTTTAATATTTTTTTCAAAATTTCATTCGAAAATTTAAGGGAGGGGGTGTTCTGAACATTCGATAGCGTTTAAAAACAATAGGCTTCCAGTATTCACGGATTGTGATTTTTGTAAGAAATTTCATTCGAATCACTCCATTCGTTCGTGAGATATCGTCTCCATAGACTCACTGACACACACACACACACACACGCACGCACATACTTTCACACACACACACACACACACACACAGACATCTCCTCAAAATATTTGATTCATGATCAGGGATGCTTGAAACGTGCTCTCCCGTCGAAAACTCGAATTCGAATTTTCGATCCCGTCACAATGCTTTCCTTATACATTATATATATAAGGAAAGTAATGGACATTTTTTTAAACTGTGTAAGACGTGTCCTTTTTTTAAATTCTTCTCCGTAAAAATCTCGGATTCAAAATTATTCTTTGCACTTTAATGCACCATTTATAGCTAGTTGTCTCACCTCCTAGCTACGCAATGATCGCATTGTTGTATCGCATTGTTTAGGAGAAAAGTTAATAATTTAAATCCAAAAATGAAATGATAAATATATAAATACCACAATTTTTTAAAACCCCTCAAACAAAGATATATAACCATCGACGCATATTTATAATTTAGATTCCGAGCAGACTGCGTTGTGTTAGTCTTTTAATGTTACCAGGACCATTACCAGCTTCTAACACGATGCCAGAGAAGGAGTCGAAGTCCACCACCGGAATTGCATTGGTTTAGATCCGGGCCATGAGGTAAGTTCCTCGAATTTCTGGGTTCCTAAAGTGGATGACATGCAGTGCACGCGTGAGCTGCCGGAGATAAATATATTATTAACCAGAAGTCCTTGTGTTAATAAAGTGTTGGTCTGTCGCACCGGATCACTGGACAGGCATAGGTTACTTGCAGGCGAGTTTACTTCCTTTATCAGAGTAGGCAGATTAATATTCATTTAATATCTGCAGATTAATGCTTATTAATAAAGAGGCTGTAATAAAGAAAGCATTCCTTCTTGTAGTCTAACAGGCAGCTGTTACCTTCACGACCTTTGTGCGTTTGCAGCGACGGTGGTAGGGCTCTTGAAAAATACATTTTGTAAACACGAACCCCGGAACTTTAATAATACGAGGGCTACGTTGAAAAGAGTTTGCTGCTGTGCTGCTTCCAAAAGCTGTCTTTTACACAGGTGGTCGTGTATATACAGATGATTGCTACAGAATTGTAGATCAACAAGTACAAACTATTGGTTGTACCACTGTCTTATAGTGTTAACAGCAACAATTTAAAAAATCTGATGTGGGCAACACATGACTTTCCTTATATAATGTAAAGAATTTACTACTTTTAGAGTAAAAAAATAGGTTTTTCTTATAGTAGATACTAATATTCTTTCCAAGATATTGAATTTTCGACAATTAGTCGTCATTTTCATTGATTTAGCGTCATTTTTATCCATTTGGAGAGATTTTCGTTAATTTGGCAACATTTCAAAAAGTCGCCAAGTTGACGACATTCCGTTAAATTCGTCGCCAAAATCTCGCCAAGCGTTATGGACGAAGAAATAAGTTGTCCTTAGAGCAGATAAATGACTATCGGAGTTCAAATACAAAAGTATTACTCAAAGTATATTTTTTCATGAATGGAACGAGTTAGACCCACGAGAATGATGACATTCAATTTATCGCATGGTATTACATATGAAAAGTGAACATGTTTCTCAATAGGAAATATTTTTATTTCATTTTATATGACTTTTTAATAATTTTTTGGAAAAATGTGCAATATCTCGAGAACGGTTCATGTTAGTGCTCTAAAATTTATGTCAATCGTTTTCTAATGAAAAATTACATAAGAAATGTCTATTTGCGTAACTTTATTAGTAGTTTTGATTTTTTGACGATTTTTTCAAAATTTTATTCGAAAATTTAGGGGGATTCTGAACATTCGATTACGTATAAAAACAATAGACTTCCAGTGTTTACGGATTGTGATTTTTGTACCAAATTTAGTTCGAATCGGTCCATTCGTTCGTCAGTTATCGTGCCCACAGACTCAATGACACACACACACACACACAGACATCACTTCAAATATGTTTGCTTCGTGATCAGGGATGCTTGAAACGTGCTCTCCCGTCGAAAACTTGATTTCGAATTTTCGACCCCGTCACAATACTTTCCTTATACATTATGTATATAAGGAAAGTAAAAAACATAACGTAATAATCCATCAAAATTCCAGAAACGAATTTTTAAACCCATGATGACATATATTCCCTTTACAAGCAATGTGCATTATAAGAAAAGTAGAAATCAACATTTAAGTTGATTAATTGACATTGGTACTTTAGTCAAATATTTCCCGTAACTTAATAGGAATCCACTCCAATTACTGCTAAAATCTAGATAAATGATCGAGAATTAAGTTCAAAGCTCTCAATTGCTTCTTGTCCTTTCCGAGGGAACCATTTCAATCCTTTATTGCTGCCATCCCCTTAATCCTATTTGCAAGCATCTTCATCCTATTAAGCCAGCCACAGGAAGCCATAAGTTTCGGAATAATAAAGTTATGCACGCGTTCACAACCATGTCTCGAATTTATGAATGACTTTTCGTTCTGAATACTTTGCTACATTTTATTGAGTTCTTGCGCATAAAAATATTGTTATTTATTATGATGTATGAGACAGTTTCTCCTATTATTATTATTTGCTTGTATATACAATACGTAATGTTGCAATTTGTACCATTTTCACATATTTACAAATCGTATATGTTGAAAGCGGGGCCCAACAAAACTTTTAAAGGACCCGAACAAATATTCGGAGTCATCTACTCATAATAGAGGACTGAGAGTTTGTGAGATTTTCTCATCCAAATTAAATAAAATTATATCTGTGGTGAGAAAACATTAAATTAGGTTTACTTTTTAAATAAACATGTGGATTAAATTATTAATCTTGATTAAAGTGGTCATAAGTCGTAACATTTGTACATTTCTACCATGGCTGCAAAACCCACCATTACCTCATTGCACGAATCCATTAAATCAAAACACTACACATTAATATCACCATTTTTAACTTTTAAAATAAATTAGCATTTATTCACACATCTGTATTATTATGATTAAAATTGCACATGAATTTATTACCAAACGGAGGAGAAAATGGTCTCGTGAGACCAGATCTTTTGAATATTAGAATTTGAATCTTTTGAATTTGAATTTGAATATTCCAAAGATCAAAAATTGACCTAACATACATGAAGACTGGTATATTCCTTTGTATTTCGGGTCTTCAGCTCAGAATGACTGTCACCTTTTCCGATTCTTTTTCTGGTATTTGGAGTCAGACTTCGTCAACATCAAACAAGAAAGATCAATCATGCTTAAAGCATTAATTATGAGATACTTTCCAACTTCAATGCTATTTTATTTAAACATGTCTAAAATGCAATACATTCCTCGGTAATATTTTAAAACTTATCACAATATTACATTAATTTATTATACTTGAAAACTTAAACCTTCATCGAAAAAAAATGAACTACATTCAAATGACGGCATTGAAATATAAATTGCCTGGTTTAAACTTCTCTAAAATGTGATACATTCCTCGGTAATAATTTTAGAATTATCATAATACTACGATAATTTATTATATTTGAAAACTTCATCGAAAACAACTGAAATTCATTCAAATGACGTCATAGAAAAAATAACACGCCTAGCTCTCTCAATAAAAGCAACATTTCATTCATAAATATATTCCATTCATGTCATTCATCACAATACTACAATAATTTATTTTATTTAAAAATTAAGACCATGGAACTACAAGTAATTAAACTCTATGCGTAAAACTTCATCGAAAAAAATCGTCCTTCTCTTTTTAAAATCAGGGATTATTTCATTCATATCATCTATGCAGACTCCATGAACTAAATGATTTTGAATTAAAGAAATACAGCAATTGTAATACAACTCATTCTACATATTTTGCTATTTACATTTTACATAGGTGAAAAATAGGTTTCGTTGTAGAAATAATCAAATTTGGATTAGCATTTAAACTCAAATATATTGTAATTGCGTTGTTTCAGTATGTAGATGCATAGAATTTAAGCAAAAATAAAGTAGTTTTAGGACGCATACAACACTCAATATGAATTAAAAAGAACTTTAAAAATCATGATTTTGAGACAAAATGGATGCCATATATTATTTTGAAGTGGGTCACGTGATCGTTTCACATCATGGTCACGTGATCGCTTCATATAAGAGGTGTTATTATTATTTTCATTTTTATTTAAAAAACTACTGAATATATTTCGCTGAATTTTTTTAATATATTTTATGGAACAATTTGAATATTACCTAAAATTTTCGAAGCAATTTGTGAATTTTAAATCCGCTTAAAAAATGTTTGAAAAATTAGGTCCCATAGGGCTCAATGTATTTCATTTTTTCAACCCGGGTTCAATCCAAAACTAATTGGGTGATATTATTAATTTATATTCCCATAGGTCCTACAGACCGTCTGAACAACATACTAAAATTTCATTTTGATTAAGTCATTTTTACGGCAGTTATCGTGCTAACGGAAAGACAGACAGACAGACAGACAGAATGAACAAAGTCATAAACACTTTTCAACTTTGTTGTAAAGTGTTAAAAATGCATATGGTGCCTCCTGATTTCTTAATATTATCTAGGGACTTGACAGTTATATTAATCGTGTATTTTAATTAATAATAATGACATGTTTAATTTTTTCTGTCACATACACTTTGTTGCAAAAAAGTATATGCACTCCTAAAAATTTGAGACACAGCTGCGAAACTCGGCAAGCAAATGTTGTTTAAAGAGTTATGCAAATGATCGAACTGTCAACGCCACTGATGTTATACGGCTAGTGCAACGAGCATGATAAAAACTCGTCGTGCTGCATTTAAAGCCACCGGTCTTCTGACTCTCGGACAATTGAAACTCGATTTTCTACTTTGATACCGCAAGTTTTGTACAAAGATGCCGTTGAGACGTACTCGACGGAGCTACGAACAATTGTCGGATTTAGAGGGAGACGCATCGAAGGCGTAAGGAAAGCTGGTTGGTCCAACAGACGTATCAGTCGCCATCTTGGTCAGAACCATGCGGTACTTCCTTGGTGTTGGCAACAGTGAAACAGGAGCGATATATGTAACCGTCGTGCAGGCTCCAGACGGACAACTGCTAGTAGTAATTCTTGTGAATAGAAAATGCTATGGATCAGGAACAATCAAAGAGTCATCGCATCATATCTCAACCAGGTCTCAAAACACAAATATTTTTAACATTCTACGGTATATCTCTTACGCTACTGGAACTGCAGCCTTTACTTCTATAATTAAATTAGACCCTAGAGTACTTAAATATTTTGGAAGTAAATATACAAAGTTGGGAATAATATTTATACGTATGCAAGGAAAAGAAAAAGAAATATTTTGTTTCACACACTTTTGAATATTTTACAAACTTGAATAAAATATATATTCTTCTAACTTGTTAAAACGCAACCACGCATGCAAAAGTCAAATGCATTGGATAAGTACATACTTTTGAAGTGAGGCAATAATTCGGGAAAATGCCAAAGTTTTTAACAAAACTTCAAAACTTCCCAAATAAAAATCATTTTATTGAGGCTTATAAGAACAGCGATACATGCAATTATATTTCGAACATTTTTTAGAGAAGTAATATTTAATTTCACTGTTTTTGGTAAATTTGAGCAAAATTAACTCTTATATAAATCAGACAACTGTAACTTGTAACGTACATTACACTTTAAAAATAATGATTAATTTAAGAGGTTAAATCTGGCCTATCTTTTACAATAATTAGTTCAAACTGCTGTAAATAAATCAGTGGCGTAACTGGACTTTTGGCACCCTGGAGCAAATAATTTTAAGGAAACTTTTCACCAGCCCAGTGGTTATTGCTCGGAGATTGCACTCGGAAGACCCGAGTTCTATTCCCGCCTCTTCCTAAAAAGTCATCGTGTTTACGCGGAGTACGATCACGTTAAGCATGTGGGTTCGTTAGTACCTCCGAGAGGTTGGTGGTAGGGAAGGAGGGTCGGGATGCAGTCCCCACTGGGCTCCGGTCTAAATTGAGTGGCACGTCTCGGCCGTCCAGACAGATGCCTTACACCTTCAAGTAGACGGGCGGTCTGGGTCGAAGAAGAAACTAATATTCAGGGGGTGGGACAGCCCAGTAGTTAGCGGGCAGGGGTTGCATTCTGACGACCCGAATTCCGTTCCCGGCTCTGTCTGAACCATTCTTGTGTTCACACGGATTATAAGCACGTTAAATATGTGAATCTGCAAGTCCTTCCGAGCGGTTAGTGGTAGAAGAAGGAGGGTACAGCCCCTGTAGATGCCATCCCCCCTGGGTTCCGGTCTAAACTGGGTGGCACATCCCTCCCGTCCAAACAGATACTTTACACCTTCGGGTAGGTTACACGGTTTGAAGTAGAACAAACGAACAATGAACCTTTTCTAATAACGTGTCTGCTAAAAATCAGTTGCAAATCCTGGTCTAAAATATAGGTCATACAGAAATATGTGTTACCCCCACCCCCGCTTTCTCAATTGCACTACAATGCTCAAGGGATTTAATATCAATAATAGTAATGATAATACATAATGTTCCTACTCTAGTGTTGTTCCTTGTAACTAGTTCAGGGATTTTGTGACAAAAAAAAACGAAATTCATCGAACGTTTGTCGAAAATTCCAAAAATTAACAAATGTCCCGCGAAATGTCAAATTCAATTCCAATAGTGAACTTCGAATTTTAAACATGTTCAACGCAATAATTAAAATTGTGAGAATTTTTAATTATAGAACCTTATAGAATATTATCATTTGTAGAAAACAGTAAGCAAGGTAAACTAAACAATGTATTCTGATTTTTACATTCTGTTAAGCAAGAGTACAAATCATATTGAGCAATCTGAAAATTCCGAGGTTAAGCGTATTTTTTATGCTTTTGTACACTTTTGAGGTTTAACAAAGTTGGAGTGGGTCTCTCGTCCCTTATAGATTTTGTTTACTAAATGCCTGCTTGAAAAAAGGGTATTTCTAATAATTCTTGAATAATACATATACAGGATGTCCCAAAAAGATTGAAATGCGCTTTAATTCTTTACCTGTTGGAGAAAAGTGAGCATCGGAAATTGCAAAAATGTTGAAAGTAAGGTAGGAAATAAGATTAAGTTAATGAAATAATCCTCCTACTAATTTTCAAAACATTACACTTTTTAAATTTTTATACGACCCCCTTAGATAAATTTGGTCAATCAGAAAATTTTTTATTTTTAATGCAACAAGGTCATTAAAAAACCCTGCATATCTGTATCTTTAAAATTCAGCGAGTTATATTTAATTGAAAATTGAGCATTGTGAATGGGGACCCTATATCAAATTAGAAATGCAAAGTTGTGACATATCACAAAAAAGATAAAACTGGATGATAATACACAGGATTCCAACCGCGTAGTGAGTACCACTGATTTATATAAACTCTGTCTGTCTAATACTTTATGTAGATGCATTTGTGATAAAAAAATTTGACACATATTAACGTATTTTTGATCTAAACAATTTCCATCGTCAATTTGTTTATGATCCCTATTTTCACTGATAAAACAGCCTTTCACATAGTACGGAAAAGTGGCAAGAGTCAAATTTTTTCCTTTATCATAATTCAGTTGATTTTAAAGATATTCGGTTTTTTAATGATCTTGTTGCATTAAGAATAAAAATTTTCTGATTGACCAAAATTGTCTAAGGGCGTCGTATAAAAGTTAAAAAAGTGTAACTTTTTGAAAATTAATGGGAGGACTATTTCATTAACGTAGTCTTATTTTCTACTTTACTTTTAACATTTTTGTAATTTACATTGCCCGCTTATCTCCAACAGGTAAAGAATTAAAGCGCGTTTCAATCTTTTTGGGACACCCTGTATACCACAAACTCATTTTCCAGTTAAAAAGTTTTAAAATCAGGAAAACATTAAGCTACTTTGATATCACCAAAATGACAGTATAGCAAAGAATGCTGAAAATAATATTTACTTACGAGCGCTGCCAGCTATTGTTTGGAAAGTTCTACTCGAAATTTAATAGGGCGAAAATTCGTCTGCATGATCTGGCACCTTGCCAAAAGCTGAAAGGGAAATCCCTCTGTCATAGAGCCACATGCGCAGAAGCACTAATTTGATATGAAGTTTGGTGGAAACTCCATCGCATCCCTAAGATATCACAATAAATCATTACCGTCTTCGTTTCGTTAAAAAGACTGATAGGGCTAAAAGGATTGAATAGCATGGATAAAGTCACAGATAAAGTATGTTTCTTAACTGTTTCTTTATTTTTGATGAAACTGTTAAGAATTTTTATTCACTTTTACATACTTATTATGTTCAATCATAGGAATTTTCGAAGAACCAGGAAGTGAAATCTCCACAACTGGTACGGTAAATTAACTTAGTGATTCCCCCTACTTCCTCTGGAATTTAATTCTGAATCCATATCAGTCTTTATCTGAGCTCTATCTATAGCCAATTCTGAAAAATAGATGCTTCGAAGAAACTTTTTAAAACGGAAGTGGAAAAGAAACCGGAGTTGAACATTTTTAGTGAACCACCTTATCTCCTACATAATTCAATGTTAAATACATATCACCTGTTACCTAAGCTCAATACCCAATCTCGAGAAGCAGATATTTCAAACAACATTTAATATAAACCGGAAATGAAAATCTTTAGTAACTCCTCCACACCCCACACACCCCACCCCTTCCTTATCCGCCAAAATCTGATGCTGAATTCAAATCAATAATCATATGAGCTTTAGCAGATCCTGAGAAATAGCTGTTTCAAGGAAAACAATTTCGTAAAAAGAATAGTATATCACCATTTTTGCCACCCATTACTGCTCTAGGAACATGTACCGGTAAATCTGTAATAAATAGTTATTTAGCTTCGGAAATAATAAACTTTTCTAGCAATCATTAAAAAAGCCATACAAGCATAATTCTGCCACAATCTATCAGGTTTTAATCTGAAAATAATTCGGTGTGCTACTCAATCAAACTTTCATGAAATGTTTCCCTTGTTATCCAAACAAGCAGGCTAAGTACCATTTATGAATCATTAGTCGTCTTTCTAGCTGCACTCTTGATTTTTAATCTGCTAATTAGCCCCTTGAAGCGGTAAATTAAAATGAGTCTTAGAGCAATGGCCTCTTAAATGATACTATTTAAAACCCGTTAAATTGGGGAACAAAGTTGGCTTTAAATAAAACAAATGTTAGAGGTATTTTAAGAATAATATCCTAGTAAGCAAATGGATGTATGGTATTGTTGTAATCTGGCCTGTGACTCTCTTTGTATTTTGAAGTATCTCTGGAAAACAAGACATTTATGAAAAAACCTTCATATGGTGGCACATAAGGTAAAAGTTTATTTTTCAACGGGGATCTATTAAGCATTTTTATATTTATTTGCACGCTCATAGTCCGTATAATCACACAAATTTCAGAAAACCCGAAATAACATAATAACAAATTGAGCGTGCAATTGAACAATCCAATCATTTAAGTTCCAATCATTTAAGTTCCATATCAATCATTTAAGTTCCAATCATTTAAGTTCCATATCAATCATTTAAGTTCCAAACTTGAGAAATAGATATTTCAAGGAGATTTTTAGAACCGGACGTGGAAAAGGAACCAGAAGTAAAAATAACTTCTTGCTCAACCTCCTCCATAATTTATAGCTGAATCCATGTTAAGTATAATCTTAGCCCTCCATTTATAGCCAATATTAAAAAAAAAGCATGTTTTACAGAAAATGTGAATTTTTAAACCGGAAAGAAAAAGGAAATTTAAGTGGATATCCTTAGCAAATCCTACCCTCCCCCCCTGCTTCCTTCGAAATTTGATACTGTATCCATATCAGTCATCATCTAAGCTATATCTATTCTAGATGCTGACACAAGTAGGCCAGACAGAGTCTATCTTGAGTTTTATTGTGCTAAATAAACTAGTTACTATCAACTAGCTTTTCATCATATGCTTGTAATCTAATTTTCTTTATTGATCTAAATGTTGAGTTTTCACAAGTGTCAAACCCAATTCCATGTCTTCAGTTCTTTTGAAGACTTCATACAGGTTGTCCACCTCTAAGTGAATGTCAAACCACCCGTCACGTTAACACATTCCTTCAAATTCCTTTCACGATTACGCGGAAATCAATTTCTGCCCCAGTCACAGTGAACCTCAATAAACACTTCTAATTATTCAGATTACTGAGTAATTGGTCTTATTTCTAATTACTGAAAGCTATACTAACACATTTCTGCTACTATCTCCCATGTTTAAACTGAAAGCATTTCGGGGCGCAACTCAATAAAACTTTCACAGAATCGTGCATTTGTTGTCAATACAAACAGATTAAATGCACTTGATGATTCATTATACGGCTTTTGGGGCAGCACTTGATTTTTAATCGACTAATTATCTCTTGGATGCGTTAACTTTTAATGGGTCTCTGAGTAATGACCCTTAAAATAATAATCTTTAAGTCCTGATCAATGCGGATATAAAGTTACTTTAAGTATACATTAAATGAAAGAAATATTGGCTTTATTTTGAGAAGCAAATGAGACTCGGCGGCCATTGTAGTCCGAAACCGTTTTGTTTAGCTGTTCGATTTCAGTCTAGTAGTGTATTAAAATGCAAAAGTATCAATAAAATTCTGAGGAATGTAAACACAGAATAGAGATATTGAAGCTTGCATTAGAATCGCGCCCCTACTGCAGATAACAATATCCAAGGCTTAGTTTCGCGCTTTTTACTCTCATCAGCAAGAAGCAATTTAATTCTGCAATGTCATCAGAGGTTCAGAATATTGTGACACATAGCAAGTTTTCTTGCTGCTATTACATATATCAACGCCGATCCGGTGATCAAGGGGTCAAGGGCATGCGTTTCCGTCTGATCGCTGGATTGCCGGGTTGCGGGTCCGCCAGCGAGCATGGATGTTGTCATGTCGAGGCCAAGTCAGACCTCCGCCCTTCGAGAAGCCTCTATAAAAGTGAAGCTGCAAATCTTCTCCCCTTCGCCATGGGATACCCTGGGGGATCTTGTAGACGTGGTGTGTAGGCGCCCCTTCACCATGGGGGAATAGTAAGGAAAGAACATATATCAACTATTCCGTCCTGACAAGAGTATAAAAATCGTGAAACTGGTCCATGGCTCCTGCAATGGGAGCGCGATTTAAAGTTTGAAAACGCCCTTTATAGCTGGGTTCTGTGAGTATGACCATGGTCGTTGCAGTCGTATACATCTTAAGCTAATTATTTAAGAAATTTGAGGTCTTCTAAATCGTAAAACTGAATTAATCGATCTCTATTGAGGTTCGAAAGATTTTTGCTTTCATAGAAGGTAGAGGCTCTACCACACTGTCGAATGCATAAAAATATTGAAACCTTTTCATAGAGGGTGTTGTATATAATGAGACTGCGATTCTAACTTTAGGAATATACCTTATACTTCTGTGAGTAAGATCTTGCTTAGTCCGTTGCAATGTAAGATTCCAACAGACTAAGTTCAACAAACTAACAATAAGAGAGTAACAGATTAAGTACAACATTGCAACAGTGCAATGTTCAATTTAATAATTTCAGTTTTGACATGAAAGGAAAAAGATCATAAAGTAATTAACAGAAAGAAAATATTTTCTGCAAAAAAAGGTTTTGGCAACAAATATTATAGGTAGCCAGCGGGAATGTTTGTAATGTTTTTTATTGCCATCCGAACTCCTCGGGTATACAAAACTTTCCCACGTCATCAAAATTTATCTGCCCAAGTGAAATTATCGCTGCTTACATTTAATCTGTCATTCGAGTATTTAGCCAAGTGAACGGGCTTTATTGCTTTAACAATAGATCAAGTTAAAAGCTTAATAATTTTAATATTTTTACTCAGTTACAAAAAGAGTGCCAAATTGTATGGTTTTGCAATCTTCTGCAAATTCTTGCAGAGCACTCTCGCTCTAGTTGGGATTTACTGACTCTGGTAGTATATGCAGACGACGAAATGTACGTGATTTTCAAATGTTTAACATTTTGCATACGGGTGGGACAGCATCCATCCCAAACGAAGAACCTTCCAAAAACAGGTATTTGACATACCCTATCCCAAACAGTTTCGATCCCTCTTTGCAGGTATTGGTGTCAATGGACGCCAATGACTACAAAAGGGGATCAAACTGTTTGGGATAGGGTATGTCAAATACCTGTCTTTTTGACAGGTTCTTCGTTTGGTATAGACACTGTCCTACCCGTAATCAAAAGGTTAACATGAATATTATTGAGTTTTACCTTGAAATTTTTCTTTATGAACGATATCCTCATATTCTTACTCTTCAACCCAGACCGTCCAACCTACCCTAAGGTGTTGTTGTTGTTGAGACCCAGACTGTCCGACCTACCAGAAAGGTGTAAGGTAACTGTTTGGACGGCTGGGAAGTGCCACACAATTTGGACCGGAACCCAGTGGGGGGTGGCATCCACAGGGACTGTACCCTCCTTCCCCTACCAACAACCTCTCGGAAGGACTTACGGACTCACATGTTTAACGTGACCGTACTCCGGGTGAACACGGCGGCAGTTTTGGCAGTGGCTAGAATCGAACCCGGACCTACCGAGTGCAATTCCAGCGCGCTAACCACTGGGCTACCGCGCCCCTCTACCCTAAGGTGTATGGTATCTGTTTAGACGACCGGGAAGTGCAATCCAATTTAGACCGGAACCCAGTGGAAACGGGATCCACAGGAACCCGACCCTTTTCCCCCTACTACAACTTCTCGGAAGGACTTACGGGCCCACATATTTAAAGTGCCATTACTCCCCGTGAACACGGGAACAATATGAGCAAAGCCGGGAATCGAACTCGTGTGGCTGGAGTGTGATTTTCGCGCGCTAACCACTGTGATATCCTAACCCGGTATGCCCATATTGCCAGCACGGCCATAACTGGTTTCCGATACAAATTCCCCACTCTCTTAAATCCAGAAGTGTATTTAGAATTTCGAATGGAAGCTATAGCTAACTTTGTTTCTGTGATATACGTCGTAAAGGTAATTTTGCTGTGTAAGCTTCATGCTCTATAGTTTACAATAAAGTACTTTTAAAATAAAAGTAAAGAGAGTTTTAAGAATAAATACAAATTCATCCTTTTCCACAGACTTTAAGGAGCCATTTTGAAAATAACTGCATTCTAAACTCAATGAGCATGATAAGGTTGCATGATACATGGTTGGCTGTCAAGAATAAATTATGATAATAGAGAAACTGTTGCAGGCATTTCCGGCGGTCAGATCAAAAATGCTGATAAAACACGTAAAATAATGAATTGAGAAATCAGAAGAAGTTTGAAAGTACAAGCATTGAAAAATGTTATATTTCGTAAAAACTGCCTATTTCACTAGTGATTATTTTTTCCCTCATTATTTTGAAAAAATATACACTTTTTTCTTAGTATGTATATTTCTGTCAAAACAGTTTACTTCTTTTCTTGTTTATAATTTTTGTGAGACTTGTAACAATTATAAATGGCTGTTAAGTTTATGTGACCAGAATAAGTGCAGGAATTGAATTCACACCACATTTAAGTGAAACAGTTTTACGTTCAATATTTATGGTTGGCTGCAACAGCCAACAATGGTTCAGACGAAATGATGCTAGTTTTTACAACACTTTGACCCCTAAAGTCAGTTAGACCATAATGCCTACAGACTGGGGTGTAGCCATGAGAGTGGTAATAAAGAATAACCAATTATAGAAGATGTCTGGGAGCAGTGCTCAAGGCCAACCAATCAGAGCCAAAGAGGCGTGTCACACCTCAGGCGAAAAGAGATGGCAACATATGAAACGTTCTAGAGATTCAGACAACAATACAATGAGTTGAGAGTCATGAAGTAGTTAGTAAAGTCCGAAGCAAGAGGTCAGAATGCCATGACTATTCCCGAGTATTTCCATGAGATCGCACAGTAGAGAGATGCAGTAGAGAAGTGTTAAGCAAGTGTTGCAGAGTGTTCCGTAGAGATTCTAAAGAAATGGCTAGATCAATTGCAGTATAATGAGCAGTACGAGTTGAAGCCAAACACGTATAGTTACGGCAGCGTCGGGCGCGGTTAGTACTTAGGTGGGTGACCACCTGGGAACACCGCGTGCTGTTGGCTCACTTCGGACGCGGTAGCCCCGGGGGGTTGCGCGCTGGATTTGCACGCTGCCACAACTGCCGCCGTGTTCATGCGGAGTACGATCACGTTAAACATGTGGGTCCGTAAGTCCTTCCGAGAGGTTGGTGGTAGGGGAAGGAGAGTACGGTCCCTGTGGATGCCTCCCCCACTGGTTTCCGGTCTAAATTGGGTGGCACGTCCCGGCCATCCAAGCGGTTACTTCACACCTTTCTGGTAGGGCGCGGTAGCCCATTGCTTAGCGCGCTGGAGTTGCACTCGGTAGGCCCGGGTTCGATTCCAGCCACTGCCAAAACTGCAGCCGTGGTCATGCGGAGTACGATCACGTTAAACACGTGGGTCCGAAAGTCCTTCCGAGAGGTTGGTGTTAGGGGAAGGAGGGTACGGTCCCTGTGGATGCCTCCCCCACTGGGTTCCGGTCTAAATTGGGTGGCACTTCCCGACCGTCCAAACAGTTACCTTACACCTTTCTGGTAGGTCGGACGGTCTGGGTTTCAACAACAACAACAACACCTTTCTGGTAGGTCGGACGGTTTGGGTCTCAACAACAACAACAACCTAATGGATAAAATGTGTCAACTATTTTCAAGGACGAAAACCTCCTTCTTCCGAATGAAAAGACAGACCAATCACCTCAGTCAAAGGGAAAAAGGTTATTGTCGCCAAAGCGCTTCGCACGTATCCCACATAGTAAAGCGTTGCCATATAGAAAAATTAAATTTTAAAGAAAAAACAAGGAGTTAACTTACATTACCAAACTAAAGTGAGTTACCCCCCAAGTCAAAGTGAACGATCACACAACCGGTTATCACCGATAAAATAGTTGCATACAATAGTTTGAAGACCCCTGCTCTAAACTAACATTGTCGAAATGTGATCCAATCCTAACCAATGGATTTTCATGTCGCACCGTGAAGCACATTTTCTCAGGTATGTGCCCATTACTAATTGTTGAAGGTCTTAAATACAATTTAGGCATTTTAAAGCCGTGGTCTCACACTTGCTCTCTCCGCCGCAATTAATATGAATAATTGTGTAATTAATTTAATAAGTATTCTATGTTGTTAATAAATGATTTTATTTGTAAAGTTAACAATGAAATTAATGGAGTAGTATTATGTTAATAAATATTCTTTTACAGAACTCGCACTGAAGATAAAATAATGGTGGGTTTTAATAGCGTTAAATAATGCAATGTTTAATGTGAATGTTATAACAATCAATGAGTTACGATACTGCGGCCATGTTTAGATAATTCAATTTAATATTATGTTTTGCATAATTCTCATATGATGGTTAAAGCGGTATTATTAAGTAATCAACCGAACTAAGAATACATAAACTTTAATGTTTTATTTTCAAATGTGCTGTCTACTTGCTGTAAACTCTTTTACTGCAGCTTATAAACCTTACAAATTCTAAGAAAAAATAATTTTCTTATAAAACTGTGCAAAATTGAATAATGTATACATTAAATCGAAATATGCAAAAGGGCTCCGTTTTGCAAAAATTCAACCAGGTGCGTATATGCCTCGTAGTCTTTTATTGCTAGTCTGTCCAGGATACGAACTTGCAGCCCAAACACTTTTCTTTTAACTATGACATTAAATGCCTATTAATGTTTAAATCAACAAACTATTTATTTCAGTGTACTCCTCTAACGCTCCTATACAAAGTATTTGTTTCCCTAAAATTTTTAATTTGAGGAAAGAAGTGCAGTTTTTAGCTTCCGAAAAGGTAGCACATGTGTTTATGTCTATGAAATGCAGACGCGAAACATCATAAGCAAATCACGTTATTTAAACTGGAATTATTTGAAACACAAGATTTCTACAGCATTATTTGCTCTGCAAAATAATGAGAATTAGCAAAGCTATAATAGTGGTAAATAATAGTTTGATATTATTAATGCAATATGCATATATAGGTAGTTATAGCAGTAAAATAGTTTATACATGATTTCTATGAAAGTCCTTAGGCGCCCGAATAACTTTGTAAAGAAACGTCCATGAGTGTGTACATTAGTTCTATTTGCAGCTACGTGGCCATGCTCAGTCGAATAAAATGTATTGCATCACCCCTAGAAGAGAATTTAAAAATTTAGGATGACGAACTGGGCAAAAAAGCGAGATACAGGAAAAAAGCCAGTGACGACACTGTAGGGTATTGTTTAATGAGTAGAAGTCGACACTAATATTGTTGCATAAGGCTTTTATTTGACACAATAGGGTTATTAGAGAACTTTGTAAAGAACTGCAGTTGCCATCGTGTTACAAACCTTGCTGATACAACTTATCGATAGATATTTATTGCCTTCCATACACTGTAAAATATTTGCAAGCATGTTACTGAAAGTTTCAGGGGAATCACTTGCCCGTAATGGGGAGTAATATTTCTGATAGTTATGATTAATATATATATATATATATATATATATATATATATATATACACTCATGTCCAAAAGTTAAGCATAATTCGTAAAATGCGAAAAATTAAGAATTAATACGGATACAAAGTTTCGCAATCAGTTGTGGAGAATCATGGGATAAAGGTAAATCATTGTGCATATGCAAAACAGTTCAGCCGACGTCGACATGCGCAAAGCACCGGCGCATGTCGGAACGAGTATAAAACGGTCTCGAGCGGAATGGCCAGTTGAGGCAGAATTTCGCAATTGCTGTGGTACGGAGCGTTGTCAACAATCAAAATGGATGACAGATATCACAAAGAGGTCAACTGAACATATTTTTGAAGGGACGAATTATTGGAATGTTGGAATCCGGTCGAACCCAAACTGAAGCGTCTCGAATTCTGAATGTGCCTCAGTGTGTGATCTCCAGACTGTGGCAGAGGTTCCAAACCACTGGAGATGTTATCCGACGACTAGTACCAAATCGGCCAACAGTAACGACCACTCGGCAAAACCGATATTTGGTAATAACTACGCAACGTCAGAGGAATCGTTCTGCCAGACAACTGGGTTCAGTCCTGACAGCCGCCACAGGAGTCACTGTTTCGAGACAAACTGTTTGCAGGAGATTCAGACACGTTGGCAGACGACCAGCAGACACGTTGGCAGACGTCACACGACCAGCAGTTTGCATCCCCTTGATGTCCACACAAAAACGCGAGCGTTTACATTGGAGTTTGGCACATCGGCAGTGGAGTGGACAACAGTGGGGCAATGTCATGTTCAGTGACGAGTCCAGATTTAGTTTGCACACTGATTCTCGTCGTACCACGATCTGAAGAGAACGTGTAACGCGTTTTCACCTGAGAAACATCACGGAAAGACATCGTTTTCTGTTTGGGGGAGTCATGGTCTGGGCAGGCATCATGATGGACGGCCGCACAGACCTTCATATCTTTGACACGGAGTCGGTTACCGGTCAAAGATACAGAGACGATGTTCTTGAACCTACCTTTCGATTGTTTCGAGGTTCTGTTTGTCCTGATTTCATATTCATGGATAGTAACGTGACTCCTCACCGTGCGACCTTGGTAGACGACTTCCTTCAAACTGAATATATCCAGCACATGCAGTGGCCTGCCAACTCTCCTGATCTGAATCCAATAGAGCATGTGTGAGATATGCTCGCCGGGAGACATCTTGCAGCCTTCCGCTATCCACAAAGCTCCGTTCCCGGATTTGAAAACTGCTCTCCGTGAGGTTTGGAACTCTTTGAACACATAACTCATCTAAACCCTCATCGAAAGTATGGAAAATCGTTG
Source organism: Amaurobius ferox (assembly GCA_951213105.1). Taxonomy (NCBI): domain Eukaryota; kingdom Metazoa; phylum Arthropoda; class Arachnida; order Araneae; family Amaurobiidae; genus Amaurobius; species Amaurobius ferox. The sequence goes on from OX578140.1 coordinate 122,162,893, forward strand.
TGCAGCATGCTTGGCTACTCGAGGTTCCCGCACGCCGTATTAAACTGCAGCATCACATTGTTTTAATCATTTTTTTTCACTGAGGTTGACATTCGTATTGTGACCCTTTTCCTTTCAACCTTTTCTTTGGATAATAAAAGTCGTTATTATCCGTGTTTTACATTGTTTCTTTCTTCTATAATCCTATTACACCCGCATACCGCGTTTCTTTCCATTCCGATGTAGATTCCCTGAAATTTTCACATAAATAGCAACTATGTTTAACTTTTGGACATGAGTGTATCCCACAGATCAAAAGTCACATATATATATATATATATATATAGTCATATATATATATATATATATATATATATATATATATATATATATATATATATATATAAAATATATAATATAGAGAAAGTGGATTATCAGAAATATATGTGTTATAGTAATTATGCGCAAAGCAGCAAGAGGTACTATACACCATATAATGCATTAAAAATGGAATGGATAAAAAGTGAAAAAAGGAAGGAAGGCTTTGCAAAAAGCTTACTTGATGGCGGGGAGGGGTTGTGACCTCACTCCCCAGTTTTCAACGAGCTCGCCATAAATGCCGCGGCATTGCACTCCTGGTCGTCAGCTTTTGCTCAAGCCCACCTCCGGAGTGACAATAATAACTGTCACAAGACCTTCAAAAAGGAATGAACCGAGGACGAGAGTAAATTCACTACCGTACAAGCCATCTGTGCTGCTGACTGCGGTGAAATGTATGCATCATCTTATGATCGTGCTGCGGTCCTGTCACATGCATGATGCGATATACGTAGATGACGTGATTGTTGGATATGAAAATGAAATCTATTGTATGAACTTTGATTTCTATCCACCCAACCTCATATTGAAAGAAAATCCAGTTAAAAATAACAACGTGGTTGAGTTTTTGGATTTGAGTATCAACTTTGGACAGATCCCAATCATATTTACCATCTATGACAAAAGAAACCATTTTAAAATACATATAAATGGAATAATACATTGGCACTCCAACCTACACATGAATATATTTCGCAATGTATTCTTGGGAGGATTGGTCAGAATTAAAAGAACTATTAAAGAAGAAAATTTACGTATTGATTTTGATCAAGTATTTTTAAAGCAAGCATATATTCAAAAATATCCAGTTCCTTTTATGCTTAAAAATATCGATAATTTATACCGAAACAATTTAGCGTATGGCGTAAAGCTCAAGTCTTTTTTATATTCAATTCGAGAATGAAGGATCGCATCAAGCATGTGACAGGACAGCAGCACGATCATAAGATGATGCATACATTTCACCGCAGTCAGCAGCACAGATGGCTTGTACGGTAGTGAATTTACTCTCGTCCTCGGTTCATTCCTTTTTGAAGGTCTTGCGACAGTTATTATTGTCACTCCGGAGGTGGGCTTGAGCAAAAGCTGGCGACCAGGAGTGCAATGCCGCGGCATTTATGACGAGCTCGTTGAAAACTGGGGAGTGAGGTCACAACCCCTCACCGCCATCAAGTAAGCTTTTTGCAAAGCCTTCCTTCCTTCTTTCACTTTTTATCCATTCCATTTTTAATGCATTATATATATATATATGTATAAATGAGTGAATGTTACAATATTCCAGAAATCACACGAATAAGGCGCTATGCTGCACTACAATGTGGATTTTAATATTAAACTAGAAAAGTATAAAAATGAAAGAAAGCAATATATCCGTAGTATCATCTAATTATTACCCGGCCACACATTAAACTGCCGTAAGCCCTAGGGTTGGCTGTGTGGTCTGGGCCTTCGACATCTAATTATTATTATTATTATCATTTTCATTATCATCATTATTATTATTAGATTATTATCATCAGTATTATATTATTATCATGATTGCTATTGATATCATTAATTATCATTTATATCAACATTAATATTATTATCTTCATTATTATAATTATTATCAACATAATTATCATTATTATCATCAATATCATATTACCATCATTACCGTCATGATTATTATTATTATTATCATCATTATCCTTATTCCCACTATAATTATTATTATTATCATTATTATAATCATCATTATTCCCACTATGATTATCATTATTATCATTATTATAATCATCAGCGTTATTATCATCTTCTTTAGTACTATGATCATCTCACCATCATTACTCATCACCATCTTTAATAGCATCATCAAAATTATTTTTTTTATTATCATAATCATTCTTATTGGCACTATTATTGTTATTAGACTATAGAATGTGCTATCTGTTGATTATGCTTGAAATTTTCATTTCAAAGTAGATAAAAAATGATAAAAAATAACTATATTTCGGCAGGGATTAGTAGTCTATGGAGATTATTATAATGGGAACATTGGCGTGTTTAACATTATCACTAGACAAAGACAATGGCTAAGCATGACTAGAATCTGGATAGGTAATGTCTACCCAAACAACCCGCTACCAAACAACTCCACATTTAATGGTACATTATTCGAAAAACTTTATGCACGTCTTTCGAATAATGCACAATTAAAATAAAAGTTACTTGGTAAACGGGATGTTTGGGTAAACACCGCTTGTCCACATTCTTTTCCCCAGCTTCACCACGGGACAATGATATATTCTTTGATATAAAAGAAACTAAGTATTGAATTATCAATTAAGTATTAAAGTATTAAATAAACAGCATCAAGTGCAAAAAGAATTCAAAAATTATTCAATGTTTCATATTTCCTTTTTAGCCTTTTAATTCAAATGTGCAAAAATGCATTATACTAATTAAAAAAAAATATTTAAAGTATTTCAGATATTCGATAAAAAAGAATTATACAACCATTGCTTCAATAACCTCAAAATAAAATTGCATACATTATCAAATCAACACTTCATTCATTTAAAATTCCTAATCAAACAATATTTTAAAATAATATACATTTGATGTGTATTGATATAAATATATAGTGAATTACCAGTTATCCGTTTCGCTCGATCAAAAGGATAATGTAAATAGTCATTTTCAAATTTATTTGCTCTCTTACAAAACACATTAGTTATTGAATCTTATTTTAATATCACATATTTAACATCAAAGAAAACCTTTGAACTATTAAACTGCCTTATCTTTCCACAGAAGTTGAGAAGAAAAAGAAAATGAATTTTTTAACTCCCCTTCAAAAAATTCTTTCAAAGTCCTTGAGGTAAATGAATAAATTGAAAATTCTTATTTCTCAATTCATCTTTCTGCTTGCTCTCTTCCAGGTAATTTTATCATTAAATGAGTGGATGAATGATGTTCATGGGATGTCCTTCGTTATTTTATAGCGACTTATGTACAAAATGTTATTTTTTATGATTGTGCATACGTATTTAAAATAGGATAAGTTTGTAAAATATTTGCTTGAAATGTCTGTACTTAAAAAATAAAGTTTGGAAAAGACTATTGTTTTATTTTGGGAAACACAAAGTTTTTGAACCAAGAAACCAGTTAATAAGAGAACAAGACATAAACTACACTTTGTGCTAACGATGAGGGAACATAAATAACGTATTAAAGCACAGATAGAATAATAACGCAGCTTACAGTTGTTTCGAGGATGCGCTGGATTCCCTTCGTCAATGATAGAGACAAAATATCGTCGTATTGACTTTAGCACCGATAACCGATTATTATTACTCCATGTGTACTTTAATGCATTGCGCAAGTTAGTTTTCCTTACCACATATTAAAATATTTCCAGGAGTAACAAATGCATTCTAAGAATTTCGTTCTAGTTAATTGTATAAATTTAATGATTTTCTATTATAGCATTTTATAAAAACATTCCAGGATGCATTCCATCTCTTCAAAATGTACCGGAACGACATGCCAGCGCAATTCGGCCCGAATACACCACTGGTATTCGCTTTCCAAATACGTGTATATATAATTTCATATAAATGTGCATACTGCTATAAAATTTTGACAGTGACGATCGCAGAAGTGATCACTACCATTCTATAGCTAAACTTGTATTAATATTGATTAAACTCTAATAAATTATTCGTTCAAATGTAAGGGACTACGTGTTCCTTAGATTTTATGTTTCTGTCATTGCATATATATGCTCATAGTTTCTTTACATCCTATTTAAGCTGAACACTTCAGTCAAAGTGCTTGTGTGCATAAAAAAACAGTAATGCAATAAAATATGCCAACACAGTCCTACCTAAGAGTTGCAAGCATGAATGAAAAATGTGTTCTTCTTAAACACTTTATTTATCAATAAATAATTCTTCCTTCAACACGGCAGTTTGATAGCATATGTATATACTACAGCGTAGTGTTTGACCATATTGGACATTTGATTTAAATGCCCAGCGAGAACATATAAAATTCTGAATACTTTTATACATTTCATTCCAGTATGTTAATCCATTAAACGACCCCCCCCCCTTTATCCAAATTAGGCAAATCACAAAATTTATGCCGAACACAAGAATTTTTATAATATGATGACATAATTTTAGTTAAATGCATTGGTATGCAAATTAAAGCCAAAAGATAAACATTAACGAATAATGTGTGAATACCATGCAACTACAAATACGGAGCGTCAAGTCCTAAACCTTATAAAGAGCCTTACTGCTCCAATCGGGAATCGAACCATAGATCTCCGAACTGGCCAGCTGACACTATACCGTTTAGCTACTGGGGCGATAATTGCAAGCTTTTATTGTCGAACTCTGCATTCTTCACTCTCTAATGTCAGATTGGCGTGCATCTGACAATCTGACTGACCACGTCCTGCTATTTTTACCTCAGGTTACCCTCCTGATACTACTATTTTTACCCAGGTTGGTATCCAACGTAGTCGTTATCCTCCTAATTTAAATTCGGCGCTCCATATCCTAGAGCCCACTGAATCCGTACAATTCATACTAGGGTCAATTTCAGACCTCAGATATCTTCGTTCAAATCCCTCTTCAGTAGATAAAATTAAAAACTGTATTCTTGTTGCCATGGAAATTTCTAATAAAGTGACCTAATCTTATGAGTAGATTCTGCTCTCAATTAATTTTGATCAATGAATCCCTTTATTTCATTCTTATTAACTTACATGAACTTATTGTGTTCCCTCCATATTTCCTGTTTATGAAAAAAAAAGCTATGTAAACTGTTATTATTTTCTCGGTTCTTTCTTTTTCTTTTGACCCTTTTTATTTGTATTTTTTCTAATTTTTCTTTTCTAAATTTTATTCTAAATTTCTGTTTTTGTTTTACATGTGCCTATTTTTTTTCCCTTTTCATGCATTTTCTTTTATATATTTGCTAAATTTTACTTTTAAAATTTTATTATTTTCTTTAATTTTAATCTGATTTTCATTATGTTATTTTATTATACTTCACTCTAAATTTTATTTTTCAATGATCCTTTTATCTATATTCGCGATAACCCTTTTGACATTTTGGAAAAATAGACGTACTTGTCAAGTTCAAATATAATGTAAAACTGTCTGTTTAATCACACTATTTTTCATCAATTGTTATCTTTTTAGATCTAAATAAATGTTCGTTTGGTGGGATGGTAGACCTTCGGTGCCTCCTGAGTGCAGGAGGTAGCCTTTTCCGGCCGTGCAGCTAGCTACTCTAAACCCCCTATGTGACTCGCACGGTCTGACATCTTTGCATTAACCCACAGGATTGATTTGTTCTGGCGCCATTCGAAAGAACCCTGCTATCCCAACCGGGAATCGAACCCTGAATCTCCGAACTGGGCATCCAACGCTCAACCGTTGAGCTACTGGGACGAAATTGCAAGCTTTTATTGTCGAAGTGAACTCTGCAACTTAAAGTAAACCGATAATGAGAAAATACTAAGTGTCCCTTGATTGACAGTAGCTAAATCCTGAAATTTATTAGGAGTGTATCATGCAACCGTGTGCATGCAAAAACACGATGAAAATCCAACGCCAAGAGGAAAACATACAGAAATTTATTTCAGTGAATCAGTCAGCACCAGAAAATGACGTAGGACTCGAAAGACAAAACGGGAGCACACTAAGCCTTCAGGCAAAGGAGGAGCTTCGATATGTCCAAACGCCTCTGTGAATTTTCAAGTTCGCCCACTTACTTTAAAAAATTTGAACCCAGTCTGCAAATATATCCCAAAATACTGCAAGTTTTCTAAAAAGATTGACCAATCTCAGAATAATGCATCCGCAATTTTAAAACGTATTTCTAGTGTGAATGAAGCTAGCTATGATCTTGACGGTCGTAAACTCACATCTTAATAAATATGAGCAGATAGTAGAAAGTACAGGTATATCTACCTTTCTTGTGAATGATTTCAATTATGAGAATAAAGTGTGATATTTTAATTTTGCTTTGATTTTGAAATGCGGATGGATGATAGTATGGCATGCTCAGCTACTCTCTTAATAACGCCATTGTAGCAAACTAATTTTCAATGCAACAGTCAAATATGGTCTACTGAATGGTTCAAAAACCTGAAAATTACAAAAGTGCAAGGAAAAAGTTGAATGCAATTCAAAATAATTTATCTGTAGAATTATAAAAAAAATATTGGTCCAAACACCAATCTACATGAAAGACAAATACAAAACCCATCCAACGCGAAATAAAATACAGAATGTGCCCAAGTAGTGCACATATTCTGAGAATGCCCTCCACAAATTATCCTAGAGAGGCACTGGTATAGGTCCCAAGTGAAAAGAGCTCCAGGGGCAGACGAAGAGATCGATATGAAGGAAAATATTTGAGGATGAGCAAGCCAATCGTGCAGGACCGTGCATCTGAGTCAGGCAAGAACAGCAGTATTGGACTAAAGAAAATCGCCGATGTATCAAAAGTAGATTAAGTGTATGATGTTGAATTCGTATAATATGGATTCATTGCAGCCAGGTGATCATCTCTACTTGAGTTATTCGTTCTTTCTAATGTTGAAGTAGGGGCCATGCGCGACGTCGGTGACATTGAGTACCATGTCAACCTAAGACTCCTATATATACAGGCTGATGCAACAGCGGCCATCTTGACTCCCAGTTGAAACGATAGTTGTACATGACAAAAATATAGTTATATCACATTTATTCCATTTACTCTTGAAACATTGGTATGATTCCGTCGGGGAAGGTAGAAAAGTTGGGTGTCGAAAAAAGAGCATGAAACACAGAAATGGAAATGTAATAAGTAAACCTGTTGACACTATCACTCAATGTCACCAACATCACATATGGCCCCTCCTTCAACATTAAAAGTCACGAATGCCAAAAGCAAAAAGAAGACCACGTGATTACGATGAATCCCTATTACTATTTTTTAACATTGCATGCTTCATCTTTTTTTAAGACCTCAGTGCGGAGTTATGTGGTACAACTGACTACATTCTTGGCGCTTGTGCACTTCATCTACTCTTAAGAAATCGATGACGGAAATGTAGGGCATGACTGAATATGCGCTTTCTCGTCGTTAAGAGAATGATGATGATGATGATGATGATGATGATGATGGTGACGATGGTGGTGGTTGAGAGGATAATGTTGTTAGTTGTTAATACGAGATGGACTATGTTTCTTGCTAATGTATGTTAGCTTTATTATATTGCTTCAGACATACCTTTCATTAAATTTCCTAAGCAATAATGTAGTACAGCTTAAAAATTAAAATTCCCAAAGATCATTTAAATTCGTTGTATAACTGTATTCTAAATTGCAATCTGTTGCTCATTGTATTCTACATCAATTTTATTCTGATAGAAAACAACTTTTTAAGCTCAATTTTTAATTTAAGAAAAGATTTAGTAAAAGTAAATATATTGAAATTTGGTTATTTGGCCTTGAAATTAAATTTAATATTAGCTAATGTAATTCCTTTTGAAGTTAAAAGGAGTAACTATAGATAAAAGGTCCTTTCACATCTATTAAATTGAGTGTACTTTCTTTGACATTCCGAAATTGGGGGGGGGGGATTTATTCTTATATAATAAAAATAATATCTCCATGTTTGTCGGTGGCCATCAGAGTAGAAAATCTATAAGAAATTCGATGCAATGTTTGTTCAGGTCAAGTTTCAAGACATCTAGGATTTTCTTAATTCAAATTAGTTTCTTTTGTTGCTGTTGCTGTTTATTATTGAAGTGCATTTTGATTAATTTTCATACAAATGAGTTCCTTAGCGAATGAAGAACGTTTTTTTTTCCAATGAACTTTGAACAGAATCCGTAGAATAATTCTGTCGTATTTAACATTAATATGAAAATACATTGAATTATCATATTAATAAACTACATTGAAATACGTGAGTTTTAGACAATTTAAAAATAATTGAATTTTCAATTCGTGCATCGACGATTTGAAACTTCGCACGTTTTAATATTTTTCATGAGTATGAACTGATCTCTTTCTATTCTAATAAAGCAAATTTAAGTGAGATTTTTTTATATTCTAATACATATTTCAGCGAAACTAAATTTCAACTTGGCGATACACCCAGCGCCGGGACCAAGGCGTATTACGAACCCGAGCCGAGATCTAAGATGTGATTAGGTGCTTATTTAGAGCGAGCAAATGCTCGCTTGTATATTGTAATTTAGGCGTGTGCCCGGGCAACGGGCGACTAGGTCTTTCGAAAAACGTAATGAATTCAATTAATCCCTATTTTATATCCCGGGCAACAGCTAGTACAGTTTCTAGTATGCTATAGACTGACATGTTTGTAGCATTCCACTTAGCGTACTAGAAACAACTGTAGAATACTCAATACTCCGCTTTCAAAATGCTGCTGAAAATGGACTTTGAACACTTGAAAAACCACTTTGAACATTTGTTAGCCTGTTTTAACTATAAAAATATTGTCATATAAAGTCAAAATTGACAATAATGCGCTTCTTTTTCCCCTGGTGGTGACTGTATGAACTAATAACTTTTTGCAAAAATTAAATCTCCAAGGTCTTTTTTAACACTTTACAACATAGTTGAAAAGTGTTTATGACTTTGTTCATTCTGTCTGTCTTTCTGTCTGTCTGTCTGTCCGACGATAACTGCCGTAAAAATGACTTTATCAAAATGGAATTTTTGTATGTTGTTCAGACGATCTGTGGGACCTATGGGAATATAACTGAATAATATCACCCAATTAGTTTTGGATGGAACCCGGGTTGAAAAAATGAAATACGTTGAACCCTATGGGACCTAATTTTTCAAACATTTTTTAAGCAAATTTAAAATCCACAAATTGCTTCGAAAATTTTAGAAAATATTCAAATTATACCATGAAATATATAAAAAAATTTCAGGAAATTATATTCAGGAATTTTTTAAATAAAAATTAAAATAATAATTACATCCTTTATATGAAGATATCACGTGACCCACTTCAAAACAAAATATGGCATCCATCTTGTCGAATGCATCCATTTTGTCTAAGGCATCCAAATCGTGATTTTTAAAGTTCTTTTAATTCATATTAATGTTGTATCCATCCTAAAACCGCCTTATTTTTGCTTGAATTCTGTGCATCTACATACTGAAACAACGCAATTACAATATATTTTAGTTTAAATGATCATCCAACTTTGATTATTTCTACAACGAAGCCTGATTTTCACTTATGGAGAATGTAAACACTAAAAGATATAAAATGAGTTATATAAGAATTGCTGCATTTTTAACGCAAAATTATTTAGCTCATGGAGTCTGCAATATAGCTGATATGAATGAAATATTCATTAATTTTACACAGAGAACCAGACGATTTTTTGATGAAGTTTCAAGCATAGAGCTAAATTACTCTAAATAGAAAGTATAATATTTGGTCACCAAACTACGCCCGCCACGCTTTTTTTGTCGACGCTGCTGCGATTTAGGGCGTATCAAATTATCTTATAAGGCGTTTTACAACTGGTATTACTGCGCATGAAATATAAGTAGAGCGAGAGTAATTCTAGCTCAAAGCAGGCGATTTGGAAATTAAGTAGTGTTATCTGTATCTATGTCACATAAGTAGCGGAAGCTTCTTTTGGACACAGACTACGGCGAATAATTCTTTACAGAACCTCAAATGAAAGCACCTTTTCGAAATAAGTTAACATGAAAAAGACATACAGGGGAATTTTTCAGAACAGTACGTTTTAATTGGAATACATAAATATATATGCCCATACATAAATATATTGAAACAAACTTTTAAATTATGTTTCTTTGTGAAACTACATTATGAATAAAAATGACGCTTGGTAACATTATTATATTTGCAAATTTTATTGCTTTAACGTAACAAAACGCAGCACTTTGTATGTCTTGCAAAGCTTATGACATTAACATAAAGACATAACAAGTGGGGAAATGTCATATCTCCACTGGGAATAAATTTTCTTCGCCAGAATTCGATTTCCTGTAAAGGGAGTTTTGAATGGGGAAAAATGTCATAAAGGAAAATTGTTTTATTTTTCCCCCACATTTTTCGAACTGTTAACTTTGAATAACTTCACAGAAGCAGTTTCCATGAATAAAATTTTATCAATAAAAAAATACTTTCACCAGGCTTACAATTTAAAAAAAAAAATTATTTCGCATTTGAAAAGTGCATAAGTTTGACTTTAAAAAAATGAAATATTAAATGCATTGTCCGTGAAAGTTTACTTTTAGATAGTAAAGTGATATTGATTTTAAATTATTTTATATATCTGCTATTTTTCGAAATATATATATATAAACATCATTTATTTTTATTAAATTGTACTAAACATCATTTATTTTTATTAAATTGTAAACAAAAATAGGTTATTCTTATAGTAGATACTTATATTCTTTCCAAGATATTGAATTTTTATCAATTAATCGTCATTTTCATTGATTTAGCGTCATTTTTACCCATTTGGCGAGATTTTCGTTAATTTGGCAACATTTCAAAAAGTCGCCAAGTTGGCGACACTCCGCCAAATTCGTCGCCAAAATCTCGCCAAGCGATATGGACGGAGAAATGCGTTATTCTTATAGAAGATAAATGACTATTGGCGTTCAAATGCAAAATTATTACTCAAAGTATCTTTTCTCATGAATGGAATGAATTAAATGCATGAGAATGATGTCCCCAAATTTATGGCATGATATTACATATGAAAAGTAAACATGTTGTTCAACAGTTAATATTTTTTTTAATTTATGGGTTTTTTGATAAATTTATTTGAAAAATGTGCAATATCTCAAGAACGGCTCATGCTAGCGTTCTAAAATTTATGTCAATCGTTTTCTAAGGAAAAATTACATGAGAAATGTCTACTTGCGTAACTTTATTAAAGATTTTGATTTTTTGCTGATTTTTCAAATTTTCACTCGAAAATTTAGGGGGGTTAAACATTTGATTACGTTTAAAAATAATAGACTTCCAGTATTCACGGATTGTGATTTTTGTACCAAATTTCATTCGAATCGCTTCATTCGTTTGTGAGATATCGTCTCCACGGACTCACTGACACACACACACACACACAGACATCACCTTAAAATGTTTGATTCGTGATCAGGGATGCTTGAAACGCGCTCTCCCGTCGAAAACTCGAATTCGAATTTTCGACCCAGTCACAATACTTTCCTTATACATCATGTATATAAGGAAAGTAATAAGCTCCTTTATTTGTTATTCTAACGTCAAATATGTATGATAGAAATATGACCATAGTATTTCCCCTGGAGTTTCACTAAAGTACTCTAAGAATGTGGGCTAGTTACGAATTTGGCCAAAGTATTTCCCCTGAAATTTTACTAAATTTCCCTAAGAATGGGGGTTAGTTACAAATATGACCATAGTATTTTCCCTGGAGTTCTAAAAAAGTTCCCTAAGAATGGGGGCTAGTTACGTATATGGCCATAGTATTTCCCCTGGAGTTTCTTAAGAAAAGAGCTAAAATAGGAGCCAACACGTAGACATTGAGGCACTGAGTTAGTGTACTTCAAAAATATATATTCTAAGTTAATAATGCTTTTATTTATATCAATTTCACCTGAATGAAATTAGTATACAATCCTAGAAAAAACAATTTTAATTTATTTTTCCGCCTTTTACTATGTAAATATCTCGATACATTCTCGACTTTGTTTTCTTTGATAAAACTTCTGGCCAAATAGATCACTCCTTCGCTACCTTGCATACAATCACGTGCGTACTCAAAGAATTGTGTAAAAGCCACCATTTTATCCGCCTCACATTTAATTTCCAGAGTGTTCCTTTATTGCGGAGAAACCAGAATAATCCTGACAGCACCTACAGCAACGTATGCCCAAGTATCTGAGATAGTAAAAAAGTCAGATAGATACACGTCCGTCCCACACATTTATGCAGGACAATAAAAATGTTCTTGCAGTCGGAGTAGAACTTTCCTTGTATTCTGGAAAGTATCCAAGTATCTTTCTTTGATTCTGGTTGGAAAGATTAAAAAAATCTAATTGCTCGTCATTTGGATAAGTGAAATCTGTGTATGATATGCTTGTGTGCAGCATAAGTACGCAGGAAATAGATTTTATAACCGCATACATTAATGTAACGTTACGCAAACTATTTTTAACACCTTAGAACATATATGAAAAGTGTTTATGACTTTGTTCATTCTGTCTGTCTGTCTGGCTGGCTGGCTGCCAGTTACCACGATAACTGCCGTAAAATGATTTTATCAAAATGAAATTTTAATATGGTGTTCAGCCGGTCTGTGGGTCCTACGAGAATATAAATGAATAATATCAACCAATTAGTTTTGGATTGAATCCGGGTTGAAAAAATGAAATACATTGAACCCTATGGGACCTAATTTTTCAAACATTTTTAAGCGAATTTAAAAATCCCAAATTACTTCGAAAGTTTTAGGAAATATTAAAATTATCCCATAAAATATATAAAAAAAATTTCAGCAAAATATATTCAGAAGTTTTTTAAATAAAAATTAAAATATTAATTACACCCTTTATATAAAGAGATCACGTGACAATTATATGAAGAGATCACGTGAACCACTTCAAAATAAAATGTGGCATCCATCTTGTGTCAAAATCGTGATTCTTAAAGTTCTTTTTAATTCATATTGAGTGTTGTATCCGTCTTAAAGCCGCTTTACTTTTGCTTACATTCTGTTCATCTACATACTGAAACAACGCAATTACAATATATTTGAGTTTAAATGATCATCCAACTTTGATTATTTCTATAACGAAGCCTAATTTTCACTTATGAAGAATGTAAACACCAAAAGATATAAAATGACTTGTGTAAAAATTGTTGCATTTCTTTAACGCAAAATTATTTAGCTTATGGAGTCTGCAATATAGCTGATATGAATGAAACATTCATTGATTTTACATAGAGAAGAAGACGATTTTTTCGATGAAGTTTTAAACACAGAGTTAAATTACTTGTACCTCCATGGTTTTAAGTTTTTAAATAAAATAAATTATTATAGTATTGTGATGAATGAAAGGAATGGAAAAAAGTTAATGAATGAAATACTGCTTTTATAGTGAGAGCCAAGCTATTTATATTTCGATGACGTCATTTGAATAAAGTTCATTTGTTTTCGACGAAGTTTTCAAATATAATAAATTATTGTAGTATTATGATAATTTTAAAAATATTACCGAGGAATGCATCGCATTTCAGAGATGTTTAAACCAGGCAATTTATATTTCAATGCCGTCCTTTTAATGAAGTTCAATTTTTTCGATGAAGTTTTAAGTTTTCAGATATAATAAATTAATGTAGTATTGTGATAAATTTTAAAATATTACCGAGAAATGTATCGCATTTTAGAGATATTTAAATAAAATTGCATTGAAGTTGGAAAGTGTTTCACAATCAATGCTGTATGCTTGATTGATCTTTCTGTATACAAATGCAGAGTCCACTTCAACGATACGAGCTTGCAATTTCGTCTCACTAGCTTGACTAAGTAGGCGTTGGCTACTCAGTTCAAATATCGGGGGTTCGAACCCGGCCTGTGACATCAAGGTCCTTTATACACTGAGCGATTTTATTACACAAATGCAGTGTAAGCCACTGGCCACTTTTTTTTCTTAAAATTAATTTACTAGCAGAACAGGATTTAGAATGCTGGTACCTCTGATTAGGTTTAATGTTTATGATTCTCCTTTATTAGGGTATTAATTGTCCAGAAATTTAAATTAAAATATTTACAGGAAACGTCTTAAAAGAACACACCTACGTGTAAGTCTCCACTCGACCTTCTCGTATATTCATCGCACATTCATAGTCCACAATATTTCGTTCTACCTGTCATCTACCTGTCATAATCGTTCACCTGTCACAACCATTATCATTTAAAAGAAAATGTATCTTATTCGAATTTCTTACCCCAGTTATTATTAATAACATTATTAATAGTTATTTAAAAGTTATTTTCTTTTTCCAACAGATTAGTGATATCAATAGATGCATTTAGTTTTCCTACATTATTAAAAATATGTTTATACATTTATATCTTAGTTATATACATTATCAGTTTACCCTTTATTCTATATACTACCATCAATGAAATGTACCATTCTACTAAAATCTTAAAATGTGAATAATTCGAGTTCTGCCATGGAGAATTAATAAAAATTTTAGCGATTTATGGATTTTTACATAATATGCTTTTACGTAAAATTTTATAACGATACGAGTTCTTTTTTTCTTGAATTATTCAGTCCACATATCCCAGACGTGCGCACGCGCACACACACAAACACATACGCACACACACATACACACATAAAAGAATAGTTAGCCATTTTTCCAAAAGTGTTCGAAATAGGTTCTGAAGGTCTTTAAACGTGCTTATCCTTTAAAATAAAGCATTCAAAAATTTGCTGTACAATTCTACGAGAAAGAAAATATTTAAAAACATTATCAAAAATTAAAAATTAAAAATCCATTTATTTTTAGAAATTATTTTATACGGTATTATAGACATATTAAAAAATTTAAATAAAAAAATGGCAATGTAAAAAAATCTAAATATATATTTAAATATATGCAGCCAAGAAATTTTTCATTTATTTTACTTTCTTTTTTGAAAATAATCTGAAAATAATAAAATAATGAAAACATTAAAATATATTCAAATTTTCAACCTCTATTAATAACAAAAAATATATTTTGTACTAAATCCATCTATTATATCATCAAAATTATTTTTTTTTCATAATTTGAATTTCAAAAATAGTTGTGAGATTATTTAGGCGGTTTTGTATCGTACATGTCCTTAACTCATTTTTTACTTTCCTTATATACATAGTATAATGTATATAAGGAAAGTAAAACATGAGTTACGGACATGTAGTATACATAGTATAATGTATAACAAAAATATTGTGACAGGGTCGAAAATTCGAATTCGAGTTTTCGACGAGAGAGCACGTTTCAAGCATCACTGATCATGAATGGAACATTTGTGAGGTGATGTCTGTATGTGCGTGAAAGTATGTGTTTGTGTGTGTCAATTAGCCTGGAGACACTATCTCAAGAACGAATGGAACGATTCGAATGAAATTTGGTGCAAAAATTACAATCCGTGAATACTGGAGCCTATCGCTTTTAAATACAATCGAATGTTCAGAACCCCCCAAAATTTTCGAGTGAAATTTTGGAAAAAATCATCAAAATATAAAAACCTTTACTAAAGTTACGCAAATAGACATTTCTTATGCGATTTTTCCTTAGGAAACGATCGACATAAACTTTAGAACATTAACATGAACCGTTCGAGATATTGCCCGTTTTTCAAATAAATTTATCAAAAAATCCCATAAATTAAAAAAAAATATTAACTGTTGAGAAATATGTTCTCTTTTCACATGTAATATCGTGCGATAAATTTAGTGACATCATTCTCATGGATCTAGTTCATTCCATTCAGGAGAAAAGATACTTTGAGTAATGCTTTTGTATTTGAACGCCAATCGTCATTTATCTGCTATAAGAATAACTTATTTCTCCGTCCATAACGCTTGACGAGATTTTGACGACGAATTTGGCTGAAAGCGCCAATTTAGCGACTTTTTTAAACGTTGCCATATTAATGAAAATCTCGCCAAATGGATAAAATTAACGCTAAATCAATGAAAATGACGACTAATTGACGAAAATTCAATATCTTGGAAATAATATAAGTATCTACTATAAGAATAACCATTTTTTTTTACTGTAAAAGTAGTAAATTCATTGTATTATATAAGGAAAGCCATGTGCTGCCCACATGAGGTGTTTTAGTTTGAATTTCGATATTCTTTTGTCTGAAGCACTGACTTCATAAAGCTAAGGAGAAACCGAAAAGCAACTTCTACTTTAGGAAAACAATTTTGGGCATTTTCTTCATATTATTTAATTTATGTATCAAATTGTCTGCTGCTTTTGTAGTTTTCGAAATGTATAAATTTATCTCTTTTTCAGTTCATTGAAATTTTTTGTGGGCCCTCTAAAATGCCTAAAGATTGCAATAAAATGATTTGTAATATATTTATTGTACCATTCCATCAGTGCAAGATGTAGCTACGACAAAATTTTTGTACTACTTTTTACTAAAATGCCCATAATCATGGATATTTTATTTAAAAAAAATATATTTTTTAACTAAGTTAAAATGCTTGACTATAGAAGAATAAATTTTTAACAAATGCTTTGCATGTTAATACATAGAATGCGGTCAAGTGAATTCCGAGATCGAGTTTTCGACGAATACGTTTACCGCATCCCTGATCTCGAGTAGCACGTTGAAGTGTATGTGTGTGTCGTGAGTCTATGAACGAACTCACGAACTAATGGAGCGTTTTAACGTAATTTTAAAAGAATATTTTTATCAGTGAATACTTGAATCTTACGGACTTTAAATGCGATCGAACGTTTGAAAGACCCCACATTTTCGAATGAATTTTTAAAAATCTCATAAAATAATCAGGGCATTCAATAATGTTAAATAAATCATTAATTTATACATAAGTATTTATTCTAAAACAATTGATTCAAACTTTAGAACGCTAGCTTGAATCATTATCGAGATATCGCATGTTTTTTAAATAAATATCTAAAAAGTTACATAAAAATAAGTAGTAGTATCATTAAATGTATAACGCTTGACGATAAATTTTAAAAACTTGGCAACTAATTTGTCAAAATATCGCCAATTTAGATAATTTTTTAATGTGGTGCCAAATTGACAAAAATAACTCTAAAATTACGAAAATGACGCCAAACTAATGAATTAATAATTAACGTATTTCAATGTAATATAGTATATTACTTAGATGTTAGCAATATTTACAATTGTCAAGTTACATTTTTGCAAAATGTAATTTAATTTAGGACTTTAAAATACTTTTACATGTTGTCATCTATAAAATCGCCCAATATCAGGACACTGTTCAACGTTAAAAACATTGTGCCCTGGATTTTGTCCATCATTATTTTGCATTGAAAGAAGTATTTACATTATGTAGTGAAAGTTATCTGCTGCCTACATCATATTTTTTCAAGTGTGTTAATTTCCCTGTCTTTGGCATTATGCAGTGAAAGTTATGTACAGCCTATATCATATTTTTAAGCGTGTTAGTTTCCCTGCCTTCGACATTATGTAATGAAAGTTATGTAGTGCCTACATCATATTTTTTTAAGTGTGCTAGTTTCCCTGTCTTTGACAGGCTTAAATGCTAGCATATCCTACATTTACTTACAATGTGAACCCAATTATTTTTATATTATCATATAATTAGCATATAAAACCCACAGCCTTTCACAATAATTCAGTTTTTACAACAAAGTAAGAAGCCTCCCCGTTAATGGAAGGAACATTTTCTTTTCGTAACTTTTGCACTTTGTGGTAATCCGAGAAATTAGTAAGATAAAGCTTTCTGTGAGCGCATTTTAGCTCTGATCTTTGGAGACGCTTTACTATCTTATGGGAAATGCAAAACAAACAACTCTTTGGAAAGTTCAATAAAGTTATAAGATTCCTTTTGGTGTTATAAAACAAACGCTTTCTAGCGGAATTAAATTTATCGTCAGCTATTGGGTTTCATTAGTTTTCTTATTTTATTTGAATCTGAGAAGAAAGTTTAAATTGAAATTTAAATCAATTTGAGAAGAATATAATTATATTTTCTTTTTATTTAAGAATCCCAATTATTTAGTAATCAATCATAACATCTGTTCCACTCGTTCCTATAACTATAACTATGTTTTATTCCTACACTTTAAAACATTTGTAAGTATATTACTGAAAGTTTCAGGGAATCAGCTGTCCTTAAGGGGGAGTAAGGTTCTTGATATTTATGGGGGTAGATATTAATATACAGGGTGAGTCAGAACTCTTGGGCCAAACCTTAAGGGGTGATAAATCACATCTAAACAAGCAATTTTTGTCATACAAAGCAGGGCCGTAACGCAAGAGGTGAACGACTAGACGTCGCTGACATTGAACGCAGCTGAGTTTAAAATTTCTTTAGCAAAAAACCTGAAACCTCTTCTTTCATTTTCGCATTTTGGATAGTCTATTAGCATTTTGCGAAAAATGCGATCGTAGCGGAAACATTGGAACTAGCGAACGAACCTCAACTTGCAGCGCCACTGTTATTCTCATATAAAGTAATCGAAAATAATTATTTTGTTTGCAGACGATATTTATGTACTTGTGGCAATAGCTTGTAATTATTTATTCTAGTTGATAGAATTTTGGTTAAAAAACGGTAGAAAAAATAAAAGATCGGAAGAAATAAACGCACTCATCGTCATTTCTACCTTGGATTATAGAAGGAATGGCTGGTTTCACAAGGAAAAGGCGGACATGCATTTTATGTATAGTGCTGCTGACGAGGAATGCTCGTAAAGTCCAAAGACTATACCTGGGGCGTTTCCCGACAAGACGCGTGCCAGACCGAAAAATCTTTCAGCGATTGCATCGGTGCCTGTGTGAAAAGGGCTCCTTTGTCAGCGGCATGCATGATACAGGACGTTCCAGGAGTGGGAGGACGCCACAATTTGAAGAGAATATTCTGCAGAGGGTTGAAGATCGTCCGAAAAGCAGCACGCGGGCACTTTCCCATGCCTTAAATGTGTCCCAAAGAACGGTTTGCCGAGTATTACGGAACGAAGGATTACACCCCTACCATGCACAGAAAGTGTAAGCCTTGACACCTGCAGATTATCAGCCATGTGCCGGTTTTGCACGCTGATTTCTCCAACAGATGGCAGTGCAGCCTGATTTTAGTGCACATGTTTTATTCACGGATAAATGCACATTTACTCGTGAGGGCATTTTTAATATGCAGAATTTTCATGTGTGGGCATCTAAAAATCCGCAACACACACGTCCACATTCCTTCCAGCAACGTTTCTCCGTAAATGCTGGGGCTGGAATCGTCCATGATCATTTGATTGGCCCATATCTTCTACCATGCCGATTGGACGGCAGAACATACCTCCTATTTTTACAGGAGGTATTGCCACAGTTACTGCAACATGTTCCTGCCAACATTAAAGCATGTATGTAGTTCCAATACGACGGAGCCCCACCCCATTTCAGCGTGGATATGCAGCACACCTTAGATGCTACATTCCCAGGGCAATGGATTGGTCGGGGTGGTCCCATAGCTTGGCCGGCACGTTCGTCGGATCTCTCCTGTCTCGACTTTATCTTATGGGACCATATGAAAAGTCTCATCTACGATAGCCCCATCGACTCCGACGAGAACCTTGTTGCTAGGACTGCTGTTGCTGCCGTCGTTATCCAAAATATGCCGTGTGTTTTTGCTAGCGTGCGCCGCTCGCTACGTCGCAGGTGTAAAGCCTGCATTACTGCTAGTAGTCGCACTTTTGAGCAGTTTCTGTAACTTTGTCCATGCATTCTGCAATTTCTGTCAGTAAAAGGCACTTCGTGTCTACTCTGTCATTTTTGTGTTTCCGCTTTTCACGAGAGAGTCATCATTTCCTCATTTCATGAGCTACCACCTAGAGATTCACCTCTTGCGTTGCAACCCTGCTTTGTATGACAAAAACTGCTTGTTTAGATGTGATTTATCACCCCTTAAAGTTTGACCCCAGAGTTCTGACTCACCCTGTATATATAAAAATACAAAAATAGCGCTACGGCAAACAATAATTAGCTGATTATTTCAGAAATGAA
Organism: Amaurobius ferox; assembly: GCA_951213105.1. Taxonomy (NCBI): domain Eukaryota; kingdom Metazoa; phylum Arthropoda; class Arachnida; order Araneae; family Amaurobiidae; genus Amaurobius; species Amaurobius ferox. Next base: position 122,183,072 of record OX578140.1, read on the forward strand.
GCTGGAATTTTCATGAACGCCTATAATTAACACTTTTCTTATCATTTTGTTGAAATTATCAACAAAGTAGCTGAAAAAATGAGCAAAGGTTGAAGAATATTTTACAGTGTAAAACTAATCAAGAAAGTATCCATAAGAACTTCCAGTAGTTAGCCCCTGAAAATTGCAATGGTTTACCTAATAAACTGAAGTCTGTAAAGTCATCTAACTGCTTTAAGGATAAGCTGAAAATTTATCTGTATCCATATACGGATACGAAAGTATTTTTTCATCATTCTAATTAACTATTAATTTCCTTATAGTGTAATGTATAAAGAAAGTATTGTGACGGGACGAAAAACTCGATTTCGAGTTTTGACGGGAGAGATATTTCAAGCAAACACACGAATCAAAGATTTTTGGGGTGATGTATGTGTGTGTGTGTGAAAGAGAGAGAGAGTATGTGTGTGTGTGTGTGTGTGTGTCTGTGCGTGTGTGCGCGCGTGTGTGTGTCTGTGTACGTGTGTGTGTCCTGAGACTGTGGTCGCCATATCTCACAAACTAATAGAGCGTCTTAAACGTAATATTAAAGAATTGTTACTATCAGTGAATACTGAAATCTTATAGACTTTAAATGACATCGAACGCTTGAAAGACCCCTAAATTTTTGAATGATATATTTAGAAAAATCATAAAATAATCAAGACATTTAATAATGTTAAATAAATCTTAAATTTATACGCAATTATTTATTCAGTAACAATTGATTCAAACTTTAGGACTCTAGCTTGAATCGTTCTCGAGATATCGCATGATTTTTTTAAATAAATATTTAAAAAGTTACTTAAAAACGAGTAGTAGTATCATTAAATATATAACACTTGATGATAAATTTTACAAACTTGGCGACTAATTTATCAAAATATCGCCAACTTGGCGAATGTTTTAGCTTGGTGATGATAAATTTTACAAACGGCGACTAATTTATCAAAATATCGCCAACTTGGCGAATGTTTTAGCTTGGTGACAAATTGGCAAAAATAACCCTAAAATTACAAAAATGACGCCAAATTGATCAATTAATGTTTAACATATTTCAATATAATAGAGTATATTACTCAGATGTTAGCAAAACTTGCAATTGTCAAGTTATATTTTTGAAAAATATAAGTTAATTTAGTACTTTAAAATACTTTTACATGTTGTCATAAAGAAAAGAACCCATTATCAAGGACGCTTTTCAACGTTAAAAACATTGTGCTGTGGATTTTATCCATCATTATTTCGCATTGAAAGAAGTATTTACATTATGTAGTGAAAGTCATGTGCTGCCTACATCATATTTTTTAGGTGTGTTAATTTCTCTGTCTTTGACATTATGTACAGAAAGTTATATGATGCCCACATTATATTTTTAAAGTGTGCTAATTTCCCTGTCTTTGACATTATGTAGCGAAAGTTATCTGGTGCCTACATCATATTTTTTTAAAGTGTGCTAATTTCCCTGTCTTTGACAGGCTTAAATACTAGCATATCCTAAATTAACTTACAATTTGAACCCAATTCTCTCTATATTATCATATAATTAGCATATAAAAACCCCAACCTTTCACAATAATTCAGTTTTTACAGCAAAATAAGAAGCCTACCCGTTAATGGAAGGAACATTTTCTTTTCGTAACTTTTGCACTTTGGGGTAATCCGAGAAATTAGTAAGATAAAGCTTTCTGTGGGCGCGTTTCAGCTCTGATCTTTGGAGACGCTTTACTATCTTATGGGAAATGCAAAACAAACAACACTTTGGAAAGTTCAATAAAGTTATAAGATTCTTTTTGGTGTTATAAGACTTTCATGGAAATGAAAAAACAAACGCTTTCTATCGGAATTAAATTTACCGTCAGCTATTGGGTTTCATTAGTTTCCTTAATTTATTGTAATCTGGGAACAAAGTTTAAATTCAGGTTGAAATCAATTTGTTAAGAATATAATTGTATTTTCTTCTCTTTGAGAACCCCAATTGTTTAGAAATCAATCGCATCAGTTCCACTCGTTCTTATAACTATAAATATTTTATTCTTAAAGCTAATTACGAAATTTTATATAAGAACTTCCAGCTATTGGGTTACATTTTTTTTCTAAATTTATTGGAATCTGAGAACAAAGTTTAAATTTAGGTTTAAATCAATTTGTTAGGAATATAGTTATATTTTATTTTTATTTAAGAACTCCAATTCTTTAGATATCAATCACATCAGCACCACTCTTTCTTATAACTATATGTTATTCTTAAAGCTAATCACGAAATTTTGGATAAGAACATCCAATTATTGGGTTACATTAGTTTTCTTAATTTATTGGAAGCTGAGAACAAAGTTTAAATTCAGGTTTAAATCAATTTGTTAAGAATATAACTGTATTTTCGTCTTTTTGAGAACCCCAATTATTTAGAAATCAATCGCATAAGTTCCACTCGTTCTTATAACTATAACTATGTTATTCTTGAAGCTAATTACGAAATTTTACATAAGAACTTCCAACCATGGGGTTACATTTGTTTTCTTAATTTATTGGAATCAGAGAACAAAGTTTAAATTCAGGTTTAAATCAATTTGTTAAGAATATAATTGTATTTTCTTCTTTTAGAAACGCCAATTATTTAGAAATCAATCGCATTAGTTCCACTCATTCTTATAACTATAACTATATCATTCCTGAAGCTAATCGCAAAAATCTTCGAAAAAACTTCTTGTAGTTAGCCCCTAAACATTTTAGTATTTTATTTAATGAACTGAAGCCTGACAAATCATCTAACTCTTTCAAGTAGAAACTGAAAATTTATCTGTATTCATATACGGATACAGAAGTATTTTCATTATTCTAATTAATTATTTTAAGTATAGTTTTGTTAATTATTATATTGCACCTGTTGTTGCCAATCTTTCCTTTTTAAAGTTTATCTTAGAGACCTAAATGGACTAGGTCCGTTCCGGATTGTAACAAAATTTTGTGTCCTGTGTTTATGTTATGGTTTTCTGTATATTGCTGAACTCGCCTGTGTTGCCTAGTTTGTTGTATTGATAAATTTGAATTTGAATTTTTATTAAATAAATATAAAATATGTTCATTCGGGTCTTTTTGAAATAGTTTAAATATAAAATAAAAGCTACAAATATAGATTATAGTTAATATAGTATAATATAGTTAACATTATTTGAAATAGAATGTAGTTAAATTTTTGTGCTTAACATTAGCTTAATGCAGTTACATTAGTTGTGTAGTTTATTGTAGTAACATTAGTTGTACTTAATATTTAATAATTTTTGTGCTTAACAGAGTTAAACATTCAATTATTTTTAAGACACTCCAGGATTCTGTTCATTTTAAAAATATTATTATTAAAAGAAAAATAAGTTAACGAAATAGAATCTTACACAATAAAAAGCTACATATGTGTGTGTGTATCTATATGAGTCGTCTGCAGCATAGACTGCCGCAGACTTCCTTACAGAGATACTTCAGATCCCGGAAAATAAAGTTTGGCACTTTTATTTTAGATATTATTTCCTTTTGGTGATATTATTTTGGTGAATTAATTTCAAAGCAATGAACTTTTAAAGCCCCAAATCGGCATTTTCTCTCCATTTAGTCAATGCAATTTATTCGGAAAGGGATAGCCCGGTGGTTAGGGCATTGAGTGCACTCGAAGGATCCGATTTCAATTCCCAGCTCTGTCCAAACTATCTCCGTGCTTACGCCTATTACGGGCACGTTAAATCTGTGTGTCCGAATGCCCTCCCAAGAGGTGGGTGGCATGGGAGAGGCCACAGTCCCCGTGAATGTCGCTCACACTGGGTCCCTGTCTAAATTGGGTGGCTTTGGGTAGGTCGGACGGTTTGGGTCGAAAGAATCGTATCCGTCTGTGAATAGGATATATCTGGAACAAATTGAGTGAGAAAGTTAAAATTTAGTACGATAAACTAAATTGGAAAACATAAGGCGCTTATTCATTTACCGATATATCAGATCATAGAAAAGTCCCTTATATTTGTGAAAATTTTCAGAACAAAATAATACATATAATTATTTTAAGAAATACAAAATAAACAGCCTCTCTGTGCATGCATTTTTATTTAAACAGTAGTTACAATATAAGATAGTAATATGCGTCTTTTTCGAAATTTTGCATGTTTTCATTTAAAATGATAGAACGTCATGAAATATGAAATAACACTAGAAAATGAACCCGGCGTTACCCGGTATTTAGATCTGGAATTAATTGAATGTATTCATTAAATTTTCAAATGACGCTGTCGCGCCTAGCTGATAATATAATACCATATAAAAAAAATTAGAATGACAAATTTTAAATTCGGGAAGTTAGAAAATCGATGAATAAAATCGACTTCGCTAGATAAACAGCTGATATCTGCCTTATTATTTTTAATTTGAAACTCAATAATGCAATAAATACGTCACCATTTCCTATAGAAAAGTATAGGTTATGACGTGGGTTGTAACTCCCAATGCGAAGCAACCGGCGAAACGATGGAAGTAGCCCTTTTTCTAGCGGCATCGAAAATCCAAACTTTAAATGCTTTTAGTTGAAAATTAAACGAAAATCAGAAAACAGAATATTTAAAATTTATTTTTGTTAGAACACGAATATATGTAAAAAAGATAAAAAAAAAAAAGATAAATAAAAATAAGATATATAAAATAATAATAAGATATATATAAAAAGATAAAAATGCATGATAATCAAGAAAATAAAAAAATATCCATAGTAATCAAGAAAACAGAAAATATGCATAATAATCAAGAAAATAAAAAAGCATGCATAATAAACAAAAAATAAAGAACATGCATAATAGCCAAAAAATATATAAGAACATGCATAATAATCAAGAAAATAAAAAAATGCATATTTTCATATATTTATAAATAAATGCATAGATATGAAAGAATTGTCCCATGGTTTTGGTACAAATATCAATAGAAATGCATTTTATCCTTCCGATGGAAACTATGTGATAATATTTTCGATCGCTAAAAAACCAACCGATTTATGTAAAAATCGTTCAAAACTGTGCTTCTTCATAAGATAGCAAAAAAATCTGAGGTAAGCAGCACATGACTTTCCCTATATAGTACAATAAACTTTCTTCTTTCACAGTAAAAAAAAATCTGATGTGGGCGGCACATGACTTTTCCTGAAAAGTCAAATTCATTTTTTCCTTATTTCTTTAATAATTCATTAGATTGAGTTTAATTGCACAAAATAACACTAAATTTGCATTTTTAATTCAATTCTTGTTTTTATTTGGTAATTTTTCCGAATGACACACACACACAGAGAGAGAGAGAGAGACAGATACACACACGCAGACGTCACGCTAATAGATTTTCGTATTCTAGAGGTCTCGGAACGTGTAGAACGAGTTGAGATTTTCGACAAGATTTCAATACTTTCCCTATACATTACTATGTATAGCAGGGAAAGTAAAAATCTGATGTGTGCAGCACATGACTTTCCTTGCAGGCGTATATCAACGTTATATTTATTTTAATTAAATTTAATTCACTTTTAATCCAATTTTCGTTCTCATTTGGTAACTTGGCTTATTTTCAAAGGTGGCGTAGGGAAAATGCGAAGAAACTAAAATATCTCAAGAACGGCTAGCCCTAGTGTAATGAGGTTTGTCTTATTATTTTCTTCTTTAAAAGTTACGTATAAAACAAGCATTTAATGGATATATTTGAGCATACGTAATTTTTTATTTTAGATTTTGACGTTTTTTACGGGCAATTTTGCAAAAAATAGCAGGTTATTTTTTTCCGAATCGTACTAAAATCTAAGCAGCACAAGGGTACACGCGATTTATTTACCGAATTTTGTGAAATTTGGTCCATTAGTTTTTCAGCTAGAGTGATACAGGCCATTTTTTGCAGCCCATTTTGCAAAAAAAGGCGGGTTTTTTATCCCAAATCGTACAAAAAACTAATCAGCACCAGTGTTACACCCAAATGACTTACCTACCAAATTTTATGAAATTCGGTCAATTAGTTTTTTAGTTAGAGTGGATACAAAATCTGCACAGACAGACACACAGACACACACACAGACGTCACGCTAAAAATAGTTTTTTCTTATTCTAGAGGTCTCGAAACGTGTAAATCTGTCGAGAACTCGAGTTGCGATTTTCGACATGATTCCAATACTTTCCCTATACATTACCATGTATTGCAGGGAAAGTAAAAATCAGATGTGGGCAGCACATGACTTTCCCTGCAGACTTATATTCACGTTCTATTTATTTAAATTAAATTTAATTCATTTTTAATTCAATTTTCGTTCTCATTTGGTAACTGGACTTATTTTCAAAAGTGGCGTAGAGAAAATACGAAAAAACTGAAATATCTCGAGAACGGCTAGCCCTAGTGTAATGGGGTGGGTCTTATTCTTTTCTTCGTTAAAAATTACGTATAAAACAAGCATTTAATGGATATATTTCAGCGTACGTAGTTTTTATTTTAGGTTTTGACGATTTTTGCGAGCCATTTCGCAAAAAAGGCAGGTTATTTTCTTCCGAATCGTATCAAAATCTAATTAGCACCAGGGTGACCCACAAACAATTTATCTATCGAAATTTGCGAAATTCGGTCCATTAGATTTTCAGCTAGAGTGGATACATGCAAGTTTTGATGGGCCATTTCGCAAAAAAAGGCGGGTTCTTTAAACTCAAATTTGAATTTTCGACCTTATCACTAATACTTGTCTTATATAATACTATGTATATTTGTATACGAAACTTAAAAGGCATCTTTCTAATGAAAACTGCAATAAAATAACCTATCCTTGTTGACCTTTTGTCCTCTAAATAAAATAAATTCCATCTATAATACGGCAAAATCGATTTTCCGAAATCCAACTTTCATTTCAGAGTTTGAAAGTGTGGAATTTCAAAATAGTGAAGCAACTAAGAAAACTAGCACGTAGCAGCTGTCCAATTACGTCATCAGTATGCACAGAATCCAAATCATGCGAAATTAAATTCTTACGATAAGAAACTTTATGTCCTCCGAAAGTTTCCCTACCGGAAACAAAAATCTGAAATTTCGTCTTTTACACATCTACATAATAATTAACTTTTTAAAAGCGCTAAGAATTTTAAGTTGAAATATAGTTTCAATTCGTATGGATTTAGTTTTTCTTTATCATGGGTTACATGCACTTTTGTACAAATTTTACGGACAAAACTTTTAAAACATACCAGGCTGATAATTTATGCTTTATTAATCTGTGCTACTATTATAAACAAGAAGGGGCGCTTTTAAATAATTCTCTGTGTCCGCCTTTTGAAGTAGTTCGTGAACAGGGAGTCCAACATCCCTCCACTCTCCGAACTGAAAGGTATCAAACAAATATCTATGGGTGTGGGACGTCTGAGTGGTTAGCGGGGGGGGGGGGGATTGCGCTCGGACGACCCGAGTTCGATTCCCGTCTCTGTCTAAACTGACACCGTGTTCACGCGGAGTACGATCACGTTAAACATGTGCGGCCGTAAGTTCTTCCGAGAGGTTGGTGGCAGGGAAAGGAGGGTACGTTCCCTGTGAATCCCTCCCCCATTGGGTTCCGGTCTAAATTGGGTGACCCTTCCAGACCATCCAGACAGATATCTTACACCTTCGGATAGGCTGGAGGACCTGGGTCAAAGAAAAATAAACAAATATTGAATTATATTTCAGGCTCTGCCCAAACTATCCCTGTATTCACGCAGAGTACAGACACGTTAAATATGCTAGTCTGGAAGTCCTTCCGAGAGGTTATACTGGTACAGTCCTGTATGATGTCGCCCCCCACTGGGCTCCGGTCTAAATTGGGTGGCACTGATTCGAAATTCCAAACAGATACCTTACACCTTCTGGTAGGTTGGACGGTCTGGATCCTAAGAAAATAAGAAACAAATATTCGAAAGATATGATAAAACAAAAATGCTGTATGCTAAGAACCACACGGTAGAAGTGAAACTTATGTGGGAGAGCAGATGAATCATTCGTGAGGTTTAGTAGAAAACAAAATCAAATTCAGAGTAAAAATCACTCTATAGTTTATTTGAAGTACTAAGTACTAAATAGACTATTTTTACAACATGCAGACCCTCGTGTGCTAACAACATTGTGTTGAAACTGTGACAGAGACCATTTTTAAAAGCTGTCTCTTCCAAGGAAATTTTACATACATGGATTATTGTATAATATAAATTATGTTGTTGTTTCTTATCCCACTTGACCGACAGCAACATCAGATCAAGTCCATGAAATCGTGAGTCTTCAAAAGATGAAGAACTACTCTAGGACTGGAGTACAGCTGATACATGTCAAGGCATGGGCAGGAGAAGCCTGAGTTAAATTGTACTTCGGGCAAAGGGAATAAACCTTAGAACCTTACACATGCCCAAGAGCACGAAGATGGCCGCTGCGGAGTCTGGCCAGAACCGTCTGTTCTTCCCTACTGCATGCCCCAATCAAAGCAGCACCAGGACGGCTACAATCCTACCACTCATGCGCGAGGGCCAAGTGGAGTTCATTTCTCCAAGTGGAGTTCATTTCAAGTTTGACTCGTGAGCCAAGTTCCGAGAAAGAAACACAGCCACAGTCAATAGAACTCCTAAGGCTGCCCTCCCTGGCCAGACCCTCCGCAACCTCATTACCATAAATGTCTAGGTGAGATGGCACCCTTTGAAAAAATATCCTATTATGGGCACACAAGTAACCCAAATGCTGAGCAATATTCACTGTCGTTCCGGCACCATGTCTCCACCATTCAGCCAGGTGCTGAGTAGAACTACGGCTATCGCTCAGAATCCAGATGTCTGTATTGACTCCCTCTTGGACACAATAACTCAAGGCCTCCTCAAATATAAATTATGAAACTATTATGCCGCATTAATATAATCGGTCTCTTCTGCTTCAATCTGTTATTTATCAGCAGCACGCAAGTTTATGGTATCAGCGAGTTTTAGAAATTTCGCCTTTCTGTGATTTTTGACAGCAACATACATTTGCGATATTGCTTGGGCAATATATGTATATTTCATCTATATCTAAAATGGGCTAACTAATCTGATTCTATCACAAAACACAAAGGGGCCTAATTAAAACTGTTTTAGAGTATTTTGTGTTCTCTGAATATTTTATATCCTCTGAATATTTTGTCTTCTAATTTCTCGTTTCAACGAACACAATTATCATCTATTTCTCGAATCGTTAAATAAACATCCGACAGAATTTAGAAAATAAAATTGTCATCCATTTTCTCTACTTATATATATTTTTGTTCTTCTGAAACAATATTAAAATAATTTAAAAAAAAAACTGATGTGGGCAGCACATCACTTTCCCTACAGACTTATATCCACCTTCTTTTTATTTTAATTAAATTTAATTTACTATTAATTCAATTTTCGTTCTCATTTGGTAATTGAACTTATTTTCACAGGTGACGTAGAGAAAATAAGAAAAATCTAAAATATCTCGAGAACGGCTAGTCCTAGTGTAACGGGGTTGATCTTATTCTTTTCTTCGTTAAAAATTACGTATAAAACAAGAATTTAATGGATATATTTAAGCATAAGTAGTTTTTTATTTTAGATTTTGACGATTTTTGCGGGTTATTTTCCAAAAAAAGGGAAGGTTATTTTATTCTGAATCGTACCAAAATCTAATCAGCACCAGGGTAACCCACAAACGACCTATTTACAGATTTTTATGAAATTCGGTCCATTAGTTTCTCAGATAGAGTGGATACAGGCAATTATTGCGGGCCATTTCGCTAAAAAAGACAGGTTCTTTTATCCCGAATCGTACTAAAAACTAATCAGCACCAGGGTCTCACCCAAGTGACTTATTTACAAAATTTTATGAAATTCGATCCATAAGTTTTTAAGTTAGAGGGGATACATACATTGCACAGACAGACAGACAGACAGACACACAGAAACACACACAGACGTCACGCTAAAAATAGTTTTTTCGTATTCTAGAGGTCTCGAAACGTGTACTTCCGTCGAAAACTCGAGTTGCGATTTTCGGCATGATTCCAATACTTATCCTATACATTACCATGTATTGCAGGGAAAGTAATATATCCTGGTTCCTTTTTACTTTCTCTGCAATACATGGTAATGTATAGGGAAAGTATTGGAATCATGTCGAAAATCGCGACTCGAGTTTTCGACGGATCTACACGTTTCGAGACCTCTAGAATACGAAAAAACTATTTTTAGCGTGACGTCTGTGTGTGTGTCTGTGTGTCTGTCTGTATGTCTGTCTGTGTGTCTGTCTGTCTGTCAGTGCAGATTTTGTATCCACTCTAACTAATAAACTAATATACCGAATTTCACAAAATTTTGTAGGTAAGTCACTTGTGAGCGAGTCTGGTGCTGATTAGTTTTGGGTACGATTCGGGATAAAAAAATCCGCCTTTTTTTGCGAAATGGCCCGCAAAAGCTTGTATCTACTCTAGCTGAAAAACTGATGGACCGAATTTCACAAAATTCGGTAGATGAGTCACGTATAGGCCACCCTGGTGCTGATTAGATTTTGGTACGATTCAGAAAAAAATAACCTGCCTTCTTTTGCAGAATGGCCCGCAAAAATGGTCAAAATCTAAACTAAAAAGCTACGTATGCTCAAATATATCCATTAAATGCTTGTTTAATACGTAATTTTTAACGAAAAAAAGAATTAGACCAACCCCATTACACTAGGACTAGCCGTTCTCGAGATATATTAGTTTTTTTGTATTTTCTCCACACCACCTTTAAAAAAAATCTGATGTGGGCAGCACATGACTTTCCCTGCAGACTTATATTAACGTTCTCTTTATTTTAACTAAATTTATTTCACTTTTAATTCAATTTTCGTTCTCATGCGGTGACCGGGCTTATTTTCAAAGGTGGCGTAGGGAAGGTAGGAAAAACTAAAATATCTCGAGAACGGCTAGTCCTAGTGTAATGGGGTTGGTCTTATTCTTTTTGTCGTTAAAAATTACGTATTAAACCAGCATTTAATGGATATATTTGAGTATACCCAGTTTTTTATTTTAGATTTTGGCAATTTTTGCGGGCCATTTTGCAAAAAAAGGCAGGTTATTTTTTTCCGAATCGTACTAAAATCTAATCAGCACCAGGGTGGCCTATACGTGACTCATCTACCGAATTTTGTGAAATTCTGTCCATCAGTTTTTCAGCTACAGTGGATACAAGCTTTTGCGGGCCATTTCACAAAAAAGGCGGATTCTTTTATTCCGAATCGTACCCAAAACTAATCAGCACCAGCCCCGCCCACAAGTGACTTACTTACAAAATTTAGTGAAATTCGGTCCATTAGTTTTTTAGTTAGAGTGGATACAAAATCTGCACAGACAGACAGACAGACACACAGACGTCACGCTAAAAATGGTTTTTTCGTATTCTAGAGGTCTCGAAACGTGTAGATCCGTCGAAAACTCGAGTTGTGATTTTCGGCATGATTCCAATACTTTCCCTATACATTACCATGTATTGCAGGGAAAGTAATAAGTCCAGTTATCAAATGGGAACGAAAATTAAATTAAAAGTGAATTAAATGTAATTGAAATAAAGAGAACGTTGATATAAGTCTTCAGGGAAAGTCCACTGAAGTGCTGCCCACATCAGATTTTTACTTTCCCTGCAATACATCGTAATGTATAGGGAAAGTATTGGAATCATGCCGAAAATCGCGACTCGAGTATTCGACGGATCTACACGTTTCGAGACCTCTAGAATACGTAAAAACTATTTTTAGAGTGACGTCTGTGTGTGTGTCTGTGTGTCTATCTGTCTGTCTGTGTGTCTGTCTGTCTGTCTGTCTGTCTGTCTGTGCAGATTTTTTATCCACTCTAACTCAAAAATTAATGAACCGAATTTCACAAAATTTAGTAGGTAAGTCACTTGTGGGCGAATCTGGTGCTGATTAGTTTTGGGTATGATTCGTGATAAAAGAACCCGCCTTTTTTTGCGAAATGGCCCGCAAAAGCTTGTATCCACTCTAGCTGAAAAACTAATGAACCGAATTTCACAAAAATCGGTTGATCAGTCACTTGTGGGATACCCTGGTACTGATTAGATTTTAGTACGATTCGGAAAAACATAACCTGCCTTTTCTTTGCGAAATGGCCCTCAAAAATCATCAAAATCTAAAATAAATACATACATGTGATCGAATATAGCCATTAAATGCGTGTTTTATATGTAATTTTTAACGATGAAAAGAGTAAGATCAACCCCATTACACTAGAACTAGTCGTTCTCGAGATATTTTGTTTTTTCGAATTTTCTCTACGCCACCTTTGAAAATAAGTCCACTTAATAAATGAGAACGAAAAGTTAATTAAAATTGAATTAAATATAATTAAAATAAAGAGAACGTGGATATAAGTCTGCAGGGAAAGTCATGTGCTGCCCACATCAGATTTTTAAAATAGTAATCTAAAATAATCTTAAACGTTTTACAGTATATAATTTGTTAGTTCATTTTGAACTTACGAATTTGACTTGGTCCGTAGAAAGTCGACTTCGCAAATTAATGTCCTCTGGTTCGAATCCAAACGAATACTTAAATTTTACAACTCCTACTACCATCTGTTGCTGAAATACTCAAGTAAAAATTTATTTCGTAATCTGCAGAATCTTCTGTTTAAGATTTATCCACATATTACCTAATTTCAATAAATTATTTTTAACTTTTATATTGTGTTTTAAAAATTTATTTTTAAGTCAATTAGAAAATATCTGATATATTTTATACCATCTATAGATGGAATACACATTTTCTGCAATTCTCTTAATTTAAAAAGTGTTTGTAGAAATAGAAAATATGCATACAAATTAGGGAAAAAATCATGGAATATCATTATCGCAATTATCTTTAGACATGTACGTTTAAAATTTAAGATAAGAACAGTATTTAACGTATCGTGCTTTGATGAGGATTTTGAAACTCTTAATTTTTAAAGAGTTTCTATCATATATTTAAAAAGAATTGCTTGGATACGAAATCTGAAATATATATATAGATTTCACTTTACCTTCACAGATATATCACCGCACTACAGATATTTGTTCATTGCAACTTGCTCTAAGGTAGCATTAAGGTAAATGACTTTTAGAAGAAATGATTAAAAAATTTTTTCGTGCCAAGAATACGCAAATTACATTACTTAAGAAATAAGAATCATTTATTTAATCATGTTATTTCTAAAAATAAGAATTCTCTCTGAAGATGAGAATAAAAATATGAGCAATATATTTCGATTGATGGCACTGTTTGGGAAGAAATGCAAGTAGGTGCTACATCTGGGAGAGCAGCACGTCATAGCATTTTCAGGGAAGAATCGGGTTCAACAGGATATGCAAAACGCAATATTACAAAGGGTAAAATGAAGAATGTATTTTCGTTGATAATTGATCACCGTATTATGAAACATATAAGAACATGCACAATAGAAGAAGCGCATCGAGTTTTAGGAACCAAATGGAGTCTATTACCTAAAAGTTACTTTGTTTAATATTCCCTTACTAACATCAATATTACCTGCATTCAATCAGAAAAATCTGCTGTGGGGAGCACATGACTTTCCCTGCAAATTCATATAAACGTTCTCTTTATTCCTTCAATAATTTATTAAATAGAGTTTAATTGCGAAATAACACCCATAATTACTTAAAATTACACTGAATTTGCACTTATAATTCGGTTTCCAGTCTCATTTGGTAACTGAACTTATTTTCAAAGGTGGCGTAGCGAAAATGCGAAAAAAATAAATTATCTCTAGAACGGCTAGCCCTAGTGTAATGGAGTTGGTCTTATTTTTTTATCGTTAAAAATTACGTATAAAACAAGCATTTAATTGATATATTTTAGCATACGTAGTTTTTAATTTGGATTTTGACGATTTTTGAGGACAATTTCGGAAAAAGAGGCAGGTTACTTGTTTTTCTAAATCGTACCAAAATCTAATCAGCACCAGGGTATCCTACAAGTGACTTGTCTACCGAATTTTGTAAAATTTGATCTATTAGTTTTTCAGCTAAAGTGGATAAAAGCAATTTTTGCGAGCTATTTTGTAAAAAAAGAAAAGGGGGGGGGGGGTATCCCGAATTATACCGAAACCTAATCAGCACCAGAGTCACCCAAAAGAGACTTATCTACCAAATTTTATGAAATTTGGTCCATTAGCTTTTGAGTTAGAGTGGATACATACATTGCACAGACAGACACACACACAGACGTCACGCTAAAAATTGTTTTTTCGTATTCTAGAGGTCCCAAAACGTGTAGATCCGTCGAAAACTCCAGTTGCGATTTTCAATATGATTCCAATACTTTCCCTATACATTACCATGTATTTCAGGGAATATAAAAAAAAAGTTTTTTTCTTTACCGGTCATTTTGCCGGTTACGGTACTAATAGGCATATATTGAGTGTTGGTACGTTTAGTGTTAAAACCTGTGTCAGCCATCTGTTATATATGATATCTTCGGTTCAAAGTGATGCGTAGGGGTTAAGGTGAGCGAATTGTTTTAATTTTGCACCGTGCTGCAATAATTGTAGTTTTCGCTTACAGAAGAACGTTTTATTCGTATCGCATGATTTATTCTGTTTCAGTTCATTTTCTATTTGAGTCAGAAACAGTTTGCGTTTATTGCTTGTTCGTTTCTTTCGGAATAAATAGCTTTTTAAGAAAAAAGAATGTCTTTTATGTACAAATAAATGGAGCATTTATAGCTCTGTAATTTTTTTACACTGTCACGTTAAAAATCAAGTCTAGTTTAAAACAGGTTTGGCTGGCATAAACTACATTGGTTTAAACTATGTTTCTTTAGCTAAGGTTTTTTGGTTTAACACATTTCTTAGGTTTAAAACATTGTTTTAATTCAAACCATGATTTAGAACTTGATTTATATTGTGTTAAAAATCTAGTGTTATTTAAAACAGGTTAACCACATAGATTTAAACCATGGGATTTTTATTTTCCCTACAAGTCATGGTAATGTATAGGGAAAATATTGAAATCATGTTGAAATCGCAGCTCGAGTTTTCGACAGATCTACACGTTTTGGGACCTCTAAAATACGAAAATACCATTTTTAGCGTGATGTCTGTGTGTGTGTCTATCTTTCTGTCTACGCAATGAATGTATCCACTTTAACTAAAAAACTAATTGACCGAATTGTATAAAATTTGGTAGGTAAGTCTCTTGTGAGTGACCTTGGTGCTGATTAGACTTTGGTACGATGTGAAATAAAAAAAAAAGCCACCTTTTTGCGAAATAATCCGCAAAAATCGTCAGAATCTGAACTAAAAGACTACGTATGCTCAAATATATCAATAAAATTCCAGCTTTTTCGTAATTTTCGGTAAAGATAAAAAAATAAGACCAACCCCATTACACTAGGACTAGCCGTTCTCGAGATATTTTAGTTTTTCGCATTTTCGCTACGCCACCTTTGAAAATAAGTCCAGTTGCCAAATGAAATCGAAAACTGAATTAAAAGTGCAAATTCACTATAATTTAAAATAATTATGGGTGTTATTTTGTGCAATTAAACTCAATTTAATGAATTATTAAAGAAATAAAGAGAACGTAAATATGAGTCTGCAGGAAAAGTCATGTGCTGCCTACAGCATTTTTTTTTGTTAGAAAACTTTTTTTTTTACAACTTATTAGCAGAGCTACCACATTCCGGGCTAACGAGTCGCTACTAGATACCTCCATTACTAAATTAAGTCAACTTTTACATTCCAGGGTAATTTTATATGAAGAAATTGCGTATGAAATCCATTTCATTATCACACGACTACATTTTACACAAACTGCGCAAATTGTATAAAAGAACTTCGGTTTGATTGCCATCAACCGTGGCTTGCCTGCTGAGTGTTATGTAATAGTAAGTTTGTAAACACCGTTAGCGTCATACTTATTCAGATCATAAATCGCAAAATGATGTAAATACTAGTAAGCCTATCAAAGACAGAGAAACTAACACTTTAAAAAAACTGACACTTGTTATAATACGTTGTACTTTGTTCAATAATAATATAGCTCTTAGCATTCGAAATATTCATCTTAATTGAAAATTGACTCAATTAGGGACTAACCCTTGTTCGATACTTTAAATAGACAAAGGTTCAGTATTCACTGTCAACGGAACATTTCTGGAAGATCTAGAAAATACGTTTCGACCCCTGCTACATCCATTTTGACCCCTCCTACATCCTCCTACATCCCCCTATATCCCCCTCCATGGGGTCAATGCTATAAATGTGGAAAGATTTAGTGTTCTAGATCATCAGAGGACTTCTAGAGGGTTTGAAAGGCAAAATAAAGTTAGATAATTATTATATAGCTGATACCTAGGAGAAATTTGCAGATGTCAGAATGCAAATATATTTTTAATTTTTACGTTCGCCTTCATACATAGTATAATGTATAGGGGAAGTTCTGTGATGGGGTCGAAAATTCGAATTCGAATTTTCGACAAAAGAGCTTGTTTCAAGCTTCCCTGAACACAAATCCAATGTTTTTGAGCTGATGTCTATCTTAGTGGGGTGTGTGAGTCTATGGGTAAGATATTTCACGAATAAATGAAGGATTTCTAAAATAATTTGGTACAATTATTACATTCAGTGAATAATTTATCCATGGAGGTAAAAGTAAGGAGTGAAATCTTCATATTAAGAAAACGCCAATATCGTTTGAGACAATAATTCAGGTGGCGCTGGGATAAGATAAGTAGTCCTGTATTGTATGCATTTCTATGACGAAAGACCTAAAATATTTATCTAAACTGTCAATTTTGTAAAAATGAATTATTAATGCAATGAAAAGTGGAACTGAAGAAATAAAGAATATTCCCAAGTATTCAAAATAATTTTACCTTTCAATTAATTTTTATCTCCCTATATTCTGTACGCTTTCCTACAACTATGCATAAATACTGGTTAATTATACTCATAATAAGGCAGCCTTTAATCTAAAAATAATCAGAAATGCATATACTAAATACTACGCCTTTCTATAGTGTCAACTAACAATAGCAACTATACTAACACTAGCGACACCTAGAAATAATTCTCAAAGCATTATGGCATTTTCAAGCGTTTCATTCGTAGGAGTTTTATCTCTTCCTTTCTAACTCCATGACTTTATCCCTATTGATTTTAAATCAAATGTTCGGAAGACTCCTCCGATCAAATTGTTTGGAAGACTCCTTCGATCAAATTGTTTGGAAGACTCCTTCAATCAAATTGTTTAGAAGACTCCTTCGATCAAATTGTTTGGAAGACTCCTCCGATCAAATTGTTTGGAAGACTCCTTCGATCAAATTGTTTGGAAGACTCCCTCGATCAAATTGTTTGGAAGACTCCTCCGATCAAATTGTTTGGAAGACTCCTTCGATCAAATTGTTTGGAAGACTCCTCCGATCAAATTGTTTGGAAGACTCCTTCGATCAAATTGTTTGGAAGACTCCTCCGATCAAATTGTTTGGAAGACTCCTTCGATCAAATTGTTTGGAAGACTCCTCCGATCAAATTGTTTGGAAGACTCCTTCGATCAAATTGTTTGGAAGACTCCTCCGATCAAATTGTTTGGAAGACTCCTCCGACCAAATGTTAGAGAGACTCCTCCCATAATTTTTAGAATTAATTTTTGAAAAAAAAATATCATTACCGAATTCAAACCTTTCATAAGGATAAATAAATAAATAATCATTTCATAAGTAGTGTCTTCAAACGAATGATACAAACATTATTAGAACGCTAGCATAATCCGTTCGCGAGATATTGCACAACCTTTGACCGAATTTAAAAATAAATTATTAAAAAATCCGGAACTTCAATAAGGATAAATAAATAATCATTTCCTACGTAATTTTTCATTAGAAAGCTAATGACACCCATTTTATTAACATGAACTTTTCTCGAGATATTGCACGTTTTCAAAAAAAAAATTAAAGAATTAGCAAGTATTATCTAATAAATCGATTCCCTACATTCTTTATCTATAATTATCGGGGATCTAGTACATTCCATTCATGAGTAAAGATACTTTACGTACTAGTTTTGTATTTTGACGCCCAATAATGTTTCCAAAGTCATTTATTTCATAGGTTATTCATTAGCAGCTAATTGCATGTTGATGGGGATTTTACAAGTGAGCATGAATAAGTCACTCGGTTAGGACTGTAAGTTACCGAAAAACCCCAGTTTCAATTTACGTGGTGTTAATTCAATGCTAAATTTGCTGGAGTTTGGCTCAATTTGGCTGCCTCATACAAAGATTTAATTTTAAATAGCTTGTGAATTTTTTTCAAGCTTTTCAAAATAAAGTTTGAAAAACCTGTATTATTGATCCTAATATTAAAATTTATAGTATGTAACTCTTTTTAAAAGAGCTTGAAAAACTTTTCGATTGATATCACATGTATCGATGCACACCCCTCGGGAGGGGTTACCTCCCACCCCCTCTCAAGGGGGGACTACTGACATCATGAACACAAAATTAAGTCACGGCTTCCTTTCACTAAAATGATTGAAGTAAAGTTCCGTAATCATTACGCCATAAATAACACCTTTATATATAATTACTTCAAAATTTGTCTTGTGCTGCTATGGTGAGAAAATATAAAATCTCGAATAAATTTAGGAAGTTTTCGCTCGAATTTCACAAATATCTATCTAAAAAAGAAAAATATCTATCTAATAATAAAAGTGAAAATTCGATAATATTTGTTTCAGACAGACGGACATCACTCCAAACATAGTCAAAACGAGTTCACGAAGTCCTAACACATGTATTGGCATCCAAATCTCGAAATCGAAAATTTTCGTGAAAATAATATTTCCTCTATACTATATTCAACAGTATAAGAAAGTAAAAATTGTGCTGTGGATCTCGCACACCGTTATTTCTCTGTGAAAAAAAGTAAAGTCGTAGCATTATGTAAGGAAATTCATGTGCTACCCACATTGAATTTTTCTGTTCATAATCTTATCTTGTTACCCATTATGAAAATATGTGCACACTTCACAAATGATGTACCTAAATTTCCTTTTTAGGTTATTTTTAGACAGTTCTGTGAAGGACTGCTATAAAGACAATGCTTTGGAAACATCTCACGAGTGCAACTTTTCATATGGTAGAATATTTTCTTTGTCTTTGCATTCAGAATTTATGACTTCAACTCCCAACATCTTTTAAAAATATCTAACGAGTATAACAGTCATGTGGTAGAATATATTTCCCTGTCTTTGCATTCATAATTTATGGCTCCAACTCTCAGCAACATTTTAAAACATCTGACGAGTATAACAATCATGTAGCAGAATATTTTCCCTGTCTTTGCATTCATAATTTATGGCTCCAACTTCCAGTATCTTTTAAAAACATCTGACGAGTATAACAGTTATGTGGCAGAATATTTTCCGTGTCTTTTCATTCATAGTTTATGGCTTCAACTCCCAGCATCTTTTAAAAGCATCTAACGAGTATAACAGTCATGTGGTAGAATATATTTCCCTGTCTTTGTATTCATAATTTCTGGCTCCAACTCTCAGCAACTTTTTAAAACATCTGACGAGTATAACAATCATGTAGCAGAATATTTTCCCTGTCTTTGCATTCATAATTTATAGCTCCAACTCTCAACATCTTTTAAAAACACCTGACGAGTGTAACAGTCATGTGGCAGAATATTTACCTTCTCATGAAACCTCCACCCCCCCCCCCATTGCATTAAATTCTAAAAGTATGCTTTCTATAACCCCATGACACGGCACTCATAAAGCTTGAGTTTTAGAGTAAGAGTTTAATGCAATAGGGGAGTGGAGGTTTCATGAGAAGCTAAATACTCTACCACGAAAGCATACTTTTATCCCGACTTCCGTGTCTTGAGAACACTCCGGTGCACTCTGTCTTCAAAGAAATGGAAGTCTTTTATGTTACGCTTATTCCAGAAAGACTTAAAAGATAGTGAGATATTATTCTTTGGATATTCGTCTACGCAAATAATCAATGACTCACAAGAAAATAAATGATGTTCTTTCAAGTATGTACAAGTAATTAATTTACAAATAACGCTATATTTAAAATTATTATAAAAGGATCTATATAAATTGTGAAACATGTTTACGTCTTACCAGACAAGCCTAGAAGACTAGGACCTAGAAGACTAAATCTTTGCACGTTTATAGCAAAAACCACTGAGCAGAACTTAGCGATTTACGATCTACACTCCCCCTTCCGAAGCAGGAGGAAAATTGGAGATTTACGAAAAGTTTTTAAACCTTCCAAAATCCCACAGGTGGCTTATAAAGCTGAATATTTGCACTCTTATAGCTTAGATACAACCTGTCGACCACAGACATAACCTACCAGTTGAATTTTCAATTTCTCTCCTGGAAGGGGACAAAATAGGGGAAGGGTCGAAAATTATTTCCAGATCCTCTTCGAGTTCCCTGGTTACCCGGAAAACTGAAATTTTGCGTATCGTCCACGGGATAGAACCTAACAGAGCCGAATTTCTTCCTCCCCCAGTGATAGAAAAAATGAGAGGGAGTCTAAAAATCTTTTCAAACCGTCCAGGTAAAAATCAAAATATTTACACACTTACAGTATCGACTTTGAAAGAGAACCTGGTGATTTGAAAAAGAACCTTTTCATTTCTCCCCTGGGGTCGGGTAAAATGGATAGTGGTAGGGGAGTGGATAAGCATTTCCAGATCTTCAAAAGTCCCCCAGTGACCACATGACTGAAATTTTGCGCACATAGAGTATCGACCACGGTACCGAATCTAACTGAGCCAATTTTCTATTAAGACTACTAATTTCGACACGCCATGCATGGTGTGCCAACGGCCCTACCGTGCTGAAAACACCGGTTCTCGTTAGATCCCCGAAGTCAGGCAGTATCGGGCGCGGTTAGTACTTTGGTGGGTGACCACCTGGGAACGCCGCGTGCTGTTGGCACATTTCGGGGTCGGTGGCTTACGAGCTGGATTTCCACGCTGCCACAACTGCCGCCGTGTTCATGCGGAGTACGATCACGTTAAACATGTGGGTCCGTAAGTCCTTCCGAGAGGTTGGTGGTAGGGGAAGGAGGGTACGGTCCCAGTGGATGCCTCCCCCACAGGGTTCCGGTCTAAATTGGGTGGCACTTCCCGGTCGTCCAAACAGTTACCTTACACCTTTCTGGTAGGTCGGACGGTCTGGGTCTCAACAAAAACATCAACGCCATACATGGTTACATAAAATAAAACGTATTAAAAATAATTTTGCAACATAAATTTCAAGTGTTCTTTTCACTGTCTTCGTAAAGCTTAGATGTTTGTTATACTATAAAAATCATGATATTTAGTGTAATCGTCACAACCCATTATTAAAAACTCTTTTCGTGGAGATATATTTTAGCTCGACGCTAAAATTCTGTGATTTCATGCGTTCGCTCTCAGAGAGCAATAGCCAACGTCTCTCTATCGTTAAGTTGGTTACTTCGTATCAGTGTCATACGAAAAGAGTTAAAACCCGCCCCCTTTCATTTGCTGAGCAATTACATTTATTGAACTTAGAATCCATGTTGGAAATATAAATACCCTCCGTCTTCAGGATACAAAGACAGATAAGACATACCAGAAAAATCTAGAAGGCGCCATCAATAAATAGTTGCAACCAGTACCCGAGGAAAGAAATCGTTGCAAACGAAAAATAGACAATATGCAAAGAACAAACGTAAAAGAATAGAAAAAAATAAATAGTTTTTCTTATTTATTTGGTGAACTTTCCATTCATAGTTACCGGAACAAGTTGTTTCCTTCATTTTGTATCATATTATATATATTAAAAGAAATTTTGAATAAAAAACAACGAAATTACATAGAATGCATAGAATAATGAAGAAAACAATCTGACTCACAAACAGATGAAGATAAAACGCGATTCATTTCAAATTACAACAATTAATATCTAACAGCATCCTCACCGAATGGCGCAAACGACAAACTAAGTAAAAGATAAGAATTAATTAAAGCGTTGCATAAGTAATTGATCACATATCCCACCTCTCGACGCGACGTAAATCATCGCAGCTAAACAAACGTAACTCGGTGAGCCATACTTTGATGCGGACACTTGTCTTCTGATCGTGGTTAATAAGTATTACACTTTTAGTTAATAATTACCTGTATATTGTACTTTTAAAGATTTAAGTTCACACCATCTTGATGAAACGATTAAACTCGCAAATTTTGCTTTCAGATACTATAGACTTATAACCACGAAGTAAATTTGTATCTGTTGTGTGCAGTTAACCTTTTGTTTACGGGTGGGACAGCGTCCATCCCAAACGAAGAACACCTCAAAAAGGCAGTTATTTGATATACCCTATCCCAAACTGTTCGATCTCTCTTTGTAGACATTGGCATCCATGGATGCCAATGTCTACAAAGGGGGATCGAACTATTTGGGATAGGGTATGTCAAATAACTGCCTTTTAGAGAGGTTTTTTGTTTGGGATGGACGCTGTCCCACCAGTAAGCAAAAGGTTAAAGTGTGCTTGCACCATCATATTTTAAGGATTTTGGACGAATGATAGTCACTATTACTAAGGAAAGACGTTTCTATTAAATTTTTTACTTTTTAATGTAAAGGATTTTTAAAGAAAACCAGAATAAATAAATTATTTTAGCGTGTGTTCATTTTGGAGCCAAAGAAATATATGTTTCAATGCAAAATACTTTCATTAAATTTCAACATACAAACAAAATATAGTTAAAACTATGTTCTTAAAATAACTGAGGGTTCAGTTGACAATTTGTAAGACTTTTATTCTGGAACAGAATTCAGATCTTTTATTGTGATTCCTAAGGGCCACTCCCTACACGTTTGGTTCCTACATACTCCTCAACCTATTAATCTTCGAATGAACTGAATTTGCTCTATTCATGGAATACACACGAGTTCTGACACGATATTGAAATTTTCTTACTGCTATCTTTCATACAGGACCTGAGATGGGGCACAACCGGTGCTAATGCGTTAGAGGCCACATACCGACCCCCCCCCCTTTCCAGTGGCTCACTTAATAGTGGTTATGTGTGTTGCACACAATCTTCTCCAATCTTGAAAGGATATTAAAGTTTAGCGCACATCATTAATTTTTACAGGACATGTGTTTTATGAGCGGACACTTCCCTTTATTAAACTGCATTAATCTTATTTATTTTATGAAGTTGTTGGAAGTATGCTATGAAATAATATAATACAGCAAAGCATAAAATTGGACATCTCAGATTCCACCAAAATGCACCCAACATAAGGAGGTGTTTCCGACTTATGCGAGACGTTCCTACCAAAGCAATTCAAATTATATTTTTCCTTCAAAACGATATAATAAACAACCAAATTTGGCAAATAAAAAGGTCTTTAATAATGACACAATTTATGACGTACCTAAAATTTAAAAATCCGGAGAACTTTCGGGCGTCACTCTGTCCTTCATCAGTGGCAAAGTAGATTGTTTAAGATGTGACGAACATGATATCTTATACACAGCCCACAACCTTGAGACAAGATTTGCATATTGATCTTTGCAAAATCCGATATATTAAAAAAAATCTGATGTGGGCAGCAGATGACTTTCCTTATATAATGCAATAAATTTACTACTTTTACAGCTAAAAAAAATGTTATTCTTATAGTAGATACTTATATTCTTTCCAAGATATTGAATTTTCTTCAATTAGTCGTCATTTTCATTGATTTAGCGTCATTTTTAGTCATTTGGCGAGATTTTCGTTAATTTGGCAACATTTAAAAATGTCGCCTAGATGGCGACATTCCGCTAAATTCGTCGCTAAAATCTCGCCGAGCGTTATGGACGGAGAAATAAGTTATTCTTACAGCGGATAAATGACTATTGGCGTTCAAATACAAAAGTATTACTCAAATTATCTTTTCTCATGGATGGAGCAAGTTAGATCCACGAGAATGATGTCACCCAATTTATCGCATGATATTACATATGAAAAGTGAACATGTTTCTTAACAGTTAATACTTTTTTTAATTCATGGGATTTTTTGATAAATTTATTTGAAAAATGTCCAATATCTCAAAGGTTCATGCTAGCGTTCTAAAGTTTGTGTCAATCGTTTTCTAAGGAAAAATTACATAAGAAATGTCTATTTGCCTGACTTTTTTAAAGGTTTTAATTTTTTGATGATTTTTTTCAAAATTTTACTCTAAAGTTTAGGGGGTTCTGAACATTCGATTGTGTTTTAAAATAATAGGCTTCCAGTATTTATGGATTGAAATTTTTGTACCAAATTTCATTCGAAACGTTTCCTTTCGGTCTTGAGATATCGTCTCCACAGACTCACTGACACACACACACACACACGCACGCACACACAGACATCATTTCAAAACTTTTCTATTCGTGATCAGATGCTCGAAACGTGCTCTCCCGTCGAAAACTCGAATTCGAATTTTCGACCCCGTCACAATACTTTCCTTATACATTATGTGTATAAGGAAAGTAAAAAATTTTAATATACAAAATGCATAAATAAAAGTAGATCATAAAATGCAGGGCATCCTTTAAACGCGTCAAATGTAAAGAAAAATGGACTACATACCCTTTATAATTTTCTGCATATAATCCATTTTTCTTTGCTTTTGACGACAAGTTTATTGGCTGCCCTGTATTTTATGATATACAGCTATTTATGTATTACTGTTATTTATGGATGCTCTTTCTATACTACTAAATACGTCTGTAAATGTACTTCACACTTAACCATAATTCTGAATCGTATACGATTTGTTGCGATAAATTAGTAGCACATATATTTTAAAAAGTCTAGTTAGATAGTAAAAATGATAGAACGTCTGCATCAAAATTTACGACAGCTATTCGAAACGATTGATGTTTAATCAAAATAAATTTTTCATACATTAAAATGGCTATACAATAAATATTTCCTAGAATATATAAATTAAAAAAATCTGATGTGGGCAGCATATGACTTTCCTTATATAATGCAATGAATTTACTACTTTTACAGTACAAAAATAAATTATTTTTATAGTAGTTATTTATATTCTTTCCGAGATATTGAATTTTCGTCAATGAGTCGTGAATTTCCATGTCGTCATCATCAATGAGTAGTCATTGATTTAACGTCATGTTTATCCATTTCGCGAGTATTTCGTTAGTTTAGAAATATTTTAAAAAGTCGCCAAGTTGGCGACATTCCACCAAATTCGTCGCCAAAATCTCGCCAAGCGTTATGGATGAAGAAATAAATTATTCTTTCAGCAGATAAATGACTGTTGGCGTTCAAATACAAAAGTATTACTCAAAGTATCTTTTTTCATGAATGGAACGAGCTAGATCCACGAGAATGATGTCACCCAATTTATCGCATGGTATTACATATGACAAGTGAACATGTTTCTCAATAGGAAATATTTTTTTTTATTTTATATGACTTTTTGATAATTTTTTTGAAAAATGTGCAATATCTCCAGAACGGTTCATCTTAGCGTTCTAAAATTTATGCCAATCGTTTTCTAATGAAAAATTACATAAAAAATACCTATTTGCGTAACTTTATTAGCGGTTTTGATTTTTTGCCGATTTTTTCAAAATTTCACTCGAGAATTTAGGGGGGTTCTGAATATTCGATTGCGTATAAAAACAATAGGCTTCCAGTGTTTACGAATTGTGATTTTTGTACCAAATTTCGTTCGATTCGGTCCATTCGTTCGTTAGTTATCGTCTCCACAGGCTCATTGACACACACACACACACTCACACATACTTTCACACACATACACACAGCCATGACTTCAAAAATGTTTGATTCGTGATCAGGGATGCTTAAAACGTGCTCTCCCGTTGAAAACTCGAATTCGAATTTTCGACCCCGTCACAATGCTTTCTTTATACATTATGTATATAAGGAAAGTAATAACTAACTGCTACATATATTATCACTTTAAATTTCAATCAAACTTTAAAAAGCAACTGTATACATAATTTAAGACACCAACTTCCGACGTCTTTTGAAAGCATCTCAAGCGTATAACAACCATCACTGCAGCATATTTACCTTGTCATAAGACCCCACGTCCCCCTATATTTAACTTCAGTCTTTGGAGCCCCATGCCAACGTCAAGGCAGTGAAGGAGGATACCCCTTTATCGCCACTTCCGGGTGTTAAGAACACTTAGATTATCTTTTCCCTCAAGTGAATGGAAAAATTTTGTAGCCGTCATTAATTCCTACCGGGAAGATTTAATTATCACTAAATATTCTGTAGATATGTGTTTACGTAAATGTTCATTTAAAGGGAAAGTATCTTATCAATGGTGCTTTTGTACCTGTGAGCTGAATATATCTCGAACAAATTAAATAATTGTCAAGTGAAATTTGACAACAGACATTTGATGAAGGAGCCTTCATATGATGGCAAATCTTGTATACATATTGTTTTTGACGAGACGAAACTCTTAAGCATTTTTATTGTGATTTACTTAATTATTTCGTACAGTCATACGGATTTTTAGAAAACGAAAATATCATCTCCAGAATCAGAAATAGAAGTCCTTTGTACCCCCCCCCCCTCCCGGAACTCCCTCTGAAATTCGAAGCTGAATCCATATCAGTCATTATATAAGCTCTACCTATAGCTAACTTTGAGAAATAAATGTGTCAAGGATAATTTTTGAGTAGGAAGTGAAAACAATCTGGGAGTGTAATTATATTTAATAAACCCACCGACCTCCTCCGGAATTTAATGCCGAATTCATATCAGTCATCAACTAAAGTATATCTATATCAGTCAACAGACATTTCAAGAATCATTTTTGGATCGGAAATAGAAAAAGAACCGGAAGCATAAATTCTTAGTAAACACCTTACTCCCTAAAGAATTTGATACTGACTCCATATAACAGCATATTTCGAGATATATATGCTTCAGAGAAAATGTAAATTTTTAATCGGAAGCGACATCGCCAGAACCGAAAGTGATAATCTTTAATGAGTTCTTTAACCTGCTCCTGAATTTAATGCTGAATCCATATTAGATATGATCTCAGCTCTATCTATAACAGATGCCGAGGAAAATGTCTTTAAAAAAATTAGTAAAAATAAGAATATGGCATAATGTTTGCCACCTGTGAGAGAAATTCTGCATTAAACTTTACGAGAGCTGTTTAAAAAAACTGCAGATTGATTTATATTGATTAATTAATAAATTTAAATGCAAAATATTGTTTCTAAAATATGTAAATTAAAATAACTAAATGCTGAATCGCCTTAAATTTCCGTCTCACAATAAGTCACCTACACAGACATTTAAAGAGCAGCTGTATACATAATTAAAGGGCCCAACTCTCGGAGTCTTTTGTAAGCATTTCACGCGTATAACAGCCATCATTGCAGCATATTTACCTTATCATAAGACACCAGTTCCCCAATATTTAACTTTAGTCTTCGGAGCTCCTTCTCAAGGCGGTGATGGAGAACAAACCTTTAGCATGACTTCCGAGGGTTAAGAACACTTAGATTACCTTTCCTCTCAAGTAAATGGCAAAATTGTATACCCGTCGCTTATTCCGACCGGGAAGATATAAATGTCATTAAATATTTTGAAGATATGTGCCTAAGTAGATATTCATTTGAAGGGTAAATAAGCATCTAAATGAAGTATTTTCTTAATGATGGATTGGCGTCTGTGGGTATAATATATTTTGAATAAATTGAATAATTGTCAAATAAAATTTGACAGTTATTTTAATAAGGGAGCGTAAGAAGCATGTTTATATTCAGGAGACTGGACCAGGGGAAGCACTGTCTGAAAATTTTCTCGAAAGATTGATTTCCAAAGGAGTTTGAACCAAAAGAAGGGCTGCATGAAGTTTTCCTTGAAGGATTGAACTTGGAGGATTCTGATCATTGCTAACAAGATAGAACTTGTTAAAAAATAGTTTATTTTAAAGAGTATTAGTTTGCCTGTTTTCAAAAGTCTTATATACTAGAAAAGATTTCAAAATTGAAAAATTCGAAATATTGTAATTAAAATTAAAAATGTTAATACGAATTGGATGGTGATGACGCAGATTTTGTCTTCCTCCAGAAAAATATATAATTGTAAAATCTTATCAATTCGGATAGCATAAAAATATTGAAAACATTTTAAAGTACAAAAGCTATGAAATATACAAAACATAAAAATATGTTTACAACCCAAATATAAGAAATATAGGTAATATAGTTTTCGGGCAAACGAAGTATCAATATGTATATAGTTCATTTGATTTTTTTACACCGCCACATGTTTTTAAAATAGTTTCAATATGGATTCAAATTAGGTGCACTTCAATCAGGAATGAAGCTGTGGTACCAACGTTGATTTTATATTGAAAATTAATAATATTATATTAAAACTTTAAGATCTGGTTTTATATTAAAATTTACAACTATATCATATACAAGTAAACAGTCTCTTTTTAGCAAATTTTAAAAATAATATCACATTCCTTTTAAGTTAAAATATTGTATGAAAATTTTTATGAAAATATTATACCTTTATATTGTAATATTATCACAATACCTTTACATCTAAAATAAAATGCTTCGTTTATAACAGCAGAAACTGTTGATTTAAAGTATTATACTTTAGGTACTTGTAATTAAACGTTAATTATACCTTACTTACTTACGTAGATAGTTAAAATCAATTACTTATACAGTTATTATTTAAGCATTGTTATTTCAGATTAATTTAGGCAGCATTTTAAGTACATTTTTCTAATACCATTTAAATTGGTTAAATGGCAGAACTCAGGGGGAAAAACCATAACAGAGACTCTCGACAGAGCTCCTATTTTCCTTTTAATATGTCCAAGTAAGGCTGTAAATCAAATAAGAGCATAAATTGGAACTAATATTTCATGGCTTCCTTTGTAACAAAATTACCGGTCATTGCACCTCATATAATTGCTTGTTCTTTTTCTTTTTCAACTTAGAAAAGTATCCGTTCAGAAAATTAACTAGAGTGCCTCAGCTCGACTGATGCTATCTCAGAATCCTTTATTAAGCAGAATGGTATTGTTTTGTCTTTAACCTTTTGCTTACGGGTGGAACAGCGTCCATCCCAAACGAAGAACCTCTCAAAAAGACGGGTATTTGACATACACTATCCCAAACAGTTCGATCCCCCTCTGCAGACATTGGCGTCCATTCAATCCCAAATGAAGAACTTATCAAAAAGACAGGTATTTGATATACCCTATCCCAAACAGTTCTATCCCCCTTTGCAGGCCCTACAAAGGGGGATCGAACTGTTTGGGATAGGGTATATCAAATACCCGTCCTTTTTGAGAGGTTCTTCGTTTGGGATGGACGCTGTCCCACCCGAAACAAAAGATTAAAGCAAATGTATTTAAGAAAAATTTTGAAAAATCTGTATTATTGCACCAAATGCAATTATAAGATGTTACCTTTCATTTTTAAGGGCTTGAAAAGATCTTTCATTTGATACCAAGTTTCATAATGTACACCCCTGAAAAGAGGTAACTTGCCCCTCCCCCTTCCCCCCAACGGACTAAAAATTTCACGAATACAAACATTGTACCCCGACTGTTCTTCGCTACAAATATTGAAACTGTTCAATTTCGTAATCATTGATCCATAAATAACCTCTTTTATGTCTAATTATGTCACATTTTGTTCTATGCTGCCACGTTAGGGAAATATAACAATTCGAATAAATTTCGAAGTTTTTGCTCGAAATTAAAAAAAAATTATATCTAGTTTTAGAATTTCCAATAGCAAAGTCGAATAGTAAAGTTTCGTGAAAATCCATTGAAATTTATGGCTGCTATTGTGTACACAAGAAATCGACCACAAACATCAGACAGACAGACGGCCATCACTTTAAAAATTGCCAAAACGTGTTCAGGAGATTCTTGAAATATATATTGGCAGCAAAATATCAAAATCAAAAATTTTCGTGAGAACAATACTTTCTCAATATTACTTTGGAAAAATACACTGCTCACAACTGAAATCGCAACACCATAAAGTTGTAGGTGTAGCTTTATGTAAATCGGGCAATGGAAACAGCAAGATGAAATATGCAAATGATCACAATTTCGTTACGCATAGTGACGCAACACCTTGCCGAGAAGCGTTAAAGCGTCCGGTCAAGGAGGAGCGATATCACAGATAAATTGTAGCGTTATTGGTGTAAGAAAGTAAAACTCATCACAGTATGCCAACGACGTACCGCATACGTTTAATTGTCGTTAACGAAACGGCAACAAATCATTGTTTTACATGAGGGTGGAATGAGCCTACGAAGGATCGCTGAACTATTGGGTCATGATGTGAGCACAGTTCAACGGTGTGTGTTACGGTTCGTGAGATACAACCAAACGACACGAAGATCAGATAGTGGAGCTTCCAGGTGTACCACACCACGTAAAGATCGTATGTTTCTAAGAAGCGTTGGGCGGGAGACGTTTACCACACCAACAGTGTTACAATTGCATTTATCCCACATTACAGGTAATGTGGTTTCGACGCAAACACTTCGAAACCGTTTGCATGACGCAGGACTCCAAGGTAGACGACCTTTTCGACACCTACCGAGTCAACGTCTTCACCTGTTACGTCGCCTCCAGTGGTGTCAAATGAGACGCAATTGGTCGACAGAAGGGCGAAACATTCTGTTCACGGATGGATCACGCTATTTTGGCATGCCAGATGGCCATACTCGCGTATGGCGGAGCTTTCAGGAACGCCACCAGGAAACTTTTTCTATCAGTCCCCACACAGTCCCTGCTAAGTAGTATCACGGTTTGGGGTGGTATAACATTTGGTGGACGAACACCTTTGGTCCACGTTTCTGGCAGTATCACGGCACAATGATACGTCTTTGACATTGTGAGACCTGTGGTACAGCCATATCTGTCAACCAGGGCTGAATTGTTTTTTCAGCAGGATAATGCCAGGCCACATACTGCACGGATAACTATGAATAGTCTACAAGGGTTTGATATCCTGTCGGGGACAGCATACCCTCCGGATTTGTTTCCAATTTAGCATATCTGGGACATCATGGGTCGCTGATTAAGAGAACTCCCAATTCCAGCAAACCATGTTCAGTTACAAGCCCAATTACATGATGTGTGGAATACCATCCCTCAGTACACCACTGATCATCTCATTGACGGAATGCCTCGTCGTATTCAATCCTACATAGTCGCTCGTGGTGAGCCTATTCCATATTGATCTAATGTCAATAATGTTCCTTGCTTTCATTTTCCAGGTATGATTTTTTTATCATTTACACATCTCCATGTTACAATAATATTCTATAAATTTCATAAGGATACATCAATTTCTTCATGGTGTTGCGATTTCAATTGTGAGCAGTGTTAATATCAGAACTTTTGAAAATGTTGTACGAAATGGCAAATTTCTCGCTTGTTTTAATCTTCTACTATCTGTAATGAGTTGTCATTTATTCACAAGTAATACGTCCAAGTAAAGGTATTATTTGCATGTAATATAGCCAATTAAAATAAACAGAAGATATAGTAGTATAGATATAGAAGATATACAATTAATACGGCTATAGTCATTTAAATTTAGTGAATTTTCACCTGATTGTGACAAGTCAAGATATTAGTGTATGGCAATCATGTTTTTGTGTTGATACTTACAGAAATATAAGTATGTGACTAATTTCAGTTCAAGCTAAAAAGAAATTGAAATTTCAACACACTGGATTTATTAGTGCATGGTAAATTTTAATCCAAATTTTTACATATTCAGGGGTGTTGTGATACCTAAAAATATTATTGGAATTAAGAAATTTTTTGAGCAGGCGTTATTAACAACTAGTAGCAACTTTTCCGCACCTAAGTTTTTGAATCCCAAAAAACAAGTTTTTTCGCTTCACCCTATTGACTTACATAAAAGTCCATAAATTTTTAGAAACTTATGTATTTCAAAATATGAAAAATAAACCATTATACTCCTTCTTGTTTACTTATAGCTTAGATAAAACTGTTCATAGCAAAAATATGTTCTGCTATAAATTTTATAAATGTAGTACATAAATAAATATTGAAATAAAACATGATTAGAGATTTAATCATTTAATCGGAGAAATTCAGACTACAATTTATTCATTTGAAAGTAAATATACATTTGACGTTCATATTTTGGAAAAGGTTTCCACTTAAGTCTGTTATTTTAATCATATAGTCACTGCATAACAAACGCAGATTAATGGTATGTTTAATAAAATCTATTTCTTCAAAAGAAAATTTGAAATTTAATACGAAATATAAAAGTTTGTGAGCTTCAGTTATTTATGCTTCTGTCATCTTTACTATCTTATAATGTAGAAAATATTATTTTCTCAGAAATTTTAGAATTTAATATTCGGTTTGAAATACGTATTTCAAGACTTTATGAATAGCCTGCAGATAGTTATGAATAATATCTGTCTGCGTGTGTATGTCTATAATATTAAACTGTAAAAAAGAACAAATGCAAGTCTTGCCATGACATATTGAGCAATATTGTCGTCTGCGGTGTCGAAAAAAACATATAGGTGCATATATACAAAACATATATACAGTTATGTGCAGGAAAAAACATAGTTTGTAATTCATCAAGAATTAAGGTATATTACTACATACCGTAACTGTCTAATGTGTCCAAAGTGTTTTTGTCATTCCAGACACTTCAGATGTCCCCCCCCCCCTCCATTCACCTAAAAGGCTGATTCGTTACACATTATAGTGTCAACTACGGTACAAAACCAAATGGAGCTAGAATTTCTATTTACTTCACCCTGAAGGAGGAGAAAATGGGGTTTCCGCGAAGTCTTTACAGACCCTCCAGAAGCCCCCCTGGTACATAGAGGGCTTCATTGTACACTTATAATATCAACTATCATACAGAAATTAAAGTTTTAACGTAGCCAGATATTCGATTTAAGAGCATTTTAGAAAAGTTTTTTCAAATAATCTAGTATCTTGGTGACCTGGATTGTCACTTATACTATCGACCATCACACTGAGCCTAAAATAAATAGAATTTCAACCCTACTCCCACTGGGATGAGGTTATGGAAGGCGATGATATCTATGACATTTCTAAACACCCAAACAGCCCTTTGGTAGCTTAGAAAGCTTCATCATGCTGTTAGTAAGCTGCTTGCCCACTGGACCCAACCTATTGGAGCCGTATTACAATTTTTCTCACAGAATGGGGAGTGGTTAAGTCCACAGAACCTCTCCAAAATAAAAGACTGAAAATCAATCATGGGGCAGAACTTAATTGGACCAAATTTCCGTCGAAAATCGTAGTTTCTAATTGGACCAAATTTCCATAGAAACTACGATTTTCGACGCGAAGCGCCATACATTATTAAACAAAATAACATTTATTAAAAAAACTTAGCAACTTAATTTAAAAGTGCGTTAGTTTTTATGTCTTTAACAGACTTACAACATACTAGAATATTCATAATTTTATATTTCAATTTTGCTCGCCCATTAGCCCCTTTACATTTTAGACTGCAATGAAGAGTGGCCGAACAACTTTTGAGCTAGATTGAATACATTAAACAGACAGATAAGCACATACATAGATAGTCGTCACGCTAAAAATGGTCTTTTCGTATTCTAAAGTGCCCGTAGCATGTAGATCCGCTGAAAACTCAAGCTACGATTTTCGTCACGATTCCAGTATTTTCTCCATACACTACCATTATTATAGTTCATACATCACCATGTATTATCGTTCATACATTACCATGTATTGTAGTTAATACATTACCATGTAATATAGTGAAATTGAAAACGACATTTAAAGAACTCTTAAAGAAGTTATTTACATTATTTGGAATTACACAATGCACTTTTCATAAATAATACATTATGGACCAAAATTATTTTGTGGCTACTTTTAGAAATAGAAAATAGTTTTAGTTACTGGTTATTTTAATGTCTGTTTCGCACTTAAATATAATGTACTTAAATCGTACTTTCGCACTTAAATGTAATTTAGTATTAATCAAGGCATGTAAAATACAGATTTGGTCAATTTAAATTTAAGCATTTGTTGAATTTGCCTCATGTGCTCGAGAGCCTCTGGAGATTTTCATGCTCCACCTAAGTGAAGGTATCAAAGTTAAGTCCTTTTATTTAAAAGTTAATAAGCGATTTACCTTATAATAGTCTGCACTGTATAAATTTTCTTTTTACATAGTAACAGTTCCCGTATGGATAAAAAATTCAAATATTTCTCTTGCGCAAAAGAATATATTAACAAAGAAAATATTCCATGAGAATATATTACCAAAGCAACATATTTCCTATACAGTCTCAAAAACTTATGCTACACTTTTCTTCGTTTTACTTCGAGCATTCACTGATGGACCATTATAAGTTCTTTGTCACAAAACAACATTTTTTGAGATAACTATACATATTTTTACAATATCTTTTTCAATAAATAAATGTAGCAGTTTCTATATTGTATCTGATATTAAAAGAAAGACACAGTAATCAACAATAAATTATTTGAAAGACAATTTAGATTGCCTGACACTCAACAACCTTTGGAATTAAATACAAATCAAAGAGTGTGACGTATAGCAAATGTATTTAAGGGTTATATTTAACAGAGATAATTTATTTAAGAGTATTTAAGCAGATGTATTTAAGAGTCCCCTACGATATCACCACTTCTGAATTTTGAGACAGACCTCTACCAACTGAGCATCATGGAAGGAATTTCATACTTTTTACATCTTTTATGAAAGTTCATACAAACTTATTAATCGAAAAAGTTCAATTTTCTTTCTACATTTAGTTACTTAAATGCTTATTCATTCTATTGACAATCATGTTTTTCTAACATTCATTGATCAACATCCATCTTTTGTCAGTTTACATTCACACACAAAGATTGTCTCGATCCTTCTATATCTGGTATTTGCCACATACAAACGGTATAAGGATATTTAATTTTTCAGGTCTGCGAATTCAAATCCTTGAATTTGGCGGGATATTTTCAACTTGGCAGCTCTTTTTTTTAAATGTTGCTCAATTGCAGAAAATATCACCAAACTGATAAAAAAAGGTCCTGCAAATTGATAAAAATGACGCTAAGTCAAGGAAATTAATTGTTCTGTCCAGAGATAGTACTGTTGTTTCGGTAGTGTCAGTCCAACCATTCCACTTGACGACAAATTTGACGAATTTTTTCAAATGTCGCCAAATTGGTCAAAATACCGCCAAATTGACGAAAACGCAGCTTAATTGTCAAAATGACACTAAATTAATGAAAATGGCACCTAATTGATGAAAATTCAAAATTTTTTAAGTTCAATTTTCTTGATAGTCTCGTTCGTTTTGTGGGAATTCAGAAATATTTTTTTGTAAATTTGTTATACTTCTTTATGATCTTATACTTCTTTTTAGGTGAATTAAATTAAATATTTTAATAAAGTATTTTGAATAACAATGTCATTTAGAATACTATAGGAATTTGCACATAACTGTGGATTTTATGTTTCTTTATATATTCCGTATTAAAAACGCATATACCACTAGTCTATATAAATAAAATTGAAAATATGTCTATCTGTCGGTCTGTTTGTCCCATCATCACGGGAGAACAGCTAAACCGAATTTGAGGAAATTTTGTAGGTAGTCTTAAAATAGACCCACTTAAAATTTAGTCCATGTTTCGTGTTTCTACTACCACTGGTACTCGAGATATTAGTAAAAAACGAAATTTTCGATTGTCTCATCATCACGGGAGAACGGCTGAACCGAAGTTAATGAAATTTTGTGGGTATGCTTCAAATAGGATCCCTGAAATTTAATCCAAGTTTCGAGTTTCTTAGACCAGGAGTTGAGACATTAATGAAAGCGAACCTTTTTCCT
Organism: Amaurobius ferox; assembly: GCA_951213105.1. Taxonomy (NCBI): domain Eukaryota; kingdom Metazoa; phylum Arthropoda; class Arachnida; order Araneae; family Amaurobiidae; genus Amaurobius; species Amaurobius ferox. The sequence goes on from OX578140.1 coordinate 122,219,121, forward strand.
AGGAGTTCTACTCTCTAACTCCCTGGTTCCTCCAAACGAAAAGGTTGAAAACCGTTTGTTTCAAACGGGAAAGTGAATTAAAACTTTATCTCTGTGTTTGGGGGCAGATTTTTGCCTTAAATAGTCACTTTCTGAAAACATGAATTGTTTGAAAGCATGAATTTAAATGGAAAATCTGTCACCATGGTTTATGCTTCACAAGCTTTTACTCAACGATGAAAAGTATTAAGAAATCAAAATGGTTAATTAATTTTTAGCATTCTATGAGATATCATTGTCGTAGCTAGATTTCGCACGACAACTTGTGAGAACGTTTTTGAGCCATTTTCGTGAATTTATTTCCTGTTTAGATAGAAATGCATGGTTTTTGAGGATTCTGTTCTTCCCTGCTTTTGACTTGTTTATTATATTATTTCTTTCGTCGCCACCGATGTCTGACCTGTGACGTGTGGAAAGTGCTGGATGTAAGGCTTGTCTATATACTTCTCTATATCTCCGTAGTATAGGAGCTCTATCTGGATGTGTGACGTCACCTTTTGCTTCTTGCTTCGGCGAATGATATTTATTTTCTGGATGGAATTTTAGGCGAAGTTTGGAGTCATTCGAGGCTTTTCGAATTTTGTCGTGGAAGTGGAAGGGTGTTTGCCGTCGACGGAAGCGGTAAAAAATAAGTCAACGGCTATGGAGTTTGGCGGCTTTGGTTGTACTGAAGAATGAACTGTTTTTGTTCTAAGGTCGTTATCCCTTGATGTAACATGGATAACTAAAACATCGGCATGAGGTATAATTCCATGCAAAGGGGTTTCGATTCTACTAAAATCTCGGCATGAGGTCTAATTCTATGCGAGCGTTTCAATTCAATTAAAAGTACGGCATGAGATCAAATTCCATGCAAAGTTTCGGTTCTTCAAAATTACGACATGAGGTCCAATTCCATGCAAAATGTCATACTGTATAAGTTCCATCTTATCCTTTGGCTTTGTTCCGGAAGTATGCGTCCAGATCAAGGGCTGACCATTTAGAATGTTCTTGTGCTCATCGGAAAGTGAATCTACGCCCAGTGTATGATAACATCTGTCCAAAGTATTCATCTGAATATATCCTGCTCCAATACTACCCAAACTGTAGGTCATTTAGTAGTTTACTATTGCGAATGATGGTTTGAAATTTCTAATTCGTCCGATTTAGTTACTGTGCAATCAAAAATAAGTAAATGGCTCTAAAACAAAATTTCTGACGAATGGAGGTATTTATATGTGAATGTATTTATATATGAATGTATTTATATATATTTAATGTGAATAATGTTGTCATGAAAAAATGCTTTAAATTTAAATGTATTTGGGCATAAGTAATCGGTTGAATAAGAATTGTTAAGTAGATTAGAAATTCTGAGTACTTGCTTATAAATGGGAAATCAAGATGTTCTCAATGTTTGTCATGACTATTCTTTGTGATTGAAATATGCCAAATAAAATAAGAATTTGTTTGATGCTCTGTAATCTTTCTCCGCCTCTGGCCTGTCACTTATTCTATGCTCAAATAATCCATAATTTATTCTAGCTTGCTGATCATACAATGTTTCAGTGGACGGAGAAGTCGTTTTGGGTTATTGCATTTTTGGTAAGTGTCGTGCTATGAGAATGTGGTGTTTGATTTATGTTCGTTTCCGGTACCGTCGTTTGGCGACACGACAATCATGTTGCTCGACAACGCAGTTAAACTAAATGTGTTTGTTAATATTTATTATTATTTTTTGGATTTAAATAATAAGTAAATGGATATAAAAATATATCTTGTAAATGAACGGTTTGATTTTTCTTTTAATTGTATTAATTGCGGACTGTGTACATCACTTTCATTTATTTTGGCAAAGAGTTTTCAAGCTTATATATTGTGTTTAGCTAATAAACTCATACATTGTGTTTAGCTAATAAACTCATATATTGTGTTTAGCTAATAAACTCATATATTGTGTTTAGCTAATAAACTCATATATTGTGTTTAACCAATAAATTCAGTTAGCCTATCGTTGAAACAGAAAAAGGGTAGAATGGGTATATCTTCAAATACAATTTTAGTGTTTTCATTTAGTATATACAAGCGGGATCAGGATGTTTCATTCAGATCTGCAAATTCAAAACTACGAATTTGGTGGGATATCGCTAATTTAGCAACTTTTCTTAAACATTGCCAAATTGACGGAAATGTCGTCAAATTGATGAAAACAACGCAAATCAATGAAATCTATTTTGTTTTGTTAGACGAGAGTACTGAAATTATGTTTCGTTAGCATTTATCTGTCAACAATCCTACTTAGTAACACATTTAACGAATTTTTAAAATGTCACCAAATTGATAAAAATGTTTGTAAATCCATAGAAATATCTTGTGTGTGTGAAATTGATATAATTGCACTAAATAAATGAAATGTTTTATTAGGGGATAGTATTATGATGATGTTTCGTCATTTTGTCGCCAAGTGGGACTGTCAGTTCTATAGTCCCATTCGGCGATAAATTTGGCAATTTTTTAAAATGTTGCTAAATTGATGAAAATGTCGCCAAACCCTCCATTGAGATAGCATTATTCAGACGATATTTTTTCAACCAATTTATTTGAAGAAAATGATATCATTTAGCTTAGCAACGGATTTAAATTCAATATGTTTATGCAGCAGACGATGTTTATTAAATCTTTTCCGATTTGAACAATAAAGATATGTATATAAAATATATTTCATTGACATTGCATTTTATTATGGAAAAAATTGTTGAAACTCATATATTGAATGTTGTACGAATAATCTTCTACAATTGCAAGGATATATCTTCTAATCTACGAGAATATAAGTAGTAGAAGTATATTGGCATATATTTTGACATATATTGGCATATATTGGAATCAATGCGGCCTTCTGGTATAAAGATTACGGGGATTATTGATATTTTCAATTTATTACGTCATCTGTTTTATTTTGGCAAAGATTTTTGAGACTCATACTGTAATGCGGGTAATCTTCTACTAACACACGGGCATATCTTTTAATCTACGACATTATAAGTAGTACGGGTATATCTTCCTATATAATTTTAGCAATTTCATTTTGGCATATATTGAAATCAATTACGGCCTTCAAGGGATTACGGACTTATTGATATTTTCAATTTATACATGTAATCTATTAATACAGGGTATATCTTCTAATATTCGCGTATATGAATAGTACGGGTCCCATAACGCTTTTATTTTGCATATATTGATTTTTTACAAACGGGTTTTTTACAAATTTTTTTACAAACGGGATTACGATGTTTTATTCTTCAGATCTGCCCGATAATTTTTTATAGCGAGAACAGAGATCCTTAAACTTTTTTTTAGGAGCATTAAACTAAATATTTCAATAGAATGTTTTGATTAACAATGTCATTTAGTAAACTATAGGAACTTGCACATGATTGTGAATTTTAAGTTTCTTTATATTATATAACGAAAAACGGGTATGCTACTAGTATAAAAAATCTGATGTGGGCAACACATGACTTTCCTTATATAATGTAATGAATTTACTACTTTTACAGTAAAAAATAGGTTTTTCTTATAGTAGATACTTATATTCTTTCCAAGTTATTGAAATTTCACAATTAATTGTCATTTTCATTGATTTAGCGTCATTTTTATCCATTTGGCAAGATTTTCGTTAATTTGGCAACATTTCATATAGCCGCCAAGTTGGCGACATTCCGCCAAAATCTCGCCAAGCGTTATGGACGAAAAAATAAGTTATTCTTACAGCAGATAAATGACTATTGGCAATCAAATATAAAAGTATAACTCAAAGTATATTTTTTCATGAATGGAACGAGCTAGATCCACGAGAATGATGTCACCCAATTTATCACATGGTATTACATATGAAAAGTGAACATGTTTCTCAATAGGAAATATTTTTTTTTTATTTTATGACTTTTTGACAATTTTTTTCAAAAATGTGCAATATCTCGAGAACGGCTCATGTTAGCGTTCTGAAATTTATCTCAATCGTTTTCTAATGAAAAATTACATAAGAAATGTCAATTTGTGTAACTTTATTAGCGGTTTTGACTTTTTGACGATTTTTCAAAATTTCACTCGAAAATTTAGGGAGGTTCTGAACATTCGATTGCGTATAAAAACAATAGGCTTCCAGTGTTTATGGATTGTGATTTTTGTGCCAAATTTCGTTCGAATCGGTCCATTCGTTCGTCAGTTATGGTCTCCAAAGACTCACTGACACACACACACACACCGACATCACTTCAAAATTGTTTGATTCATGATCAGGGATGCTTGAAACGCGCTCTCCCGTCGAAAACTCAAATTCGACTTTTCGACCCCTTCACAATACTTTTCCTATACATTATGTATATAAGGAAAGTAATAAATTTGTTTGAGTCAGCTCAATCGATATCCCATCACGTGTGACGTAGATGAATGACTTTCAAAATATTTATGTTATGGAAAATTAATTCTTTTTAACTTTGAAAATGATAGTTCAATATATTTATTTACTGAAAGAGAAAACAATTTTTCAGTTGCGGAAAGAAGCTTCAGCGGTATTTTATGTAAGCATCATGCTTTGATGATCAGATATTTATAGACAATTGACAAAAAATTTTACTATACATGGAATACTGAAAAGTTGATGGATGTGAATGATACATAATGTTATAAAAGTAAGTAATCACACATATCTCATATAATCTGCATGCCTGTTTTTCGTACAAAATATATATTGTACAGAAACTTAATTCACAATCTATATAAATAAAATTGAAAATCTGTCTGTCTGTCTGTCTGTTTGTCCCATCATCACGGGAGAACAGCTGAACCGAATTTGATGAAATTTTGTGGGTAGCCTAGAAATAGCCCCACTTAAAATTTAGTCCATGTTTGGAGTTTCCATAACCAGTGGTTCTCGAGATATTAGTGAAAAACGAATATTTCGTTTGTGTCATCATCACGAGAGAACGGCTGAATCGAATTTAATGAAATTTTGTGAGTAGCCTTAAAATAGCCCCCCATAAATTTTGCCCAAATTTCGAGTTTCTAATACCAGGGGTTGTCGAGATATTAATGAAAAACGGAACTTTATCCTAGGAGATCTACTCTCTAACTCCGTGGTTTACCCAAACTGAAAGGATGAAAATCGTTTGTTTAAAACGTCAACGTGAATTAAAACTTCATTTCTGAGCTTAGTGCAGGATTTTTGCATTAATTAGTCACTATCTGAATGCATGAATTGTTTGAAACATGAATTTTAATGGAAAATCTAACTCCATGGTCAAGCATTTACTAAACAATGGAAAGTATAAAAAAATCAAAATGGTTATTATTTTTGCATTTTATGGGGAAGAGATCAAAATGGTTATTTAATTTCGCAGTTTATGAGGAAGATTCTTTATTATATTATGTTGCTCAGCAACGCAATTAAATTAAATGTGTTTCTTAATATTTGTTATTATTTTTTCTATTTGAATAATAAATAAATAGATGTATAAATATATATTGTAAATGAACGGTTTGATTTTTCTTTTAATTATATTAATTACGGACTGCGTTCATCACTTTCATTTGACAAAGAGTTTTTAAGCTTTTATATTGTGTTTAGCTAATAAACTCATATTGTGTTTACCAATAAACTCATTTATCCGATTGTTGAAACAGAAAAAGAGTAGAAAGGGTATATCTTCTAATACAATTTTAGTGTTTGCATTTAGTATATACAAACGGGATCAGGATGTTTTATTCTTCAGATCTGCAATTTCAGAGCTACGAATTTGGCGGAATATCGCTAACTTGGCAACTTTTCTTAAACTTTGCCAAATTGCTAAAAATGACGCAAATCAATGAAATTAAATTCGTTTTTTTAGAAGACAGTACTGAAATGATGTTTCGGTAGCATTTGTGGGTCAGTCTATCCATCCTACTTAGTAACACATTTATCGAATTTTTAAAATATCACCAAGTTGATAAAAATGTTTGTGAATCTATAAAAATGTCATGAAATTGATAAAATTGCGCTTAATAAATGAAATTAATTGTGTTTTGTTAGGGGATAATATTATGATGATGTTTCGCCAATTTGTCGCAAAATAGGACTATCAGTTTTATAGTCCCACTTGGCGATAAATTTGGCGATTCTTTAAGTTATCGCTAAATTGAAGAAAATATCGCCAAACCTTTCATGGAGATAGCATTATTCAGACGATATGATTTCCATCAATTTATTTGAAGCAACTGATATCATGTCGTTTAGCAATGGATGTAAATCCAATGTGTTATGTGGCATACGATTTTAATTAAATCTTTTCCGATTTGAATAATAAAGATATGTATATAAAATAAATTTCATTGGCATTGCATTTTTGACTGGAAAATATCGATTACGGTCTTCAGGTTACACATTATTATTATTGATATTTTCGGGGATTATTGATTCAGGGATTATTGATATTTTCAAATTATTATACCATTGTTTTATTATGACAAAAATTGTTGAAACTCACATATTGTGCGTTGTGCAAGTAATCTTCTATAAATGCACGTGTTTTCTTCTAATCTACGAGAATATAAGTAGTACAGGTATATAGGCATATATTTTGATATATATTGGCATATATTGGAATCAATTACGACCTTCTGATATAAAGATTACGGGGATAATTGAAATTTTCAATTTATAATATCATCTGTTTTATTTCGGCAAAGATTTTTTAGACTCATATTGTAATAAGGGTAATCTTCTACTAACATACAGGCATATTTTCTAATCTACGACAATATAAGTAGAATGGGTATATATATATATAATTTTAGTGCTTTCATTCTGGCATATATTGGAATCAATTACGGATTTATTGATATTTTTAATTTATACTTGTAATCTACTAATACAGGTTATATCTTCTAATATTCGCGTATATAAGTAGTACGGGTCCTATACAATTTTAATGCTTTCATTTTGCATATATTGATTCAATTCCTTTTTTTTTTTGTAAATTTGCTTTCGAAAGCGGCCAGGATGTTTTATTCTGCAGATCTGCCCGTGACGATAATTTTGCATGATGAGAACAGATATTCATAAACTTCTCTTTAGGAGCAATAAATTTAATATTTTAACATAATTTGCATATGAATGTGAATTATAAGTTTCTTTATATTTTATACTCTGTACGAAGAACGGGTATGCTGCTAGTCTATATATATATAATTGAAAATCTGTCTGTCTGTCTGTTTGTCCCGTCATCACAGGAGAACGGCTAAACCGAATTTGGTGAAATTTTGTGGGTAGCCTGGAAATAGTCCCACTTAAAATTTAGTCCATGTTCGGAGTTTCTACGATCAGTGGTTCTCGAGATATTAGTAAAACACGAAATTTTCGTTTGTCTCACCCTCACGGGAGTACGGCTGAACCAAATTTGATGAAATTTTGTGGATAGCCTTGAAATAGCCCCGCATAAATTTGGCCCAAATTTCGAGTATCTAAGAGCAGGGGTTGTCGAGATATTAATGAAAAACGAAACTTTTTCCTAGGAGTTCTACTCTGTAACTCCGTGGTTTATCCAAACGAAAAGCTTGAAAACCGTTGGAAAGTGAATTAAAATTTAATCTCTGAGTTTGATGGGAGATTTCTTGCGCTAATTCGTCACTTTCTGAACACATCAATTGTTTGAAACATGATTTAAAGGGGGACATCTATCTCCATGGTTTATTTAAAACAAGATTTTTCTGAACAATGAAAAGTATAAAGAAATCAAAATGGTTATTTAATTTCGCAGTTTATAAGGAAGATTCTATCTTATATCATGTTACTCAGAAACGCAATTAAATTAAACATGTCTGTTAATTTTAATAATTATTCTTTCTATTTGAATAATAAATAAATGAATATAAAAATATATTTTAGTAAAGAATGATTTGATTTTTCTTAAAGCATTTCTGACTGGATAGTATCAATTACGGTCTTCAGGTTTAAACATTATTATTATTGATATTTTTGGAGATTATTGATTCAGGAATTATTGATATTTTCAAGTTATTATGCTATTGTTTTATTATGACAAAAATTGTACGTTGTACGAGTAATCTTCTGCAAATACACGGGTATATCTTTTAATCTACGAGAATATAAGTAGTACAGGTATATTGGCATATGTTTTGATATATATTGGCATATATTGGAATCAATTACGACCTTCTGGTATGAAGAGTACGCGGATTATTGATATTTTCAATTTATTACGTCATCTGATTTATTTTGGCAAATATTTTTGAGACTTATATTGTAATACGGGTAATCTTCTACTAACACACTGGCATATTTTCTAATCTGCGACAATATAAGTAGTACGGGGTTGCATATATTGATTCAATTCCTTTTTTTTTGTAAATTTGCTTACAAAAGGGGCCAGGATGTTGTATTCTTCAGATCTGCCCGTGAAGATAATTTTGCATAGTGAGAATATATATTCTTAAACTTCTCTTTAGGAGCAATAAATTTAATATTTTAACACAATTTGCAAATGGTTACGAATTATAAGTTTCTTTATATTATATACTCCGTCCGAAGAAAGGGTATGCTGCTAGTTTGAAATAAAATATTTATATTTTAACATAACATTTTAAGATGTTTTCCTCAGAAGTTTCGTAATAATTTTTACAAAAAGAAAGAAGTTGGAAAAACATATAGACAGAAGCAAACTTAGAAAATATCTTTATGTAAGTAACAATCCATAGAATATTCTAAATAAAATATCACTTTAATTTTAACTTAAATAAATGAAATATTTACAAGTCTTAAAATATGAATTGTAAAATGCTTATTAAACAAAATAGATCATCATTACAGTGAAATCTAAAACTAAAGAAAACCAAAATAATTCTAAATCTGTAAAAAGAACTCACTATTTTATTCGTATAATATTCAAAATAATGTCGGTAGAAAGCTCTATTATACATAGAAATTCTAACAAATAACCTAATATTGCCACTCAGTAATAAACAAATAATAAACATTTTGCTGTTGATAAAAAAAATACATGCAAATATACAGGAATAATAATATATCTCAGACGATTAAAAAAACTCAAATGAAAGAAAAAGCTTTTTCATTCATTTAATGTTGTCTGTAGATTAAAATGTTTATTTTTTATTTGGCTTATTTTTATAAAGCCTCCATAATTTTAGAGATTGAGGCACAAACAACATTGGGGCACGTTATCGGATTTTGAATTGCATTTATTGTAGAGAGGTCTTTTTTGTTTTGCAGGCTCATATAGCAGTTGAGTTACGCTCAAAGTGAGGAAACAAATAGAAAGATGTGAAAACAGACAGATGGCTAAATTTTTAAATAATACAATACCAAGAATTCCCATCAAAATATCATGGACTTCGGTACAACGTTCTCTCTCGCATTGGTGAGACAAACACATAAATGTACTATTTCATTTAGAAATATTTGTCTGCAGAAATAAAAACAGCTTAAGTAGGACATCCTTGTGACAGGAAACGATATATACGTCCAGAAGTCAAATTAGCATGACCATCTGGTTAATGCTTCATATATAGCCCTTAAGATGTAATGTCTGGCATGCAAACAGTTCGTTTAAAGGTCATTTGACTTAATCCTTGACTCAAATTATCTGTAATTTGAAAAACTGCCTTTTTTTTGTTGGGCTAAATAAATCTGCTAATTACCGGTACAGTTCAAGCATCCAATAGCCATTGCCTCTACTCTCCTTAAGCTCCGATCCGGAGTTTTTCTTGTGGCCCACTGACTCAATTAAATGCCGCTCTCAAATAATTCGCACGTGTAACCATTTTAAAAATGTTCATACCACTACTAAGAGTGCATAGTAGCATTCTATGTTCAAAAACCGTCAGATCGCATAAAATGGACTCATAAAGCCCACAATGCACGTACAATTTAGCCTCTCGATCAGCTTGAACAATCCAAGCTTGAAAGGATGAACTGTTGTGTGTGATACTGCTTGCCAGCATATCGTACGGACTATGATGAATTCTCTCAATTCTGTCGGATGGCTATTTCTGAGCTGGCATCAAACTGAAATGTATTGCATGGCCTTCTGGCTGAGTCTTCAGTTCACAAGTTTGCATGCGTAGCTCGACACATCGTCAATGTACTCGCGACGATATTTGAAATCAAACTGAAGATTATGAAGCACCTGCGTCTGCGTTAAAGATGATGCAGCATCTGTGTCTGTGCGGGGCGCAGGACAAACAAGCACAATTGTAACAGTTTCATCAGTCAACTCTAACTGAAGACCAAACTGTACATGTATAGTGGACTTAATGTCTGACCTTATAGCATAACGTTTGATTTGATGCAGAGGACTTATAACACCTTTTAAATAGTCTTTAAAAGTGTAGTGTCACAAACAGCAATTCGAATTATTATAATGTATGACGAATTTTCATATTGTCCATAAAATTTTAATAGTAAGGAAGTCAATATATTACTTTCCTTATATACATAATGTATAAGGAAAGTATTGTGACGGGGTCGAAAATTCGAAATCGAGTTTTCGACGGGAGAGCACGTTTCAAGCAGCCCTGATCACGAATCAAACATTTTTGAAGTGATGTCTGTGTGTGTGTGTGTGTGTGTGTGTGTGTGTGAAAGTATGTGTGTGTGTGTGTGTGTGTGTGTGTGTGTGTGTGAGTGTGTGTGTGTGTGTGTGTATGTGTGTGTGTGTGTGTGTGTGTGTGTCAGTGAGTCTGTGGAGACGGTAACTGACGAACGAATGAACCGATTCGAATCAAATTTGGTACAAAAATCACAATCTGTAAACACTGGAAGCCTATTGTTTTTATACGCAATCGAATGTTCAGAATCCCCCTAAATTTTCGAATGAAATTTTGAAAAAATCGTTAAAAAATCAAAACCACTAATAAAGTTACGCAAATAGACATTTCTTATGTAATTTTTTATTAGAAAACGATTGACATAAATTTTAGAACGCTAACATGAGTCGTTCTCGAGATATTGTGCATTTTTCAAAAAAATTATCAAAAAGTCATATAAAATAAAATAAAAATATTTCCTATTGAGAAACATGTTCACTTTTCATATGTAATACCATGCGATAAATTGAGTGACATCATTCTCGTGGATCTAGCTCGTTCCATTCATGAAGAAAGATACTTTGAATAATACTTTTATATTTGAACGCAAATAGTCATTTATCTGCTGTAAGAATAACTTATTTCTTAGTGCATAACGCTTGGCGAGATTTTGGCGACGAATTTGGCGGAATGTCGCCAACTTGGCGATTTTTTTGAAATGTTGCCAAATTAACGAATATCTCGCCAAATGGATAAATATGACGCTAAATCAATGAAAATGACGACTAATTGTCGAAAATTCAATATCTTGGAAGGAATATTAGTATCTACTACTATAAGAAAAACCTATTTTTTTACTGTAAAAGCATAAAATTCATTACATTATATAAGGAAAGTCATGTGTTGCCCACATCAGATTTTTTTGTAAAGGAACCAATATTAGTAATATTATAAATTTACTTTCTTAACTACAGTATTTTTGAAAGTTTCAAACTACATTCTTGACGCTAACATATTTCACTTCTTGTCATGGAAAATGTTGACGGTTTCAGTACAAGAGAAAAAAGATTGTCCTTAGATCTAAATAGACGTCAAAGTTATGTCCTCGCATTTAGAAAGAAATGTATTTCCAGATAGCCGAACAATTTATCATTGGCTATCCTTGGCACGTTCGTCAATGGAATGGAAACATTTCCGACAATATAAAAGAATGGTATATTTTAAAGAAATAACACATAACAGCTTATACGTGCAACTCAAATCGCTGTTAAAATAAGAAATACTGAAATAATTTCGTTAAAAGCAACATTCAATGCAAAAATAATAGTGTCGACCGATTTCGAAAACAAAAAAGATATTTCTTCATAAAAGCACAAGAAACGCAAAATTCACTCAGGACAGCTAGATCGGCAACTGATGCAGGAACACAAACGTGACTGAAGCAGGAAAAAGGGGTTGACAAGGGGCAGTTAAGAAAAAAAAGAGGAAATAAATCAAGGAGGAAGGAAACAATGAGTAGGATACAATCAAAAAACCGTAAAATACCAAACATGAAAGTGAATGTCCAACAAATGATTCAGAGAACCTATTTAGTGAGTATAACCCCGAACATAAGACCCCTATTAAATTATAAAGAAAAAACTAACCGGTTTCGGAAGCTACATGAGTCGACCAAACCAACGGCAAAAATAGCAGATTTCAGACAAATACGGAAAAAATGTTGGATAGAAAAAAGTCATGGAAGGTGAAAAAGCTAACAACCTCAACAAAGGTGTGATAGTCCAAAGGTAAAGGCATGGAGACTGAACTCGGAAGACTCAAGTTCGATTCTCGGCGCTGCCCAAACTATCCTCGTATTTACGCGGAGTACGGACATGTTAAATTTGTAGGTGATTTGAAGGTGCAATTTTCATATCTAAGCCATTATGAATTGTGTTCAAATGTTTTATTTAAGCAGCGAGCGCTTATTTAATTATTTATACGCAGTGGACGGTTAGATTTTGCGCTATTTAGAAAATATGGTGTGATTAGGTGTTTATTTGGGACAAGCATGTATGTGCTCTCGTGTGTTTTGTAATTTAAGCATGTGTTGCGTAGCAGGCAACTAAGCATTTCGAAAATTTTAATGAATTTAATTAATCCATGCTATAAATCTCGGGCAGCGTCGGGTACAGTTTCTAGAAATTAAATGAATGAAATAACTTCCACAACTCTAAAAAAATCTGATGTGGGCAGCACATAACTTTCCATATGTAATGCAATGAATTTATTACTTTTACAGCAAAAAAAATAGGTTATTTTTATAGTGGATACTTATATTCTTTCCAAGATATTGAATTTTCGTCAATTAGTCGTCATTTTTATCCATTTGGCGAGATTTTCGTTATTTGGCAAAATTTAAAAAAGTCGTCAAGTTGGCGATATTCCGCCAAATTCGTCGCAAAATTTTGCCAAACGTTATGGACGGAGAAATAAGGTATTCTTAAAGCAGATAAATGACTATTGGCGTTTAAATACAAAAGTATTACTCAAAGTATCTTTTCTCATGAATGGAACAAGCTAGATCCACGAGAATGATGTCACCCAATTTATCGCATGATATTACATATGAAAAGTGAACATGTTTCTCAAGAGTTAATATTTTTTTTAATTTATGGGATATTTTGATAAATTTATTTGAAAAATGTGCAATATCTCGAGAACGGTTCGTGCTAGCGTTCTAAAGTTTATGTCAATCGATTTCTAAGGAAAAGTTACATAAGAAATGCTTATTTTCCTAACTTTATTAAAAATTTTGATTTTTTGATGATTTTTTCAAAATTTCACTCGAAAATTTAAGGAGGTTCTGAACATTCGATTGTGTCTAAAAACAATAAGCTTCCAGTATTCACGGATTGTGATTTTTATACCAAATTTCATTCGAATCGCTCCATTCGTTCGTGAGATATCGTCTCCACAGACTCACTGACACACACGCACACACACACACACACATACTTTCACACACACACATACTTTCACACACACACATACTTTCACACACACACACAGACATCACCTCAAAAATGTTTCATTCGTGATAAGGCATACTTGAAACGTGCTCTCCCGTCAAAAACTCGAATTCGAATTTTCGACCCCGTTACAATACTTTCCTTATACATTATGTATATGAGAAAAGTAATAAACCATTTTCAAGACATTTACATTTTTTGGTGAGATGGCGTCAGTTATTCATACGCCAAATAAAAGAAATGTAAACGGAAATAGCTTAAAATCTGCAATTTCGAAGCAACTTTTAGATAAGTATTTCGAGGTAAGTATTTGTTTCATGTATATTTTGTTCAATGAAGCTAATATCAACCAATCAATGAGTATCAATAACGAAACTAATCAGTTAATAACCAATCGATAAATATCAATAGCAAATATAAATTCATTATTTGCTTCTTTAATAGAAGCAGGTATATGTCGGCTTCTATCAAGAAAGTAAAAATAATGTGTATCCTGACAAGTGTTAATTATATTTACTGTGATTAATAACGAAATCAATCAATGAATATCAATAACTAAACCGATCCATGAAGAACCAATTAATGGATATCCATAAGGAAACCGAATAATAAATAACCAGTCAATAAATTCATCAGTTAATATATGTCAAAAACTAATCAATTAATGAGTCTCAATAAAGAAACCAACCAAGAAATAACCAATAAACGAATATCAATAGTGAAACAAATCAATTAATAACCACTAGAAGAATATCCAAAAACGAAACCATTTATAAACGAATATCAGTAAAAAAACCGATCAATTAATAACCAATTAAGGAACATTTATAATGTATCAAATTATGAATATAAATAAGGAAACCAATCAATGAATATCAATAGCTGTAACGATACTCATGTATGTATATCAATAACGTAACCATTTAATGAACATGTATAACAAAAGAAGTAAACTGTAAATTTGATTCAGTGAAGAAAATCATGTACTGGCGCCAACAGATTTTTAAACTTCAATAAAAGACTAGACTCTGTCATCGCATTTATGAAAAAATGCACATTTTACTTTGAACATTCATCATTTTAACCCCGACATGTTTCCTATGAATAAATACATTTATTTCCTAACAATATATGTACAATAATGAAGTATTTGAAAGAAATCAGACAAAGCTTAGGAATTCATCTTCTATTTGAAGAAATATTGCTTTATGTATATAAAATAGAGTGGAGAATTGATGATATTTTTATGTTTTATTTTCCTCTCTAGAGAAAAGTACTATTTTCATGTCTAAAACATATTTACTCATTGCATGTATAACTATACAAATTCCTTATACTTCATTAATAAAAGCAAAGACGTGAAAATTAATCGATCACAATTAATTGAAGGGTGTTAGAATTTCATAATTATCTGGTCATAAAAACAGTACATAAAATTCGAAATATTTAGTACAACCGACATATTGCAACGACGATTGTACAACTACATTATCGCTTTTTAAAACAATTCACAAACATCTTTCCCATAACCGAATTTTATCCGATTAATATATATCTAATGGATACATGACACATATATCACAGAAAAATCCACCCTGATTACCAAAAAGACGAGGAAATTAAATTAAAAATTACGTGAATAAAAAATCTGCTACATTGCATTAATGATCAGATAATCCCACTCAGTTACAGTAGAATATAAAAATGTGATGGAGTTAATCATTACCTATGGATAATTTTTAGATCTATTAGATATCTCGTAGAAAGCATTGCATTAATAATTAATATCATTATCTAAAGTATGGATGATATTTTTTTCATTATGACATACTAGGTTGAAACTTTGATCAATCTCACTTTAAAAGTGGATTAAAGACTTAGCACGAAAACGTGTAATAATTTAAAATATACGTCATTCTCATACATTCTGGAGTCATATTGTGCAGGTCCATTCATGTCAAAATGATTAAATTATTATTTAATAGAAGTTTACAAAATTGTAAAATGTTCATATAACTCCATTTCAAGAGTACTAAATTGCACGTATATTTATTTCACACATTCACTATAAAAATAAAATATACGACTTTTTATACATTATTGAGTCATATTGTGCAGATCTATTTATTTCAAAATGATATAAATATTATTTAACAGAAATTTCCAAAATTATAAAATGTTCATATAACTCCATTTCAAAAGTACTCAATTGCACGTAAATTTATTTTACACATTCTCTATAAGAATAAAATATGCAGCTTTTTCATGCATTATTGAGTCTTATTGTGCAGGTCTATTAATTTCAAGATGATTTAAATATTATTTAACAGAAGGCTCCAAATTGTAAAATGTTCATATAACTATGTGTCAAATGTTCAAAATTACACATGTTGCCACATTAACGAAAATGCCGCCGAATTAATAAAAATGACGCTACATCAATGAAAATGACTTCGAAACGATAAAAATTTCACATTTTAAAATTTTTGTTCACATAACTCCATTTTAAATGTACTCAATTGCACGTAAATGTATTTCACACATTCACTATAAAAATAAAATATACGACTCTTTCACACATTATAGATTCATATTGTGCAGATCCATTCATTTCAAAATGATTTAACTATTATTTAATAGAAGTTTCCAAAATTATAAAATGTTCATATAACTCCATTTCAAACGTACTGAATTGCACGTAAATTTATTTTACACATTCACTATAAAAATAAAATATACGACTCTCTCACATATTATAGATTCATATTGTGCAGGTCCATTCATTTCAAAATGATTTAACTATTATTTAATAGAAGTTTCCAAAATTATAAAATGTTCATATAACTCCATTTCAAACGTACTGAATTGCACGTAAATTTATTTTACACATTCACTATAAAAATAAAATATACGACTCTCTCACATATTATAGATTCATATTGTGCAGGTCCATTCATTTCAAAATGATTTAACTATTATTTAATACAAGTTTCCAAAATTATAAAATGTTCATATAACTCCATTTCAAACGTACTGAATTGCACGTAAATTTATTTTACACATTCACTATAAGAATAAAATATACGACTTTTTCATGCATTATTGAGTCTTATTGTGTATATCTATTCATTTCAAAATGATTTAAATATTAATAGAAAGCTCCAAAATTGTAAAATATTCATATAACTCTGTTTCAAAAATTGAAAATTACATATGTTGCCACATGAACGGAAATGTCGCCAAATTGACAAAAATGACGCTACATCAATGAAATTGACGTCGAATCGATGAAAATTCAATATCTTAAAATTTTTGTTCATATATTTCAAACGTACTCAATTGCACGTAAATTTATTTTACACATTCACTATAATACTAAAATATACGACTTTTTCATGCATAATTGAGTCTCATTGTGCAGGTCTATTCATTTCAAAATGATTTAAATATGATTTAAGCCAAATTTCCTCATCGTCCTAAAAATAGGACAGCACTCATAAGTAGTCTTTATACAAATTATTTTGCATATTGTAATTCAATTTAAAGACAATACATTGTTTAAGAATCATTAACTATATATTTGCCTTTGTCGCAAGTTTAATTAATGTTGGATTTTTTTTATTAATTTTTTAAAATGGCGATTCTTGCAGATTTATTTTTTACATTTTCAACACACAAGTTTTTAAAATAATGAGCTCCAAGAAAAACCATACATATAAATTTATTAAGGTAATATTCCATACTTTTATACCAGTAAAAACGGATTCTCAGAAAAAAAATTATCTAGAGGATTATCCTATTGGATATATATCTAGAAGATGGACCAGTGTCCTATTTTTAGGACAGCCTGTACCGATCAAACTAATAAAAGTTTGGTAGATTTTTCTTATTTTATGTG
This sequence comes from Amaurobius ferox, assembly GCA_951213105.1. Taxonomy (NCBI): domain Eukaryota; kingdom Metazoa; phylum Arthropoda; class Arachnida; order Araneae; family Amaurobiidae; genus Amaurobius; species Amaurobius ferox. Next base: position 122,236,656 of record OX578140.1, read on the forward strand.
TATATATAAGGTTAGAGAAACACACACTTAAGATTTTATTAAAATATATTAATTTTTTCAATGCTTGGTACAATATAGGTTAATAGAAGACTCCAAAATTGTAAAAAGTTCATATAACTCTGTTTCAAACCTTCAAAATTACACATATATATTTATTTTACACAGTCACTATAAGAATAACCCATTTGTCCATCTGTCCGTAATTCTAGGAGAAAAGTTTAAGACGAATTTGTCGGAATATCTCCAACTTGGTAACTTTTTATGAAATATCGTCATATTAAAGAAAATGTCGCCAAATTGATCAAAATGACGCTAAATCAATGAAAATGACGTCGAATTGTTAAAAATAAAGTCAATATCTTTAGAAGATAAGTCCAACTTCTTTTCTAATCTCTGCTGGTTTGCATTTTGTTAGATGATTATATAGCATGTATGCTTCTACAGGGAGTCGTAGAGAAATAATAATATATATTGGAAGAGGTTCATGGCAGAAATAGCTGACTGTAAAAGTATTTTCCTTTCTGGTTCTCAAAAGAGCCTACAGTGAAAGTATTTTACATGTTCATAACAAGTAAATTTACAACTTATAAAGAAAGTAATAAAAAGTGACAGCAATAGAAAGTGACAACAATAGAAAGTGAATTTCAGAAATTTTGTTTAAATATTGTTTTGATTACTCTGAAGAGCCATTTTGCTGTCCTTCTGAAGTACACTAAATTCCGGCTTACAAGCACTGCGATGCTCGGAACTTTTTGGAATTTATGAAGGAATTTACGACAGAACTATTAAACAGTTTTATACTCTTATTTCATACAGCCATTCGAATTTTTAAAAACCCTGCAGTGACACCTCTTAAGTCAGAAGAGAATATCCTTATTGAATTCCCATTCCCTACCCACTTCGAAATTTGGATGCTGAATCGACACCAGTCATCATCTCTGCTCTATCTATAGTCGGTTTGAAAAACAGTTATTTCAAGGTAAATTTTTGAACCGGAAGTTGACATAATGAATGCCAACTTCCGGTTCAAAAATCTCCCCAACCCCCTCAAAAGCTTGATGCTACATCGAATAATAGTTTCATCTATTGCCTATTCTGAGAAATTGATATTTTAAGGAAAATGAAAAATTTTAATCGAAATGAGAATAAAACCGGAGCTGGAAATCCTCCATACCTCCCTACAAATTTCATATTTGAAGCTAAATCCATATTAGCAATCATCTAAGCAATCCTGATGATAAATATATGTTTCAAGGAACATTATTGGAGCGCAGGTGGAAAAGAAACGGAACTATCATCTAAGCTTTATTTATTGCTAATCTTGAAAATAGATGTTTCAAGGAACATGAAAATTTTGGAATCGGAAATGGAAAAACAATCAGAAGTGAAATCTTTAATAAACCTTCTTCAAAATTCAATGCTAAATCCATATCAGTCATTAGTAAAGTTAGTAGGTCCTAATAGATGCTTCAAAAAAATTTTGGTAAAACATAGATGGCAAATATTATTGCCATCAATGAACTTTCATTCACAAATTTACTATTTTACAAAAGTCTTAATCATTTTTTTCAATTTGGCATCGAGTCAATTAAACCGATGTATTGCATGCATTTAAGCTTATTCGTGTTTATACATTCTAATTTAACACCATGAACAAGCGCAAGGAAGTCTGAACTATCATTTTACTGGTTATACTATCTACCCTCATGTCGTACTCTGCAAAACTAATATTTTCCATTAAGAATATTTATATGCGGATGCATTGTTGTTGTTGTCGCTGCAGTTCCCCAATTTTCACAGGAACGAAATTTGGCTTGTTGTCAGATGGAGATCTACTCTCAGTGGCGTAACTAATATTAAACGTGGCGAAGGGACGTTTAGATAGCTGAGGGCTGAAATATTTTCGGCACCCAGAGCAAAACAATTTTTTCTCAAAAATTTCATTGAAAAATAAAAGCATTTTATTGCTATTAATAACAATTATACGTATCAAGTTATTTATTACTAAATTCTGATAAATACGAAAACAATATTGCATAAAATAGCCATTACTTGTTAAATATAAATAAAAATGTTTCTCAAAGTTTGAAAAAAGTGAGACCCTATCAAGTGCGTGAGGGGAGCCAGGACAAGGCCAGCCGCGTAAGTGTGCCTCTAGGTTTAATGATGGCTTCACTTCACCATTGCCTTCACATCACAGCGGGAAATAGCACACAACATCTTAATCAGTGGTCTTCAATATTTTCCCAACCACAGGTCAGTCAGGGGTTAGTCAGAAACTCGCGGTACACATATGCAAAAACGTGTATCCCAGTAAACAAAAACAAAACGCAATCCAGCGTATCCTCAAAACAGCTTATTTACTTATTTATACTTAATTACGTTGTCAAAGTTTAAATTCATTGAGACCCAGTAAAATTTTTCTGCTTAATTTAACTAGCTGCGCCGTCTATTCAGTGCAGCATTCTTGAAGGTTTTGGATTGTTAGGAGTATCATACTCATTGAAAGTCGAATGTCGTACAGAACAGAGCACCAGGAGCGAAGCGCCTTTAATCTCCAGTTTCAATATGTGGTTCTTATCGTCAAACTGTGACATTAATTCAGTGACCCTAATTGGAGGTTCGAGGTTTTTATTTACTACATTTTATTATTTGTCCTAGCTCCTAGTGTGGCAGTTTGTTGCATGCGAGAGTGTCGGGCCCAGGATAGAACCTTGCGGTACACTACTTTTAATGAGCTTGGGTGTTGATAAGTTACCTCCTACTCTGACTTGAAAGTGTCTGTTATTTAAGTATGAGATTAAAAGTTTAACAAGAGCGTCAGGGACTTTTAAAGTGATCAATTTGTACGCTAATCTACAGTGCCATAATTTATCAAAGGCTTTTTGTATGTCCAGAAAAATCGCAGCTGTGGGTGTCTTACTATTAAGGCCAGAAGATATGTACTCTACCACTCTCAGCAATTGATGAGTGGTGGAGTGCTTTGGCCGAAATCCAAACTGCTCCGGAATGATAATGTCATTCTCACTAAGGTGCGTGTTCAGTCTCCTAAGAATTATTTTCTCAGTAATTTTACTAAGTGTCAGTAGCAAGCTAATTGGTCTGTAGTTGGCTGGAATTGTGGCATCCTCACCTGGCTTAGGGATTGTCATGATTATCGCTTCCTTCCATTCTTTGGGAAAGTAGTTTAGTTTTAATATTTTATTTATTAAGATAGTCAAGTAACATATTACGTTTAGGGGTAGGTTTTTAAGCGCAATATTTCTGATTTTGTCGTGCCCTGGGCTTTTACGGTTTTTGATAATTTCTACTATCTCCTGCGGGGTGGCTGGGTTAATCTCAGCCGTTACTGGGGAATTCCTGAAGTTATTTAAAGTTTGTCTAACCATTCTTAGGGTGTCCTGACACATTAGATCGTGGTTTGGTTGGAATTGTTTTTCATAATGGCTTGCGAGCGCCTCCGCTTTTTCCTCGTCTGAGTACGCGATTTTAGCGCCATCCATTAGAGGCGGGAGCTTAATTTGAGGTTTCCTGGGTCTTTTTGCGAATTGCCAAAGCGATACGTCTTCTGGGCTAAGGGATTCGATTAGTTCTTTATACTGTTGCTGCTTTTCTGCGACAATTTTTTCCCTGACTTTGCACGTGAGTCTGTTAAGCTCCCTTTTAAGGGCGGGATCTCTGTTAGCCTGCCATGTCTCACGTATTCTATTCCTTTGCCTGACTAATTGTTTGACATGGTGGGAAAGTGTGGGCATTTTTGGAGACTCACGATGTGTTGTGGCAGAGGCAATTGCTCTCTTGATTTCTGTTGTGAGTGTGTGAGTGGCAGAGTCAATATCCGCCATGCTCATTATGTTAGGTACTGCTAAGTGCGGCTCGAAGAGTGCTCTTTTGTATACTTCCCAGTTGACCCACTCTTGTCCCAAAGAGGCTGGAAGAGGTGTGTTCAGGTCGAATGTCACCAGTACCGGTAGATGATCCGAGTCGAATTCATCCAGAGTACTAATAGTGTGGGCGTAGTCTATGTTTCGCGTTAGGACAAAGTCTATGAATGTGCCGCTGGCGCCTGAGAAGCAGGTTGGTGTCGACGGTGCAATAATGTTAGTATTTGTGGTGTTCAGCAGTCTATGTATTTGTGTACCGCGTGCATTGGCTCTCCTACAGCCCCACGCTCGGTGGTGTGCGTTGAAGTCGCCTGCGAGTATCGTGTTTGGATATCGCGAGAAAAGCAGTTCCAGTTGCGCAGCTACGTCTACTCTACTCACATTTTCGACATATGTTGAGGTTAGGATAAACGGGCTAGTATTATTAATTTTAATTTTTATACTAGTATTTTCTATACTTTGAAGATTTATGCTTTTTAGTTCCTCGTGGGGAATATTTCTTTTAATGTATATTGCTGTTCCTCCATGGGGCGTTCTAGCATTAGTATTTGAGCTAAGATTATGATAACCAGAGAAGTTGGCTATGTTTAGTTTTTTACTTTCTCTAACTCTAGTTTCCTGAATTAATAAGGCGTCTACGTCATTTTCGTTTATATAGTTCCTAAGTTCATTTATTCTTGGAGATATGCCGTTCGCATTCCAAAATATTATTTTAATTGATTCCTTTTGGGACCTAGCCATGACGGGTTTGATTCTCACTGTTACTTTTAAAGTCCGCGATTATTTAAAGACCATTACCATTGGATCGCTCTTTTTTTTGTACTAACTCTGCGTACTGCATCAACAGATGTTTTATGTCGTCTAGATTGAACATGCTGATAAATCCTCTGATGAGGTTGAGGATATCCTCCATCTTTTCAGCATCAGATTTATCAGCCGATTCAGTCTCGGCTTCCATTTCCTCAGCCTCAACCGGGGTTTGCACTTTTTTGTGAGTGTCCTTTTGGAACTCGATAGTCTTTTGTTTTTTTCCACACGTTTTAACTAACGGCTGGGTTTGCGCGAGCTCTTCTTCCTCCCTGACTCGTTTAGTTTCTTTCCGTTCCTCAACTTTCTTATCCAGTCTATCCTTTGCCTGTCTGGCTTTTTATGCTTCTGTTCTCCTTTTAATGGCAGCAGTAGCTGCTCTTACTTCCTCCAGGGTCAATTCTCTGGAGGTCGAAGGTTTGAGGGCCTGCTCTTGCACCGATCTGGTAGGTGCTGAAGGTTGGTGTCTATTTAACTGTGGCACTATGTGCGAGGAGCCCTGAGGGGGTGCCTGGGGGTTTAGTTCGACGGCCTTTTGTCTCCAAGGGGGTATCGGATTTTGGGGGGGAGGGGGGAATACCCCGGTGCCTTTCCTCTGTTCCAGGGGTTCTTCGGGCATTGCCTGAAGTTCGCCGGGTGGTCTCCATTACAATTTGCACACGTTGCCTTCTCTGTCCTGGGTCTCTGGCAGTCCCGTGTGAAGTGTTCTTCAGCACACTTCATGCACTTTGGTGGCATACTGCAGTTCTCAGAGGAGTGGTTGAACTGCTGACACCGGTAGCAAATTTTGAAACCCCGTGCTCTGAAGGCCTCTACCTTCACAGCCAAGTATCCTAACCTTGTCAGTCTGTAAATCCTCTGCCAGTCTTCCGTGGGCCTAAGGCTAAGTAAGAATATCGGCAGAGGGAATCTCGTTTTAGTTTTTCTCAGTTGAGAAACCCGGACTACATCTAATGCCATGGATGTTAGAGTAAGTTTTATCTCCTCAATGTTAGTTTGCTGGTAGCCCCTTCAATACTACCTTTTTGTTTTCAAGTTTAAGCTGTGAAAGGGGATTTTCTCACTAGTCAAATGGCGCTGAACAACCCTATAGGATTCAGCGTCATTGGGTATCAATTTAAGCATATCTCCTGAGAGTTTGCCAGATACTTTGTTGCCTGTGATCTCATTTAACTTTTTTAGGAGAGCCTGGTAGTTATCTCTAAACTTAATGAAAAAGCATTCCGCTTTTGGATCTTTTTTCTCTACTTCCATACTTTTATCACTACCACTATTTACAACCGTTTTGGGTTTTGGTGCACTTTTTAACACTACAGGTTGAGCGACAATTTCAGCATAAGTCTTAGGCTTATTTACTTCATTAGAATTTGCATTTACACTTTTGTCATTTACATCCTTAACAATTACATCATTACAATCCATATTATCATGGTCACTAGGTTTTAAGTTTGATTCTCCAGTCTGGATTTTAGTAGGAGTTCCCTTATTGGGAAACTCCTCTGTCTTAGCCCTTTTACTTGGATTTTCAACCGTTTCAGTTTTATCAACAACTTTGATCTCATTAATTAGTCCTAACTCTAGCAGTTTAGATTTAATTTCAGTGTTGTCTAATCTCAAGTTATTATTCTCAAATGATTTAAAGATTAAATACATGTCACTACTCTTAAATTTAGTCATGTCACAGCCTAACATAAAAGAATTCACAAAATTGAACATATCCAAAATCCGGGAGACTTGGTCCTTGTCCTGGTCGATGAGTCCATTCTTGAGCATATCCCCGATATGCAGAGTCAGCGTGTAGATCAGTAATCCACAGAAGTTCACTATTTCCATCACTTCCTGGGTCCATGTACGAGAAAGTCCATCGTCCGGCAGGGAGTCACAATAAGAATTCATGGCATCCCTGAGAGGCCTAGCATCATCTCCATCCATTTTCTTTGCAACATCCCTCGTCACTTCCGAAACTTCTCTGTCCAGCTCCATAGTCCAGCAGGGTCAATCCAAGGCACGAAAAGCACGTGGTAAAAACACACGTGATAAAAACACACGTGGTAAAGCACAAAATGGCGAAAAATCGCACGCAAAAGTTGAATGATCGATCATACTCATAATGTAGAGTTTCGTCCAGAACAGAGCACCAGGCGCGAAGCGCCTTTAATCTCCAATCTCTAGGTGTGGTTCTTATCTTCATACTGTGACATTATTTCTTTGGTCCATAGTTGGAGGTTCGAGGTTTTCGATTTAATGTTTTTATTATTTGACCTAGCTCCTAGTGTGGCAGTTTGTTGCACATTTAGAGTTTAAGCAGTTTGGGCGGTTGATGCAGATCGGGGGGTTAATTAGCAGTTTAGGATTTAAGACATTTTGTAGAAAAGCAAAGATCGCGAGTTTTATTTAATATCAACTGATTAAGGTGGGACGTTCCTAGTACCGAATATCAAAGTTAAGTACCGAACGGGGTCTCTTACGAGATTTAGCCTTGCGATGATCATTGTCATGCAGATAATAGTTCATTTTGGACAGATGGCAGATTTTTGTAGAATTTAAGCGCTAGCTTTTTAATTTGGGCTCTAACAGTTTTTATTTTGAAGTCTTTCCTAATTACCGAGTTTCTTAAGTATCTAGGGGCTTTCCTTATAATCCTTAGGGTTTTGTTTTGTCTTGTCTCTAATAAGTCTATGGTAGTTTTACAGGCATATCCCCATACGGGTGCTGCATACAGCATTCCTGGGCGGATGACCTATTTATAAATTAGGAGTTTATTTTGATAACTTAGATTTCCGTTTCCTATCATTGGGTATAAGGCTCCTATGGTTATATACGCTTTTTTGATTATGTTCGTTACGTGCAGTTTCCAAGTTAGGGGGGAGTCTATCGTTACACCTAGGTATTTAGTAGATTTTTCCGCTTTTAGGGCATGGTTGTTTATGTACAGAGGAGGCGGAGGTTTACGTTTTCTAGAGAAATAAATTCAATGACATTTATTGGAGTGTAATTTTATTCGCCATTTTTCCAGCCATGTTTGGAGTATGTCTAAGTGTTGTTGTAGCTGTCTGTACATTACTGAGACGTAAGGATGTTTTGCAAGTATCGCGCTGTCGTCTGCATAGAGTGCCAGCTCCATGTCTGGGGTGCTGGGAATGTCATTTAGATATATGTTAAAGAGTGTAGGGCCCAGGATGGATCCTTGCGGTACACTACTTTTAATGAGCTTGGGTGTAGATAAGTTACATTTTACTCTGACTTGAAAGTGTCTGTTATTTAAGTATGAAATTAAAAGTTTGACAAGTGCGTCAGGGACTTTTAGAGTGATCAATTTGTACGCTAATCCACAGTGCCATACTTTATCAAAGGCTTTTTGTATGTCAAGAAAAATCGCAGCTGTGGGTGTCTTATTATTAAAACCTGAAGAAATGTACTCTACCACTCTCAGCAATGAAAACATACTTTATATAATATATATTAATAAAATATTATCGATACATATTAACGGTCCGCACAAATATTTCATTTTATATTATTAGCAATCTCATGCTCTGTGGGGTAATAACTTTTATCTATTTCGGCGTTAAAATTGTCTGTCCAAATGACAGTCATTAAAAAATCTGGCCAATGACTCGTCGGGCCATAAATGAAATAAAATGGTTTTTCAATTTTAGAACAACTGAAAAGTTTTTAGAATTTTGGAAATTTTGCCTGATCACAATTTTACTTGCTGAAATTGCGATTTGAAACGAATAAATCTGATTAAAATTTTCTCAGACTCCCGTCTTTCATATTTATTGAATACAAAAATTATTTAAGAAGATTAAGAGAATTAAAATTATTAAGAGAACGCCCAATGAACATAAGGTACATGGCCAAATAAACGATTGATGCATGTTGGTCCGACTTTTTTGCAACTAATACAATCTTGTTGATTTTTTCTAAATAATGCATTCCTTTTTACTTTCCTTATATACAATAATGTATAAGGAAAGTATTGTGACGGGATCGAAAATTCGAATTCGAGTTTCCTACAGGAGAGCACGTTTCAAGCATCCCTGATCACGAATCGAACATTTTTGAAGTGATGTCTGTGTGTGTGTGTGTGAAAATATAGGTGTGTGTTAGTGTGTGTGTGTGTGCCAGTGAGTCTGGAGACTATAACTGACGAACGAATGGACCGATTCGAACGAAATTTGGTACAAAAATTACAATCCATAAACACTGTAAGCCTATTGTTTTTATACGCAATCAAATGTTTAGAACCTCCCTAAATTTTCGAGTGAAATTTTGAAAAAATCATCAAAAAGTCAAAACCTCTAATAAAGTTACGCAAATATACATGTCTTATGTAATTTTTCATTAGAAAACGATTGACATAAACGTTAGAACTCTAACGTTAACCATTCTCGAGATATTGCACATTTTCCAAAAAAATTATCAAAAAGTCATATAAAATAAAAAAAATATCTTCTATTGTTCACTTTTCATATGTAATACCATGCGATAAATTTAGTGATATCATTCTTGTGGATCTAGCTCGTTCTATTCATGAATAAAGATACTTTGAGTAATACTTTTGTATTTGAACGCCAATAGTCATTTATCTGCCATAAGAATAACTTATTTCTCCTTCCATAATGCTTGCCAAGATTTTGGCGACGAATTTAGCGGAATGTCGCCAACTTGGCGACTTTTTAAGTGTTGCCAAATTAACGAAAATCTTGCCAAATGATTAAAAATGACGACTAATTGACGAAAATTCAATATCTTGGAAAGAATATAAGTATCTACTATAAGAATAAGCTATTTTTTTTACTGTAAAAGTAGTAAATTCATTGCATCATATAAGGAAAGTCATGTGCTGCCCACATCAGATTTTTTTATAATTAAACATAATTATCAGGACTTTCAGTGTATATGCTTTCTAATAGGATTGTGTGGTCTCTAAAATATACAAAACTCGTTTAAACTTCTGTACGTTTTTCTACTCAAACGGATATTTGCTGTGCCGGAAAGGAGCAATAAAAGTTATTTCAAAAAATTTTGATGTGGGCAGTAACAATATATTTTAATATATTATACAATTTTTATTAATGTATATCCAATTATATATAAATGTATTATGGAATATATTTAATGTATTACATTATAAAATGCATATGTTTTAATTTATTATACTGTGTTACCATCCTTACAAAAAGTACTTTTCAGGTTAACCCTATTACATATTAAATGTTTTCGCTCGGATTAAATTTTCATCTAACTGAGAATGACGGGAATTTCCTCTTTGGCCGAAAGATATATGATAGACGCCAATTAGATTAAACACAGAAAATTGAAATTGACTGTCTCCGCGTTGAAGACCTCATGAATTTAAAGAGCTTATTCAAAGCGATTATGTTCGGGAAGGCTAATGATTATTCATTTGATAAATCACTTTAATCTAATTCGACAAATTCTTCTTCGCTGGTACAATGGAACTTGTCAGCTATTTGGACACCCTCAAGTTTATGGGGTTTTTTTTCGTCTATTTTAATCTATTCTGGAAAACTACTAGAAATACCTGGGGTTGCTCTGGATAATACCGAGATAAAATAAATGTGGTACATAATGCGGGATATTTTAGTCTATAACCTCAATTAAGCTTAAACGAGAAAATAATACGTAAATTAAATTAATATTATAAGCGGCTATTACGCAGATAAAACAAGTTTTTTATTTACCGTTGTTCGGCGGATATGTACAGAAGGATAACATTTATAAAAATTTTAAGGATTTTGGAGATATTTAGCTAGGAATCCTTTTTTTAAATTTCCACTTTTATACATTGTTTCTAAGAGGCCAACGGCCCTACCGTGCTGAAAACACCGGTTCTCGTTAGATCACCGAAGTCAAGCAGCATCGGGCGCGGTTAGTGCTTGGGTGAGTGACCACCTGGGAACACCGCGTGCTGTTGACACATTTCGGGCGCGGTAGCCCGGTGGTTTGCGCACTGGCTTTGCATGCTGCCACAACTGCCGCCGTGTTCATGCGGAGTACGATCACGTTAAACATGTGGGTCCGTAAGGCCTTCCGAGAGGTTGGTGGTAGGGTTAGGAGGGTACGGTCCCTATGGATGCCTCCCCCACTGGGTTCCGGTCTAAATTGGGTGGCACTTCCCGGCCGTCCAATCAGTTACCTTACACCTTTCTGGTAGGTCGGACGGTCTGGATCTCAACAACAACAACATTATTTCTAAGAAACTCCTGAAGTAGCCTAATAATTTTATGATGAGAGATCCATAAGTGCACACATTAGGCCTAATTATAGTAAGGTAACCATGCCCGAAGGGATTGCAGGGAGATCCTAGAAGATAATTTAAAAATTTTCCATAATGAACTCGGTAATAAAGCGAGACAAATAAAAGAATATGTCATTTCTTTAGTTGTCATTTTTATTGTCGATTCCTACTCATTTGACAATTCTCTAGAATATTGTGATTGGAGTTTTTCGTCTATCTCGCTTTGTTGTCGTTTTAGTTTTTCTATTTTTTAATTATCCGTTATTAAGGCTGCAATCAATTTTAATCGTGGCCAGAATTACTTTATTATTGAGAGACCTAAACTGTAAACTCGTGAATATTTCATTACAAAGTTATTGGAGATACTTAAGGCCTTTCCTAGAAACGTTTCATACTTGGCTTCCTTACAGAGAATAATCTACAATAGCTATACATCTATACAGATAATCATCTATTATGCATTATTTTTAAAAAATTCCATCATGAATTTAGTAACAAAACCAGACCTACTATACAGGAGAAGCGGCCAGAGCTATAGAGAGAGCCCTCCAATAAAATATGTATAGAAAATTGTCTTATTGGTAGAAATATACAATAGGAACGGACGAAATGCGTATACGGAAAGACCTAATACCTGTCAAAAAGTTGTAACATAAGGGCCTCTAAAACGGATACACCTGTCATGCTACAAAGTGTGTGGTCATATATTTCTGTAATTCCAACGTCAAATTGTTTCTGGCGGGCGGCATTTTGAACAAGGTCGACAATATACTTCTGTTTATGTAAGTGATGTTTATTGTATCAATCCCGAACAGGAGAACCATTCGTCAATAACCCTACTGCCAGATACCTCACACTTTCGGGTAGGTCGGATGGTCTAGATCGAAGCAGAATAATAACCCTATTGTATCCAATAAATGTCTTCTATAGGAGTTTTTTTTAGTGGCTATACTTACATTCTTACTCATTAAACAAAGTTCTACAACTTTACAATTAGCTGGGGGATTTTGTCTATCTTATTTTATGGACGAGTTCGTGAACCTAAATTTTCAAATTAGGAGCGCTGCAATCTCTTTTTTTCGACGTCGCAAGGTCACTTTACTATCAATGGACCTAACGTATATATTCATGAACCCTTTTCTACGAAGTTATGGGAGGTTAAGGACATTCCTAAGAGTCCTGTATATTGTTAATATACGGGGGTTCAAGGACTGTGTTTTTGTAGCCAGTTTCCAAACTCGTCAGCGGCCGGGGTCGAGACTATGAGCAGTGTCTTTCCGGACATGGGTGATTTGGCCGACCTTGTTCCCCTGTTTGTGGCTTGGTTGGGAGCGATAAAACCTTCTCTACTTCCTTTTTTTCCCATCGACATATACCTACCAATTGCCGTGGAGGTTTGAACTGAATCCCTGTATATTAAAACGGTGCATAATCTGAAATAGTTTAGGCCATAAACCTGCTCCTTGTGGATCTTAACAAACTAGTAAAAATGAAATCAATCCGTTGAGCTTTTCTCGGATTATAAGACGTCCGTTCTGACAGACATATAGACAAAAATATGTTTGTCACTAGTACTAAATCCTATCCAAGACAGGTAAATTGACACTCGTAAAAATGAAATTACAAATTTAGATACATTTTATTTTAAATAATAACGTATGTCGCTTAGAGCCTTACATATTTGACAGAAATTGGCTCAGTAAGTTTCTATTTCATGGTAAGTATTCAAAACTGTACCCATGGTGGATTTCTGGAAGATCTAGAAAGACTAAAAACACGTTTTCTGAATCCCTAGGGAAGAAATGGAAAAACTGGCTCCGTTAGGTTTCATCCCGAACACAATACTACAATTGTGCAAATATTCAGCCTTCTATGTCACCGATGGGCTTCTGAGGAGAATGGAGAAACTTTAAAACACCATTTTGTCTTCCCCCAGAGAAAATTTCGAACATCAGGCTGCGTTTGGTTCTATCGTGGTTGAGACTATAAGTGCACAGAGATTCAAACTTTTACGCCACCTAGGGGGGGTGCGGCTTCTGGGGGATCTGGAAAGACTTAAAAGAAAGCGAAGAGGATCGGAAATCTGACTCTGGTTCTATCCCGTGATGATAACATACATATGTGCAAAAATTCAGCCCTCTAGGTCACTGTGGAGGGGAGCCTCAGGAGAGTCTTAGACTATAGATTATCGTTATCTGCGAATAGATTATCCTACCGGAGAGTCTTAGACTTATAGATTATCGTTATTTCGCACTTTACTGTAGGATGATAATACTTCCATGAAAAATTTTTGTTCAATTTTGGCTCATTTCCTAAAAAAACTGGTCAAAATCCTTGGCACAAATCAAGAGATATTTAAATTAGAGTCGTATATTAAAATGTTATCTTCTATACAGGGTGGCCAAAAGATTGTGCCTATCGAATTTTGAAATCATATTTATTAGACAAATAATGTGACGAGAAATGTGCCGAGTTCCAGTTAAATAAGAAATATCTATTTGCGTAACTTTATTAAAGGTTTTGATTTTTTGATGATTTTTTCAAAATTTTACTCGAAAATTTAGGGGGGTTTCTGAACATTCGATTGTGTTTAAAAACAATAGGCTTCCAGTATTCACGAATTGTAATTTTTGTACCAAATTTCGTTTGAATCACTGCATTCTATCGTGAGATATCGTCTCCAAAGACTCACACACACACACATACACTCACACACACACACACACACACACACACACACACACACACACACACACACACACGCATACACAGAGAGAGAGAGAGACAGCACCTGAAACATGTTCGATTAGTGATGAGGGATGCTTGAAGCGTGCTCTGTCGAAATTTGAAATTAGAATTTTCGATCCCATCACAATACTTTCCTTACATATTGTACTATGTATATAAGGAAAGTAAAAATTAATCTTGCTGATTTTAGTGTGGAAAAAAACGACATTGACAAAAATATTTATACATTGTAATTCACCATAGAAATCAGCTGAAAAGACTCTAATTCATATTAAAATTTAATAACGTATTGGTCTCTGACTTTTACTACACAGATGTTATTTAGGCGTTCTGGTTCTGAGCTTTTCGACACATTCACGAATATTATTCTCGTTACAATATTTCCACTATACATTATTTATTCATAAAAAAATGCTTCAAAAACTGAAAAGACAAATTCCAGGAGAATCTCTCGCGGCCCAGTACAATGGATGCCAGGCCCGGCGGTTGAGAAACACAGAGTTTAACGATTATTACAAACCCATTTTTATTAATTGAGAACCCCTGAGTGAAGGATATTTTATTTAAAAACAATATTTCTCTAGACATTCTTATGAGAGTGCTACTGAAAAATTCCATTGAAGAGTTTGTAAAGAACCTTGCTGCCCCAACTGAGAATCGAACCCTGGAACTGACTGGCCAACACTCTACCCGTTGAGCTACTGGGACGAATTGCAAGCTGTTTCTTGTCGAAGTGGACTCTACATTCTGCACACTCTAATGTCAGATTACCGTACAATTGACAACCTAACTGACCCCCTCCTGCTATTTTTAGCTCAGGTTAACATATTGATGCCAATTTTATCCTCCAGGTTAGCTTCCTGTATTATGACTATCCTCTCGATTTGAAATTGGCGATCCATATCCCAGAGTCCTCGTGCTAGTCGTACTAAGATCACTTTTAGACCGCCGCCATCTTTTCACTAACCTACAGGGTTACTAATTTGTTCAGACGCCATTGTAAAGAACCTTGTTGCCCCAACCGGGAATCGAGCCCTGGAGCTTCGAACTGCCGACACCACAGTTGAGCTACTGGGACGAATTGCAAGCTCTTATTGTCGAACTGGACTCTGCAAGTTTCAGAACGCAGTCTCAATTTTGGACTGTTTATCCTGAATTAAAATGTAAGATCCCCTCTAGCTTTGTCTGCAATAAATCCAGTTACTGGAAAACGCTTTACTAATCTAGTAATTTTTAGATCGTTAGGGCATTTAAAGCATAGCTATTTCTTAGAAAATTTTTCACTGCAGTTTAATAAGAATGGTTAGAGGAATATCGTTCTCAAATAAAAATTATTTTACTTTGGGAAAACAACATGTTATTCGATTGATAAAATATTGATCTGTAATTATCGTCTGACATATTAATATCCGCATACGATATTCTTGATATACTTTTGAAGGTATATTAGTGCCACCTAACTGAAAAAAAATCTGATGTAGGCAACATATGACTTTCCTTATATAATGCAATGAATTTACTTATTTCACAGTAAAAAAAATTATGAAAAGATCCACGGTACAGTGTTTTTAACGTTGAATTGGACATTTGGAGCTTTTCCGGATGTCTAGCATGTTAAACTATTTAGAAGTACTCAATTAACTGATATTTCACGCAACTCTAACAATACTAATATTGATAGCATCTCCAAGCAATATAGTCCATATATAAAAATGCTTAACAATTAAACCAGAAGGTATACCCATCATATGACCCCATCGCAATACTTTCCTTATACATTATACTATGTATATAAAGAAAGTGAAAATTATATTTTTTCCAATTTATCGTTACTTCATATGATTTTAAAATTTGATGTTCGATCGTATGTTCGATCTGATGTTTGATTCGAATTTCGATCACCCTGTATGTTAGAAAAACGAACATTTTCAATCTCAATTTATAATATTGAGCAGATCTTCGAAACACCTTTCAAAGCTGAACAGTCATCTACGCAAACATATATTATCAAAATAAAAACATTACATTATAAATACTGACGTATCGGATTGAAATGTTTTAAACAGTCAATTTATAAAATAATCCAATAACGCGCTTATCAGAATTCCTGTTTCTCTAAATAGAAGAAGATATTAAAGAAAACAAATTTTTCCACTTTTCAGCGAGGAATTTTTTGAATAACTCTGAAATGCATATGATCGGGAAATGTCTGGCGGCAAATCGTTTAAAGAATCGAGTATAATTGGATTTTTTGAGCAGGCGAACATTTATGTTTTTTTTCTCACCCAATACCAATTTTAGAAGAACATAATATATTCTGGAAAGCGAAGATCCTAGTATTTATAGTTGTGCACTGTTACAGGTCAAAAAGAAAATTTTAACATATTCAAAAAGTTAAATATGACTCAACTTTTATCAAATTTATACTCGTAATTTACGCATGTTAAGAATAAAGAATTTTGTGTCAGACAGTATCTGTAAGTTTATATTTCTGTTTTTTATATTTCTGGTTTTAATTCTTTTGGTTTTTATTATTTCTCCTTCCTTCCAATGGTATCTATAGTCAAATACTATCGCCATTGTCAGAAACTCGATATTCCATCGGTTTTAATTCGAATTATATGGCTGTCCTGGCGAGAAATAACCACCATTTTTTATGTAGTTTCAACTGATTGTTCTCCATGTCTTGATCTTTAATCTTGAGCTAATTATTATTGCCTTTTCTCGTTTTTTCCGTGTTTGCTTTTTCATATTTTATATATATTTATATATATACATATTCAATTATGATTTTTGTATATTAATATTCCTCTTATCCCCATGCCATTATAGTGAAAAGTTACCTAGTTTTTTATCCTTAGTTTTGGTCTATTGTTACTTATTTGTAACAGATATGCTAGAGATGGTTTTTTTCTACTTATAGTAGTTTATGCATAGTTTTCGATTAAAAAATTATAATTTTATTTTTATATATATATATATATATATATATATATATATATATATATATATATATATATTCAGTAGATCTTCAACACAGTTTTCAAAGCTGATTGTCATTTTCGCATAATGTACAAAATCATTCATCTATATAAATATATACAATACAAATACAGACATATCGGTACATTTGGTATTTCATTACACTCTTGGGCGTCATGTATGATGAGGATCGTATGTACAATTTTTTGATTCCTATCGTATCATTATTAATTAATATGTTAAAATAATACCATTCAGTTTCAAAATCGCCAAATAAGTTTCAATGCAAATTACCACGAAATGCCAAATTCATAGCTTAAACGCAAAGAGCTTCAAAAAATGACAATTTTTTGTCATTTTTTGAAGCGAGCGGACTTCAATGTTCGAGAAAAGATTCGTCGATGTGAAGATTTTCAATGTTCCGCAATGAAGTTCCGTACATTTTTCGACTCCTATCGTTTTTTGATTCCTATCGTATCATTATTAATTAATATGTTAAAATAATACCATTCAGTTTCAAAATCGCCAAATAAGTTTCAATGCAAATTACCACGAAATGCCAAATTCATAGCTTAAACGCAAAGAGCACCACTTCACGAAGTTAAACACCAAAAAGTGAAATAAACTATCCTCCAAAAGGATTCTTCTATAGGCGTGGCTTGCATCCCGTTGTCGTGTGAGCATGCGCAATCGGCAAGTCGAAAAATGTACGGAACTTCATTGCGGAACATTGAAAATCTTCACATCGAAGAATCTTTTCTCGAACATTGAAGTCCGCTCGCTTCAAAAAATGACAAAAAATAAATTAATAATATATATATATACATATATATATATACACATATATATATATATATATATATATATATATATATATATATATATCGTTCTACGAATGCAGTTCATGCATGTGTTGAGAAGAACGTTCTCCGATCTCTACGATGGTGTCAAAATGGAAACTCTGTGATAATATTTTCGAACACTCGAACCAAGTTGTGTGAAAATCACGTAAACACAGACATATTCTTTTATTATGTAAGATATATGGGTCTCCCTTTCATAAATCGTATCTGTGTAAAAACAAGCATCGTATATACATATATATATATATATATATATATATATATATATATATATATATATATATATATATATATATATATATATATATATATATATATATATGACCACAAAAAAATTTAAAATATCTTTGGATCAAAACCTTTAATTTGAACAGATTTATGAAGACAAAACTTTATATATTGCTTAAAAGGATAAGATGCTTAAAAAAAGAAAGACTTAGGAACTAAGGATAAAATAATGACGCGAAAAACATTTAATAATTCCAATGTTCAACTATAGAATGTATAGCTTTCTTAACTAGTCACGGAAACTTTACCAGCAATAAATCATAGAGCAGTAACGATATAAAATTCCATCAAGGAAATTAGCTTCTTTAAATAGAACTTCAATCATGCCCGGGGTATAAACTTATCTCGAGAAATACCCCGAATTTTGATTAATTCCTACCATAATCTAGGATTTGATAAAGTTCTAAGGACGAATGAGTTGATGAATATGATTTTTTGTGGTAATTCTTAAAGAAAAAATGATATTTTTTTTCATGTCTCGTGATGTACGACTTAGAACGTCAAAAAGATTGAACGAGAACGATATTTTGACATAAAATGTTTTTATATAGTGTTTCGTATAATGTTTCTTTTATATATATATATATATTATATATATATATATATATATATATATATATATATATATATATATATATATATATATATATATATATATATATATATATATATATATATATATATATAAGGAAAAGAATGATACCAGAAAAAATTACAATTGATATCAATTTTAAAATAAAAGGTGATATAATTAATTAAACATGGGAATAAATTAACAGTTTGCAAGAGTGATACATACAATCTAAGTGTGTCAAAGGAATGGTAATGCTGGAGGCTCAAAATATTAAAATGACGAAAATTAATGAAGAAAATATATAAATTGAGTAGAACTTTTGTATACGCTACTTATCAAGGATCTTTACATCCACAGAGATTCTAAATGTGCATCGTATAATGATGCAACCACATGGTTGAAACATCATGAAAAGTTCCGACACATTTTAAGATAGAAACGATAATGGAAATAATAAGAGGTAAATGGAAAGGGGAGGATAATTGTACAAAATCTACGATGTTTTGCATATTAATTAATAAGAATGTAATTAGAAGTCAAAATACATGCGTATGTTCACCTTCATTCTTGACGCCGAATATAACAATGAACTAAGACAACAAAAATACTTCTAGATAGCGCCATCTGATAAGAATTTTTGAAAATACTCTTAAAGATGATTGCTACTCGATTGATAATTGATATACAAATAAATTACAACTCCAAGAATTAAAGAAATATATAATTACATTATTTAAAGAAAAATTAATTGTTAAATAAAATGTATCTAAAACTTATCATAATGATTAATTAAAAATTCTAAGAATATTTTAATATTAATGTAAGAAGTATATACATAAAAAGTTATAATAGTAATTAAAAAAATCTGATGTGGGCAACACATGACTTCCCTTATATAATGTAATGAATTTACTACTTTTACAGTAAAAAAATAGGTTTTTCTTATAGTAGATACTAATATTCTTTCCAAGATATTGAATTTTCGACAATTGGTTTAGCGATATTTCATTGATTTAGCGTCATTTTTATCCATTTGGCGAGATTTTTGTTAATTTGGCAACATTTCAAAAAGTCGCCAAGTTGGCGACATTCCGCCAAATTCGTCGCCAAATCTCGCCAAGCGTTATGGACGAAGACATAAGTTATTCTTAGAGCAGATAAATGACTTTTGGTGTTCAAATACAAAAGTATTACTCAAAGTATTATTTTTTCATGAATGAAACGAGCTAAATCCACAAGAATGATGTCACCCAATTTATCGCATGGTACTACATATGAAAAGTGAACATGTTTCTCAATAGGAAGCATTGTTTTACTTTCCTTATATACATAATGTATAAGGAAAGTATTGTGACGGGGTCGAAAATTCGAATTCGAGTTTTCGACGGGAGAGCACGTTTCAAGCATCCCTGATCACGAATCAAACATTTTTGAAGTGATGTCTGTGTGTGTGTGTGTGTGTGTGTGTGTGTGTGTGTGTGTGTGTGTGTGTGTGTGTGTGTGTGTGAAAGTATGTGTGTATGTGTGTGTGTGTGTCAGTGAGTCTGTGGAGACGATAACTGACGAACGAATGGACCGATTCGAACCAAATTTGGTACAAAAATCACAATCTATAAACACTGGAAGCCTATGGTTTTCATACGCAATCGAATGTTCAGAACCCCCCTTAATTTTCGAATGAAATTTTGAAAAAATCGTCAAAAAATCAAAACCGCTAATAAAGTTACGCAAATAGATATTTCTTATGTAATTTTTCATTAGAAAACGATTGGCATAAATTTTAGAACGCTAACATGAACCGTTCTCGAGATATTGTACATTTTTCAAAAAAATTATGAAAACGTCACATAAAAAAAAAAAATTCCTATTGAGAAACATGTTCACTTTTCATATGTAATACCATGCGATAAATTGAGTGACATCATTCTCGTGGATCTAGCTCGTTCCATTCATGAAAAAATATACTTTGAATAATACTTTTGTATTTGAACGCCAATAGTCATTTATCTGCTGTAAGAATAACTTTTTTCTTAATGCACAACGCTTGGCGAGATTTTGGCGACGAATTTGACGGAATATCGCCAACTTGGCGACTTTTTGAAATGTTGCCAAATTAATGAAAATCTCGCCAAATTGATAAAAATGATGCTAAATCAATGAAAATGTCGACTAATTGTCGAAAATTTAATATCTTGGAAAGAATATTAGTATCTACTATAAGAAAAACCTATTTTTTTTACTGTAAAAGTGGTAAATTCATTACATTATATAAGGAAAGTCATGTGTTGCCCACATCAGATTTTTACTTTCCTTATATACATAATGTATAAGGAAAGTATTGTGACGGGGTCGAAAATTCGAATTCGAGTTTTCGACGGGAGAGCACGTTTCAAGCATCCCTGATCACGAATCAAACATTTTTGAAGTGATGTCTGTCTGTGTGTGTGTGTGTGTGTGTGTGTGTGTGTGTGTGTGTGTGTGAAAGTATGTGTATGTGTCAGTGAGACTGTGGAGACGATAACTGACGAACGACTGGACTGATTCGAACCAAATTTGGTACAAAAATCACAATCCGTAAACACTGGAAGTCTATTGCTTTTATATGCAATCGAATGTTAAGAACCCCCCTAAATTTTCGAATGAAATTTTGAAAAAATCGCCAAAAAATCAAAACCACTAATAAAGTTACGCAAATAGACATTTCTTATGTAATTTTTCATTAGAAAACGATTGACATAAATTTTAGAACGCTAACATGAACCGTTCTTGAGATATTGTTCATTTAAAAAAAAAAAATTATCAAAAAGTCATATAAAAAAAAAATCCTATTGAGAAACATGTTCACTTTTCATATGTAATACTATCCGATAAATTGGGTTACATCATTCTCGTGGAACTAGCTCATTCCATTCATGAAAAAATATACTTTTAGTAATACTTTTGTGTTTGAACGCCAATAGTCATTTATCTGCTGTAAGAATAACTTTTTTCTTTCTTACTGCATAACGCTTGGCGAGATTTTGGCGACGAATTTGGCGGAATGTCGCCAACTTGGCGACTTTTTGAAATGCTGCCAAATTAACGAAAATCTCGCCAAATGGATAAAAATGACGACTAATTGTCGAAAATTTAATATCTTGGAAAGAATATTAGTATCTACTATAAGAAAAAACTACTTTTTTTTACTGTAAAAGTAGTAAATTAATTACATTATATAAGGAAAGTCATGTGTTGCCCACATCAGATTTTTACTTTCCTTATATACATAATGTATAAGGAAAGTATTGTGACGGGGTCGAAAATTCGAATTCGAGTTTTCGACGGGAGAGCACGTTTCAAGCACCTCTGATTACGAATCAAACACTTTTGAAGTGATGTCTGTGTGTGTGTGTGTGTGTGTGTGTGAGAGAGAAAGTATGTGTGTGTGTGAAAGTATGTGTGTGTGTGTGTGTGTGTCAGTGAGTCTGTGGAGACAATAACTGACGAACGAATGGACCGATTTGAACGAAATTTGGTACAAAAATCACAATCCGTAAGCACTGGAGGCCTATTGTTTTTATATGTAATCGAATGTTCAACTCCCCTCCCCCCTAAATTTTCGAGTGAAATTTTGAAAAAATCGTCAAAAAATAAAAACCTCTAATAAAGTTACGCAAATAGACATTTCTTATGTAATATTTCATTAGAAAACGATTGCCATGAATTTTAGAACGCTAACATGAACCGTTCTCGAGATATTGCACATTTTTCAAAAAAATTATCAAAAAGTCATATAAAATAAAAAGAAAATATTTCCTATTGAGAAACATGTTCACTTTTCATATGTAATAGGATGCGATAAATTTGGCGACATCATTCTCGTGGATCTAGCTCGTTCCATTCATGAAGAAAGATAGTTTGAGTAATACTTTTGTATTTGAACGCCTATAGTCATTTATCTGCTGTAAGAATAACTTATTTCTTCGTCAATAACGCTCAGCCAGATTTTGGTGACGAATTTGGCGGAATGTCGCCAACTTGGCGACTTTTTCAAATGTTGCCAAATTAACGAAAATCTTGCCAAATGGATAAAAACGACGCTAAATCAATGAAAATGACGACTAATTGAAGAAAATTCAATATCTTGGAAAGAACATAAGTATCTACTATAAGAATAACTTTTTTTTTAACTGTAAAAGTAGTAAATTAATTGCATTATATAAGGAAAGTCATGTGTTGCCCACATCAGATTTTTTTTATTTTGCATGACTTTTTGAGAATTTTTTTTAAAAATGCGCAATATCTCAAGAACGGTTCATGTTAGCGTTCTAAAATTTATTTTAATCGTTTTCTAATGAATATTACATAAGATATGTCTATTTGCGTAACTTTATAAGTGGCTTTGATTTTTTGACGATTTTTTCAAAATTTCATTCGAAAATTTAGGGGGGTTCTGAACATTCGATTGCGTATATAAACAATAGGCTGCCAGTGTTTATAGATTGTGATTTTTGTACCAAATTTGGTTCAAATCGGTCCATTTGTTCGTCAGTTATCGTCTCCACAGACTCACTGACACACACACACACACACATACTTTCACACACACACACAAACACACACACACACACACAAACACACACACACACAAACACACAAACACACACACAGACATCACTTCAAAAATGTTTGATTCGCGATCAGGGATGCTTGAAACGTGCTCTCCCGTCGAAAACTCGAATTCGAATTTTCGACCCCGTCACAATACTTTCCTTATACATTATGTATATAAGGAAAGTAAAAATGAAAAATGATAATTGACACATTTATAAATTGAATTTAAAATTTCTATAGTGATAATTAACAAAATTATCTGGATAGTAATCAGTCTTGTAGTACTGTAAGTAAATATAGTACTTGTACTAAATCGGCTAGATGGCTACTAGAATGTGTTTCTTCACATAACCTAAAAGTCCTATAAAATTGATTAATTAAAATATTTTTGTATATCTGTTTACTCATACAGGAGTTAACATTGTTAATCTTGTGAATTTAACAGGAAAACTTTTTCTTTTGTCAAAAATATTTAAAACATATTTGATAGATAAATCATTTGTGTGTGACTCTGGTGCTGATTCGATTTTGGTATGATTTGGAAAGAAAAACCTGCCTTTACTTAGGAAATGGCCCAGAAAGATTGTCAAATTTTAAAATAAAATACTACATACTCTCAAATATATAAATTAAATGCTAGATTCATACTTAATTTATTATGACAAAAAGAATAAGACCATGCCCATAACTGTAGAACTAACAGTTCTTGAGATAATCTTGAATGTTTTGAATTTTTACAACATGGTCTTTGAAAAGATCATTAAAACTTTCCTTAATAAGTTATGATGGAAATAAAGAGAACATGAATTTGAGTCTCTAGAGAAAGTCATATGCTTCCCACATCACATTTTTACTTTCCTTATATACATAATGTATAAGGAAAGTATTGTGATGGGGTCGAAAATTCCAATTCGAGTTTTCGACGGGAGAGCACGTTTCAAGCATCCCTGATCACGAATCAAACATTTTTGAAGTAATGTCTGTGTGTGTGTGTGTGTGTGTGTGTGTGTGTCAGTGAGTCTGTGGAGACGATAACTGACGAACGAATGGACCGATTCGAACCATATTTGGTACAAAAATCACAATCCGTAAACACTGGAAGCCTATTGTTTTTATACGCAATCGAATGTTCAGAACCCCCCTAAATTTTCGAATGAAATTTTGAAAAAATCGTCAAAAAATCAAAACCACTAATAAAGTTACGCAAATAGACATTTCTTATGTAATTTTTCATTAGAAAACGATTGACATAAATTTTAGAACGCTAACATGAACCGTTCTCGAGATATTGTACATTTTTTTAAAAAATTATCAAAAAGTCATATAAAATAAAAAAAAATATTTCCTATTGAGAAACATGTTCTCTTTTCACATGTAATACCATGCGATAAATTGGGTGACATCATTCTCGTGGATCTAGCTCGTTCCATTCGTGAAAAAATATACTTTGAGTAATTATTTTTTATTTGAACGCCAATAGTCATTTATCTGCTGTAAGAATAACTTATTTCTGAGTGCATAACGCTTGGCGAGATTTTGGCGACGAATTTGGCGGAATGTCGCCAACTTGGCGACTTTTTGAAATGTGGCCAAATTAACGAAAATCTCGCCAAATGGTTAAAAATGACGCTAATTCAATGAAAATGACAACTAATTGAAGAAAATTCAATATCATGGAAAGAATATTAGTATCTACTATAAGAAAAACCTATTTTTTTACTGTAAAAGTAGTAAATTCATTACATTATATAAGGAAAGTCATGTGTTGCCCACATCAGATTTTTTTTATGAAACTTGGAAAAAATTAAGTTAGCCATGCGTTTACCTGGATGCTGAAAGGTTTTATGCCTGATTGGAAATATAACGTACCTTTTTTTCAACAACAACTAAAATGGCTCCCACAAATAAAAAAATCTGATGTGAGCAACACTTGACTTTCCCTGCAAACTCAAATTCATTTTATCTTTATGTCATTAATAATTCATTAAATTGAGTTTAGTTGCACTAAATACCACGCATAATTAATTGAAATTACACTTTTAATTCAGCTTTCTTTTTCATTTGGTAAATGGACTTATTCTCGAAACCGAGGTAGCAAATCCTGAAAAAACTAAAATATCCCAAGAAGGGCTAGCTTTAGAGTAATGGGGTTGGTCTTATTATTTTCATCTTTAAAAATTAAGTATAAAACAAGCGTTTAATTGATACATTTGAGCATACATTGCCTTATATTTTAGACATTGGAGATTGTTGCGGGCCATTTCGTAAAAAAAAAACAGATTCTTATTTTCCGAACCGTACCAAAATCTAATAAGCACCAGAGTATCCCACAGGTGACTTATCCACCAATTTTAAGAAATGTAGCCAATTAGTTTTCCAGTCAGAGTGGATACAAATTATTTTTGCTGGCCTTTTCTCAAAAAAGGGTATGTTCTTTTATTTCAAATCGTAACTGAGAACTAATTAGCTCCGAGGTGACACACAAATGACATACCTACCAAATTTTATGAAATTTGGCCCGTTAGTTTTTGAGTTAAAGTGGATACATACGTCGCACAGACAAACACTAGAACAGACAGACAGGCACACAGACTCACACACAGACGTCAAGCTAAAATAGTTTTATCGTATTCTAGAGGTTCCAGAACGTGTAGATTCGTCGAAAACTGGATTTGCGATTTTCGGCATGATTCCAGTACTTTTCCTATACATTATCGTGTATTGCAGAGAATGTAAAAAATCTGATGTGGGCAGCACATGACTTTCTCTGCAGAATCAAATTCATTTCTTCTTTATTTCTGTAATAATTCATTAAATTTAGTTTAATTACACAAAATAACAGCCATAATTATTTTAAATTACACTGAATTTGCACTTTTAATTCAATTTTCGTTTTCATTGGTAACTGGACTTATTTTCAAAGGTGGTAGCGAAAATACGGAAACACTAAAATATCCGGAGAACGGCTAGTCCTAGTGTAATGGTGATGGTCTTATATTATTTTCATCGTTAAAAATTGCGTAGAAAACAACCATTTAATTGATATATTTGAGGATACGTAGTATTTTATTTTAGATCTTGACGATTTTTTGGACCATTTCGCAATAAAAGGCAGGTTATTTTTCTCGAAATCGCACCAAAATCTAATCAGCACCAAAGTAACCCACAATTGACTTTTCTACCAAATTTTGTGAAATTTGGTCAATTAAGTTTTCAGTTATAGTGGATATAGGCAATTTTTTGGGCCATTTCGCAAAAAAAAAGCAAATTCTTTTATCCCTAATTATACCAAAATCTAATCAGCACCAGGGTCACCCACAAAAGACTTACCTACCAAATTTTATGCATTTTGAACCATTAGGTTTTAAGTTAGAGTGCATACATACATTGAACAAACAGACACACAGATAGGCAGACACACACACAGACGTCAAACCTGGAGGTGGATTGGACCCGCCGGCACTTTTGCTTGTCCTCCACGCTCTCCCGACCTCAATCCCTTGGACTTCTTCTTTTGAGGATACCTTAAATCACTCGTGTATCAGACGCCTGTGGTGGATCTAATAGCACGGATAGTCGTCGCTGCGGCAAACATATCCAGCATTCCCGGTATTTTTGAGCTCGTCTGACAACCGTTACTCTGTCGCTGTTGGCTGTGCAATGACCTTCGCGGCCGCAACTTCGAACAACTCCCGTAATCATTTCTCTTCGTCCCCTTTATGACATTGAACTGTGCTGCACAGGCTGTATTGTAATCATTCGGTCAATTAAATGGTTACATTTTGTGCTTATTTTGTGCGTATTATTGTACTTTATTTTGTACAGCACAGTCTGTGTTGTAATCATGCTGTCGAGTGAATGGTTTTTCTATTTATTATTGGCCTTTTTATCCCTCTCGAAGTCACAGTCTTCATAGGTGATTTTCACCGACTAAACGTGGTTTGCGATATCATATTTTATGACAATTTTTGTTCCTCTTGATGTCTAATATCACCCCTCTGAGTTTGTCGCCACTTCAAGGCAACACTGTTGTTGAGACCCAGACCGTCCGACCTACCAGAAAGGTGTAAGGTAAATGTTTGGACGGCCGGGCAAGGCAACACTGTTGTTGTTGTTGTTGAGACCCAGACCGTCCGACCCACCAGAAAGGTGTAAGGTAACTGTATGGACGGCCGGGAAGTGCCACCCAATTTAGACCGGAACCCAGTGGGGGAGGCATCCACAGGGACCGTACCCTCCTTCCCCTACCACCAACCTCTCGGAAGGACTTACGGACCCACATGTTTAACGTGATCGTACTCCGCATGAACACGGCGGCATTTGTGGCAGTGTGCAAATCTAGCGCGCAAACCACGGGGATACCGCACCCGAGATGGCCAACAGCACGCGGCGTTCCGAGGTGGTCACCCACCAAGTACTAACCGCGCCCGATGCTGCTTGACTTCGGTGATCTAACGAGAACCGGTGTTTTCAGCACGGTACGGCCGTTGGCCGGCAAGGCAACACTGTGTAAAATTTGTTTTATAAATATTTAAACTACTACAGCTAATCTTGTGTTTCTTTAGGCCATTTTCATATTCAGAAAACCAAAAAACATAAATGTAATTTGATTTAATCTCAGAGATACTAGAAAGTCAAAATATGTTGGCTTTTTATACGATTTAAAGTACAAAACTTATATTAAATCTATTATAAAAAATAACTGCAAGTAAAATGACTTCCTTAATATCATAAATACCACTATGTAGCATTTATTTAAAGACTTATTTGAGTTTATTCTGAAGCAAATTGAATTCACTTTCATTGAAAACCCAAATAAAATAAACGTCTCCCTAAAAAGATGGTAAATAAAGATCAACGTTTATAACACAAAATATATTTTTATAGAGAGCGAAATTCCGAAAATTTAATTTTGGAGTATCAAGTTTTGAATGTAATTTCATTTCCTCAAATATTAAATCAGTAATACAAGAGCAATCCTCCAAAAAAAAAAAATCTACGATATAAAAAAAGGGGACAAGAGCGGAAATTTCTTCTTCACCTATGACCTTTCAATGCACCTCTCGCAGATAAGCCTAGCAAAATAAACAAACGGAAGAATAAATGCACCAGAGTAACCTATAAGTGATTTGCCTAACAGACTTTGCGAAATGTCATATAATATTCTTCATCTAGAGTGGATACATAAATTACACACACACACGCACATAAAACGTCACGCTGAAAATTATAATTTCGTGCTCTGGAGTGACCGAAACGTGTACATCCTTCGAAAGCTCAATTTCCAATTTTCGACCCTTTTCAATACTTTCCCTATACATTTTTCATGTATTGTAGTGAAAGTAAAAAGAGAATCCCCACAGTACAGATGAATAGCACAAATGTCTTTAAATTCCTCGTTTTTGGAACAATGAGCAAGCACACTTGTTTCATACTAAGGTCTGGTCTAAATTCTAAAACAACAATTGTTTCGTTTGAATATCCACATAATAGTAGCACAACCGGTTATTTTTAATAAAATGAATGATTACATAAAGATTTGAATGAATTGATTACATTAAGCATTACAAATGAATTGAATGATTACATTGAATTTGAATGAATTTTATGATTACAAAAAACATTACAAATTCAGACATTACAATGTCAGAAATTACAATGTCAGTCAAAACATTACAATGTCAGATTGATTACATTCAATTTATTTAAATATTTTTAACAATTTTGGTTTTAAAAATATCCGACATTCTTATAAATATCATTTTGATGTTAGCACTTCTACAGTTTCTTAAAGTTCTATTAGTATCCATATACAAATCTTTTATGAGAATCACGCGATTTTGTTTGTAGTCATATGTGATCAAAAATGATGTGATAGCTAAAAATTATTTTTGCTTTCTTGTGTGAATCTAAAAATATGTCTGTCTAAAAAATCTGATGTAGGCAGCACATGACTTTCCTTATATAATGCATGAATTTACTCCTGTTACAGTAAAAAAAAAATGTATAAGATCCACGGTACTGTGTTTTTATCGTTGAATTTCACATTTAGCGATTTTCTGGATGGCAATATATAAAACAATTTTTAAGTACCCAAGTAACTTATATATCGCGCAACTCTAAATAAACAATCATCAATATTGATAGCATCCTCATCATATGACGGAAATCAGAATTTGCGAAAAATTACTTACTATTTAACGTCATTTTTATCAATTTGATGACATTTTTGACACTTTAGCAACATTTAATATAGCTGCCAAGTTGGCGAGATGGCGCTAAATTTCTCGCCAAGCGTCATGGACAGGTGGTGAAATAAGTTATTCTTATAGTCTACTCTTATGTTTTTTCCAAGATATTAGACTCGATTAGTCGTCATTTCATTGATTTAGCGTCGGTTGATCAACTTGGAGAATTTTTATCAATTGGGTGACATTTTCGTCAATTTGCAACATTTAACGTGTCAGCAAGTTGGAGACAGTCCTACAAATTCGTCACCAAAATTTTACCAAACGTTACAGACGGAAAAATAGGTTATTCTTATAGTAAATACTTATATTCTTTTCAAGAAATTGAATTTTCATCAATTAGACGTAATTTTCATTCATTTAGAGCCTTTTTTATTAATTTGGCGACATTTTCGTTAATTTGGCAACATTTAAAAAAAAATCGCCAAGTTGGCGAAATTTTGCAAAATTCGTCACCAAAATCTCGCCAAGCGTTATGGATAGAAAAATAAGTTATTCTTATAGCAAATAAATGGCTATTGGTGTTCAAATACAAAAGTATTACTCAAAGTATCTTTCCTTATTAATGGAACGAGCTAGATCCACGAGAATGATATCACGAAATTGATTGCTTGATATTACAACATATGAAAAGTGAACATATTTTACAATAGTCAATATTTTTTCTTATTTTATGTGATTTTCTGATACATTTATTTAAAAAATGTGCAATATCTCTCGAACGGTTCATCCAAGCGGTCTAAAGTTTATATCAACCGTTTTCTAATTAAAAATTGCGTAAGAAATGACTATTTGAGTAACTTCATTAAAGATTTTGCTTTCTTGATGATTTTTTTAGAATTTCACTCGAAAATTTAGGAGAGTTCTGAGCATTCGATTGTGTTTAAAAACAATAGTCTTCCAGTATTCACGTATTGTAATTTTTGTACCAAATTGCATTCGAATCGCTCCATTCATTCGTGAGATATCGCCTCCACAGACTCACTGACACACACACACACACACACACACAGGGACAGATACAGATACACATACAGACATCACCTCAAAAACGTTTGATTCGTATTCAGGAATGCTTGAAACGTGCTCTCCCGTCGAAAACTCGAATTCGAATTTTCGACCCCGTCACAATACTTTTCTTATACATTATACTATGTATATAGAAAGTAATAACAAGTACAATTATTTTTACTTTATAAATTTTTGATTACATTTGCAAATTATGCATGTACAAAATAACAGCAGCCTAAACATATCAAATTCAGATTGAAAATGAAGTTTATTGCTTCAGTAAAAGAAACTATTATTTCTTAACAGAAAAAGAACAAGAAAGATCAATCATGCTTAAAGCATTGATTAAGAAACACTTTCCAACTTCAATGCAATTTTATTTAAACATGTGTAAAATGCAATACATTCCTCTGTAATATTTTAAAACTTCTCACAATACTACATTGATTTATTATAGTTGAAAACTTAAACATTCATCCAATAAAATGAACTTCATTCAAATGACGGCATTGAAATATAAATTGCCTGGTTTAAACATCTCTAAAATGTGATATATTACTCGGTAACAATTTTAGAATTATCATAATACCACGATAATTTATTATATTTAAAAACTTCATCGAAAACAACTGAAATTCATTCAAATGACGTCATAGAAAAAATAACACGCCTGGCTCTCTCTAAAAAAGCAGCATTTCATTCATAAATAATTTCCCATTCATGTCATTCATCACAATACTATAATAATTTATTTTATTTAAAAATTTATTTTATTTAAATCTACCATGGTTTTGTTTAACCCATATTATTATAAAAGGTGTTCAAATTGCAATACATTGTAATTATTTATTTTTCAATTTTCTGAACAATTTATTCGATAGCAATAGAACTCATAAATGAAGATTCTTGTTGACTGGCCTGACTGTAAAGCAACCAATATATTTAATATTATTTTTCCACAATCATTTTTCTCATTCTTTTTTAACACTAGAATCCGCGCCTTCTTCAATTCATCCCCGTTTCTGTTGTGTACTTTTCAAAATTTGAAAAGCCAAACACTTCATCAGCAAGTTCATCCTCAAAATATTTTCAAAGGCATTTTAATCTAGGCAATATCCGTCTGAATGATCCAAATCAATATGTGACAGTCCTTTCAAACCCAGTTTTGCTTTTTGCTTATTATTCAGGAAGTCCTGAAATAATTTAATGTTCAATACTTATTCATTCGCTGTCAATTGTTCTAATTGCACAAAAAGTGAGTTTTTAAATTTTGTTTAATCTGATAATTGAAGACAACTTTATACGTAGAAGTAAAAATGATCGTCCTAGTAACTGAGTCAGCTATGATCAGGTGACGAGCCGGAGATGGGTGGTTCGATTCCTGGCTGAGATATGATTTCTCTAAAATGTTCATATAAAAGTGATTGTTAAAATTCCTTCAGAAATGCCATTTATTAAAAGCGTATTTTTAAAAAAGCAAATTTATCAAAGTACAAATTAGTAATTGTAATTAATATTATTTGCTAATATATTCAAATAATTTGTGCAAATATATATTCAAATAATCTCTGCAAATAATCTGTACTCATGAAAGTCGCAAGAATTGCTTTCTTTTGAATAATTAGAAAGATGAATAAATAGGACAAATATTTTTCGATTGAACTTCGATCTTGAAACACTCTTTTAAACTAGAAGTACATATGTGCGATAAACCTGTGAATAAATTAACGTCGGCTACAAATTAAAAAAAAAAATTAAATCCTAATACTGTTCTTTTTCCATTTTCCTCGGTTTTACTTTTCATTCTTTCTGTTTTTCGTTTGACAACGATTTCCTTCCTGAGTCGCAAGATGCAATTACACAGGCTGTTTGCACAATTTTAGAACGATTTTATTTTAGCAAAAAATAATAAAACTTGAATTAATTAAAAAAAAAATTATAGCAGCTCATTTTATAAAAGCTAAATTATCTTTTGCTGTCGCTTAATTTTGTCTATTTTAAAAATGGCGCATCAAAACAAAGGATTGAAGGCTACGAATAGGCTACGATTGAAGGTTAATAATAAGGGGGAAAAGCATCAAGCATTGCTCATA
This sequence comes from Amaurobius ferox, assembly GCA_951213105.1. Lineage (NCBI taxonomy): Eukaryota > Metazoa > Arthropoda > Arachnida > Araneae > Amaurobiidae > Amaurobius > Amaurobius ferox. The sequence continues at coordinate 122,269,015 of OX578140.1, forward strand.
ATCGAAAAAAGAATAAGAAATGAATACCCCAAAAATGTACGTACATTAACAACTATTTCAGAAATAAAGTATCTTGTCTCAAAAAAAAAAATCCACCGACCCTAAGAACAATTGCTGAATACCTCTGAAGCTGCTGTAAACAAGATAATAAAAAAAGATTTAAATCTTAAGAAATCTAAAACACATAATATTCACCGCCTTTTGCCTAGACACTTGATTGAGAGCTAGCAGACCACGCTGTAAAATTCTTTATGAAAATCGTTTAGCCGGTGAGAGAAGTAAATATAGTGTGGCAATTTATAAAGCATAGTTCTATTTAAATGACTACAACAAAAAAAGATCAATTTACTATCAACCTAAAAATTTAGTTTCAAGAAACAAAAGAATGTTTCAGTGAATGATTCGTGATTATTGCTGGCTTTTAATACAGTGATGAATTAAAATTTAAGAAAGTCGAAAAAAATGCTAAAATCAAAATATTACCAAGATAATGTTTAAACTTCTTTATTTAAAGAAAAATTACCAGACACACTGAAAGTCCTGATAATTATGTTTAATAATAAAAAAATCTGATGTGGGCAGCACATGACTTTCCTTATATAATGTAATGAATTTACTACTTTTACAGTAACAAAATAAGTTTTTCTTATAGTAGATATCTATATTATTTCCAAGATATTGAATTTTCGTCAATAAGTCGTCATTTTCATTGATTTAGCATCATTTTTATCCATTTGCCGAGATTTTCATTAATTTGGCAACATTTAAAAAAGTCGCAAAGTTGGCGACATTTCGCCCAATTCGTCGCCAAAATCTCGCCAAGCGTTATAAATTGAGAAATAAGTTATTCTTATAGCAGATAAATGCCTATTGATGTTCAAATACAAAAGTATTACTCAAAATATCTTTCTTCATGAATGGAATGAGCTAGATCCACGGAAATGATGTCACCAAATTTATCGCATAATATTGCATATAAAAAGTGAACAGGTTTCTCAACAGTTAATATATTTTTTTTAATTCATGGGATTTTTTGATAAATTTATTTAAATAATGTGCAATATCTCGAAAACGGTTTATGCTAGCGTCCTAAAGTTTATGCCAATTGTTGTCTAGGGAAAAATTACATAAGAAATGTCTATTTGCTTAACTTTATTAAAGGTTTTGATTTTTTGATAATTTTTTTCAAAATTTCACTCGAAAATTTAGGGGAGTTCTGAACATTCAATAACGTTTAAAAACAATAGGCTTCCAGTATTCACAGATTGTGATTTCTGTACTAAATTTCATTCGAATCGCTCCATTCGTTCATGAGATATCGCCTCCACAGACTCACTGACACACACACACACACACACACACACATAGACATCACCTCAAAATGTTCGATTCGTGATCAGGGATGCTTGAAACGTGCTCTCCCGTCGAAAACTCGAATTCGAATTTTTGACCCCGTCACAATATTTTCCTTATACATTATATATATAAGGAAAATAACTACTATGGAACTATTCAACTCTTAACTTTAAGAAAAGCTCTCTTATCTTGGAAACCAAGATGCAGAACGATAGTCCAGTAAAAGAACCATCAGATAGAACATTTAAGAAATTGTTACTTCAAACCTTATTATATTGGTTTATATTCGTTCCAAAAACGTGTAACCCTCGTATTTATTAAAAGACTAATTCTTGCTTTTGCTGCTGTTGTTCCGCTGTCTTTTTATGGTGAAAAAGAAACTGTTTTGTGTCTCCGAAACCGGCTGTTACATTTACTCAACTGTTTATGCTACTACAGTCAAACCTGCCTTAAACGAAATTTCAGGGAACAGGGAGAATTTTACGTCTTGAAAAGGCTTCCGTTTCATGCACTTCAGGAAAAGCTAAGATTAAAGTTTCATTGCTTATCATTAAAGATACGGTCGTGGCTACACTGGCGCGGTGAACCTAACAATATACGAAAGCGTGCCAAGTGGTATACATTTTGGACAATCGCAGCCAGGAAATGTATAAATTATGTACATGACTATGCATACATCTGGATACGCCAATAGCACTTATGTAATTACTTATCTATACATGACTTTAAAAATTATAAAAAGTTTAATTAGATGCACTTAAATAATACTATGGTATACCATAATAGCTAATTTAGTTATCTATATAATAAAAGGCAATATCTGTCTGTCTGTCTTATACACTATAGGCTCAGCAACCGCGCGTCGCAGAGCTACGAAATTTGGCAATCTGAGACCCGGGGGGGGGGGGGGAGGTGACACGTGAAAACCGATTTTTGAAATTTGAAATAATTTTTTGGTTATTTAATGTTGTATGCAATTTCGTCTGTTTTTTCTCCTTTTTTTCTTCACCATCCAGACGCCGTAGAAAGAAACAATTCAGACGACCAGAAAGAGCAGACAATTGCGAGTAAAAATATATCAATTTCAAATCTCAGAGACAAATTCTATTATTTTTTAAAGATATTTAAACAAAAGTCACTGTTGGCCCAAAAAAACAAACTTTCGAATTTAAATCCTCGCGTCGGGAAAAGTACCGACAATTTCGACTAATAATTTACATTTTTTGAAAGTTGAAATATCAGGCTTGCTTACAAGTTCAATCTGGTCAAGAAATAAGAAAAATTAGCCGCACGATCTGGATTTTAAGGACGTAATGATTTTCAATTTCTCGGCCAAACCGCGAAAGAAGTGATCGATTTTTCACCCACATGCTCGAGCAGGCGCACGTTGTTTCTATGATGGAGGAGAGGTGTGCGAGGTTCTGACGTCACTATGCAAATGTCATCAGTGATTGCTTTTTATACGGTTTTTGACCTAGGGACAATAAAAAACCGAAAAAGTGTTTGCTTTTTATACAGTTTTTGACCTAGGGATAATTAAAAACCGAATTAGTGTTTGCTTTTTATAAGGTTTTTGGCTCATTATACTGGATTGAATTGTGGCGATGTATTGTTTACATCGGGTGGTGGTTGAGACCACAATGAAAAAAATTAAACACTAAAGAAATACAAAAAGAAATAAAAAGAAAGTTACAGAGATTGTCGCGGTGCATTTATGCATCGGGTGGTGGTGGGGACATTCTTTAAAAAAGTTTTTCCTCTGAGCATCATCGTTAAAGCAGCATCGTTATTTCTTAAATACTAAATTTATATTCAAAATCATCAATCTCAAAAATACTTTCATGTCATTTGCGATGCAATACTAAAAATGCAGACGAACGGATACAATTTCACGTAAAAGAAAAAATAGAGGAGTATACCTCTATAAAAAACATAGGAGCAGCTCATCCCGGCTGTGAGTACACATCCTTTCCTAGGGTTACAGGTACAAAAATCCTCAGAATCTCACAGTTCACAAACACTAGAAAAAATTCACTTCACAAATCAATTTTCAAGAACCCCCTAGAACATTATTTTTCATCTTAAAATTTCATTATTAGTTTTAACGTCATTAAACTAAAACAAACTTTGTTAACTCCAGGGGGTTATGACGCCAGCGAGTTTGCTACGGTCAGAATTTTCAAGGGTAGCGAACAGGCTGGTCGCCGAAGACGGCTAGTTACAAATATTTATAAGTGTGCATTTTTGCATATTGCGATCACAGGAATATATGCAAATATGAAAATAGTATACCCCATGTCCTTGACTGCTAGCTTATTTCCATCCCTTAAAAAAAAATTTGATGTGGGCAACACATGACTTTCCTTATATAATGCAATGAATTTACTACTTTTACAGTTAAAAAAATGTTACTCTTAGAGTAGATACTTATATTCTTTCCAAGATATTTAATTTTCTTCAATTAGTCGTAATTTTCATTGATTTAGCTTCATTTTTATCCATTTGGCGAGATTTTTGTTAATTTGGCAACAATTTAAAATGTCGCCATGCTGGCGACATTCCGTCTAATTCGTCGCCAAAATTTCGCCAAGCGTTATGATCGGAGATTTAAGTTATTCTTACAGCAGATAAATGACTATTGGCGTTCAAATACAAAAGTATTACTCAAAGTATATTTTTTCATGAATGGAACGAGCTAGATTCACATGAATGATGTCACCCAATTTATCGCATGGTATTACATATGAAAAGTGAACATGTTTCTCAATAGGAAATATTTCTTTTTTATTTTATATAACTTTTTGAACAGTTTTTTAAAAAATGTGCAATATCTCGAGAATGGTTCATATTAGCGTTCTAAAATTTATGTCAATCGTTTTCTAATGAAAAATTACATAAGAAATGTCTATTTGCGTAACTTTATTAGCGGTTTTGATTTTTTGACGATTTTTTCAAAATTTGACTCGAAAATTTAGGGGAGTTCTGAACATTCGATTGCGTATAAAAACAATAAGCTTCCAGCGTTTACGGATTGTGATTTTTGTACCAAATTTCGTTCGAATCGGTCCATTTGTTCGTCTGTTATCGTCTCCACAGACTCACTGACACACACACACACACGCACACACATACTTTCACACACACACACACACACACACACACACACACACACACACACAGACATCACTTCAAAAATGTTTGATTCGTGATCAGGGATGCTTGAAACGTGCTCTCCCGTCGAAAATTCGAATTCGAATTTTCGACCCCGTCACAATACTTTCCTTATACATTATGTATATAAGGAAAGTAATAGATAAATTGACTTACCGGAAAAATATTACTGCATACCATGAAACAAATAACAACCCGAAAAACAAAGCAAAAAGAATATCCACTGTATTGAGATGAACTTTTGAGATGAACTATTAAAATAATCCAATAGTATATTGAGATGAACTTTTAAAATAATCCAACATGTTTTTTTGGACATATATCAATGTCAGACTTTCAGTTAAAAATTGTGCATTGATTAATATTTCTAACATTTCATAATTTTAACAGAAAATTCTTACACTTAACTGAAAAAGCTTTCAGAAAATCGCCAAATTCCTTTTTAGTAATACCGTTTTCATTTACGTGTGACACTTCGTCATTCTCTTGGAAATAGATGGCTGGAACAGTTAGATGATTTTTCAGTTCTTAGTTCGTTACAAGTGCTTTATTAACAAATTACTTTAAACTGGCCGTCCGGTTCCGCAGGTTCCATTTTACACAGGGAAAATAACATAAATTTCCTATATTTTTGTACGGAGCTAAAAATATATTAATCTTATGACAGTGTTCCGTTTCCTACAGGTTCCTTTAACGTTTATCTGTACAAACAAACTTTTTTTTTATCAAAGTACTTGATATTTTATCCTTAGACTTTGTTTCTTTGATATAATAATTGAATGCGAAAAAATCTTAGCATTTTATAAAATGTAGTCATTCTTCGTTTGAAAGGTAATGAATCTTCCTTTGACAACATATCAATATATTTTATTAAGAACTTGTGAATTGTGACTCAATTGGATCTTACAAAAGGGCCAGACAAGATGGAATCAACTAAACGGAAAGAACAACCGGGATATTTCTTCTAACTTCGAGAATAGGAACGGCAAAAAAAGAAAAAAAAAACATCAGAAAGAGAAAAGAAAAATATGCTCTTTACTCGAAGCTCAGCACAGTTAAATCACTCAAGTACTGATATCGAGAAATATTTTTTCGGGCAAAAATAATAACTTGAGTAATATTTTGTTTTAGATTTCAGAGCGTTAAGACTTTTTAACAAAAGTCGTGAAACCCGCGGGCATTCTGCCCTATAATTCTTTAAACAATAATATATCAAATAAAATGATTTAAACGTCAGAATCCGTGACAAAATATTTTAATAATAAATTAAATAAAATTACATCTTAACTCATGCATCAAATAAAAAACAAAAGAACAATCGATTTTAAATCAAGATTCGTGCCAATTTTTATTTACGAAAAATAAAAAAGTAAAAGAAAATATCAAATGTCAAAATCAGTGACAATGTATTTTATATCGTAATACTATTTGGCGCACACCATCATACACGCTACGTTTCACTACTCGCTCCTTTATATCACATGCAAGTGAGCGCCATCTGGCGGAAGTCATTTCAAAAAAGTGTTTTGGGCAGGGATTGTCCAATGGTTAAGGCAGGGGGATTGTATTCGAAGGACTCTAGTTCGATTCCCAACACTGTCCTAAACTATCCCCGTGTCTATGCGGAGTATGGACACTATAAATCCGTAAGTCCGAAAATCTATCCGAGAGGTGATGAGTAGGTGAAGAATGGTACTGTCCCTATGGTTGCCATTCCATTGGTTTCCGGTCTAAATTGGGTGCCACTTTTTCGGGCGTCCAAACAGATGCCTTACACCTTAGGATATGCCACGAGAAAGAAAGTAAGAAAAGTAAAAGTATATTTCACCATTATTTCGAGAAATCGAATATTCTCATTATGACTTGTATTTTTAAAAAATATATATAAAAGCGTTCCCATCAAATATCAAATTTGGTTTCCTTACTCGAGTTTATAAGTCGTCGAAGACTAATTTTGCATTAACGCCAATAGCACGACAATTTTCAAAATGGCCACAATATTGTCTCAATCGAATCCCCCCCCCCATACAGTTTTTAATTCTGTTGTTGTTACTTATCCCCCGTTGTGAAGGAGCTTGCACAACGTCCACTAGACCCCTGGTCCCATGGCGAAGGGGAGTGTGGGAGCTGGGTCAGTACAAACAGCACCTACCGACTCCACCACCCACAACTTCGTGAATGTAATTTCAAAAGGCCAAAAAGACATATATTTAACATATCTAGTCTCAAAAATTTAACAGCAAAAACACCAGGTTCAAGATTTAAAGGAGTTCCCAGTTTAGGAGAATTAATCCTAAATGAAGTACAGTGAGTAAAGTGAATATACAGACACAAATAAATAGGCTCTTTTTCACACAACTTAATTATTGATTTATTTTAGATTTTTCGAAGAATTCAATATGAGTATTTTAACTTTCAAATAATAAATAAACTTCAGAGCTTCACTTATATTAGACATATCCAAGAAACCAATTGCTCTGGTAAAAATATATAGCATTCAAATAATTAAATTATTCATAATCATATGATCTTAAATCATTTCTAATTTAACTTTAAATATTTCAATAAGAGCCATTTTAATTATTGAATTTAATTTCATCATGCCAGTACCGCTTCGGAAACATTGTTTCCGGAAAAGAAAATTTACCTTGATACAAGTTTACAAAAATTTGTAGCTCAGATTCGCCTCAAGCTATCACGGTTTGAGCCGGGGATTCAAAAGTTCACAGGGCGAATTTCCAACGTAAATTCCAAGATCTTTAGAAACCGAACTTCCGAATACAATGCTTCGAATTGAAACAAAACCGCGATCACCCATCTCAATTTCCAGAGTCGTCGTCGGAATAATTCCTGGAATAAAAAAATATAATTTAGAATAGATTTGCATCAGGATTATTAATGAAAAGTTCCAGGCTCCTCTTCTTCAGCTCCAGATGAACGGCAAGCCATTTTGGCCAAAAGCCTTTGTTCAAGTCTTTCGACAAATTTTCCCAGCGTCTTCCATCCTCGGGATCTCCAGCTCGAAGAGAGCGAAACCTGGGTCCTCTGAGCCCACGCAAGTTCTCCTCCGCAAAAAATGCGCCTCTTCCTGATTGGACAGCGCGCACACACAGCAACAACACAGCCAACACGTCACGCTCCACGGCCAGACACTAAGTCCAGACATTCCAACGCCTTCTCGACGAAATGCGCTTTTTAATGTAATTTCAATGGAAACAAGTGTTAGTAAAAACACTGTACTGGCACGAACGGAGAGAAGGATGTTTCTCTTTCAGAAAATACAAAAAGGCTCATGGCGCATATTTGCGACATGACAGCTCTCCCCTTCTGGGAGGCAAAAATTTTCAGAACATAGTGAGGAAAATTTTTCTCTCACACAAAAACACACAACACAAAATTACAAAAATTTACAAAGAATCTTAGGAACCTGTAAGTGTAAAATAATTTAAAACAAAAATTTTGGGCGAGAAAGGTGCGTACGTCACGATTCTCAAAAACAACAGCACTGTAGATCTGAATGACTGGCCAAGCCACTCATCACCACAGGAAAAGACCAAAAGAAAACCAAAAGGATGACAAGGCGTCACCACATCTTAAAGGAACCTTTACAAAAATTCACATTTAAATTACACTAAATTTGTCAAGGCACTTTGCCTGACAACACAATATCTCAATCGACAACATTGAGATCAACCAGGTGATACGAAAATAAAATATGATATGATATGAATTTACAACCTTGACAATATAAACAATTAGAAAATTCAACATTTGTCACTTTCAAACACACAAGTGACACAAAATTCTTAAGGATTACATATTTTGAAAATTAATTTTAATTTAAATTTGTCATATTCAAGTAATGAGATTCTTTTACTCATTCAAAAATTTGTCTCACTCTTTGAGAAAAAAAAATCACTTTCAATATTTACATTTTCCAATTTCAATTTTTCATTTCAAAACTTTCATTAAAATCTTAACTTTCACTTTAAATTACTTTCAAGTTTAACATATTAACTTTAAATTACATTTACTTTCCAATTTTTCAACATTTCAACTTTTCGACAATTATTCAACAATTTCAACATTAACTTTAATTCAACTTATTTTTGTCATCAAGACAATTCAGAATTTTCTCATTCTGACACAACTTTCATAATTTACTTTAAATTATTCATTTATATTTACATTATTTAATTTATCATAAAATTTCAATTTACTTTAGTTTTAACAAATCTCTGAAATAACTCAACAAGTGACCATTTCATGTCACAAAAGAAAAATTTACATTTATATATTTGTCTACTGAGAGAGAGAGAAGGAGAAAAATTTCTCCTGAAATTCACGTCAGTTATGTAAAAGAGCAGGAACACAACACAAGAGTAACTCAGCGGGGACTAACGAGTTGCCAATATAGAAAAAGGGAGGTGTAGAAAAAGAAAAAAAAAATACTCGCGTGCAGGAAGCGATTGCAGCAGAAACAGGACGCCAGGACATGCCTCAGAAGCACGGATATCATCAAAATTTTTGGGCAGCTTGTGCTGATCCCATCATCATCATCTTCTTCATCATCATCATCATCCTCATAGCTTCACCAGTTTCCCACCTGGCCAATCACAACCCTCCTAGGTAGGCTCGGAGCAAGTTGTCGTCCAGGACTCCAGTCCTGCCACAAAAGTTCGGACAATTAATTTGCTAAGCTGCTTCTTCATCTGTGCTCCAATGTAAATATGTCCATGTTTGCGTCCACCAGCCAGCTTTCAGAAAAAGGGGGTTGCAGCATAAAATATGATGTCTAACTGAAATTTGTGTAGATGTTTGAAAACTGCTGGTCAAAAAAAAACAACAATGTGAAATGGAATTTCAAGAGAACAGAATTTCAACAACACATCAGCCAAAAATTTCACCTCTCTCAGCAACAAAGTTTCAAAAACATTTTTCAAAAGAGATCATTTACTTTTGATCTTCAAAAAAAAATTTCATTAAATTTTCAAAAATTTTCAAATTCAAACTTTTCATTTTCAAATTCAAATCACTTAAATTATTTCAATGACTTTAATTCTTTATATTTACTTTATATTAATTTCACCTTTAATTTCAATTTTATTTTAATAAATCATTTACTTTTTCCAAAGTTCAAAATTTCTTTCAGAATTCAAAATTTCCTCCCTTTTACTTAGGGGACAACAAATTACCACCACCATTTAAATTATTTTCATTAATGAACTTAAACAAATAGTCAAACATTTTTTTTACATTAAAACACATCAATATAATCAAAGTCAATCAAGACAGGACTCTCGAAAAAATTTTAAAGTCCAAGGAGAGTCAATTAACAAATTTACTTATTATTAAAATTATGATATAAACATTCATAAATTATAGTTCACAAATCAATTACTTTTTCTTATTTACTTTTTTAACTTAAATGCAAGATTTCCAATAAATTTTTAAAATCACAACAATTTTTTTTCATAAATTCTATTTTAAAAGACAATATTGAAATATAAACTTAAACAAGTATAAACTTTAACTTAAAATGAAATCTTTTCTTGCAAAATTTAATTTCTGTAAAATTGTGAACTCAATTAAAATTTAATATTGTGAAAATCTTTTATTTCTAAGATTATATGGTGTACGTGTATTTCTGTTTGTCATGTAATACTGATTTTGGTGTGGTGTATAACTATTTCTAAAGTTATTGTTGTAAATGATTCTTCCATTTCTTCTATTATCAAAGTTATTTGAATTATTTCTCTGAACATATTGTTGACTTCTATTTGCATGAAAGTTTGATCTAGTATGAACAGCATTTTCATTTACCCTTTTATTTGGCAAATTAAATCTTACTCTTTTCACAGTTTTTTTGTTTTGAGATTTATCTCCAGATCTTGTTAAACAAGATTTTAGTTTCACAGAGTCTTTCTCAGCGGTGATCACTGGCGTAAGTTTATTTGGCTTAGAGTTCAATTTTTGACTTTCATGAGTTTGTTTTGAAAACTTTTGCAATTCCTCTCTTCTTGGAGGTAAAAGAGTCAGTCTGTTCACATGAACCAGTTGTTCATTTTTGGGATTCATTACATGTCTGATTAAGAAATTCACTGCAGATGTTTGTTTTATCACTTTAAAAGGACCTTTATTAAAAGAGCTCAGTTTTCTTGACTGGCCTTGAGGTAAAAAGGGAGTGTAAAGATACACTAAATCACCAACTTTTATATTGGGCATCTTCGCTTTCTTATGCTGTTGTAAAATTTGTGAATTTTCAGCTTTTTCTAAGTTACTTTTTACTACATCATATGTTCTTTTAAGTCGGAATCTCATGTCTTCTCCATAATCATATGTTGATTCATATGTCGGAGGTTTAAATCCAGTAATCAAAGTATTTGGAACTGTTAAGTCTCTACCATAGAGTAAATAAGCAGGCGATTCACCCGTAGAAGCATGTATGGCATTTCTATGTGCTAATAAAGCAGATTGTCCCAATTATCTTTATCGTTATATGCAATATTTTTCAAGGATCTGACCAAAGTACCATTTAATCTTTCAACACAACCGTCTACAGATGGCATGTAGGCAGTAGTAGTATTCTTTATTATTCCTAATTTCTTATAAAAACATCTTGCTGTTCTAGAAACAAAATTCGTCCCTTGATCCGAGACGATGAATTTAGGTATACCATGCTGAGCCATGTAGTGCTCTAAGCAACTTAAAATGTCTTCAGTTTTAATTGAAGCCAAGGGATATGCTTCAGGCCATCTTGTAAAATAATCAGTTATGACAAGTATGAATTTATTTCCAGATCTTGATATAGGTAATGGTCCAACGCAATCCATGGCGATACGCTCAAATGGATATGTGGATCTTGAAAATCTTTGTATGGGTGCTTTGTTATTTCTAAAACCACGATTTACCACACAAATTTCGCATGAGGCAACATAATTTTGTGTTTGGGAATACATTCCCTGCCAAAAGTATTTTCTACTTACAGAAGCTAAAGTTCTTCTAAATCCACAATGTGCGTAAGTAGGGCAATCATGATGCAGCCATAAAATTTCAGACACAAGTTCCTGCGGAACAACAACTCTTTCTTGTTCTTGGTGTCTACGCTTAGGATACCTGTGCGTACACCACAGTATATCATCTTTTCTAAAAAATACCAAAGTTTGTGGGTAAGGTTTTATGTTTTTATCTAAGAGATCTATAATTTTATTGCACCTTGGGTCAGATTTTTGAGCATTCTTAATTCTTATGAGCAAAGTAGGACAAGTAAATGTTTGTTCCAATTGACCAATTTGTATGTTATTTTCATTTTGCATTTCATTTTCATTATTATTAACAGCACAAATTTCATTTTCTTCATTTGTATTTGCTGGATTCAAATTGACTTCTGATTCTCTTCTATTGCTACTATTAGTATTGTTTACATTATTAGAACTTTGAGAATTTTGATTTACACTTGGAAAATTCTGATTAATATTTTGATTTATAACTTTATATTGTGACACAAATCTTTGTGGAATATTGTCAATAGTATTTGTACATTCATCTACATTTCTTGACATATAATCAGCAACAACATTTGCTTTTCCTGGTTTATGTACTATTTGATAATCAAACTGTGATAAGGATGCAATCCATCTAGCCAATCTAGATGTAGGATCTTTTAATTTAAATACGAATGTTAGTGACTTCTGGTCACAAAAAATTGTAAAAGGTTTTCCAATTAAATAATGTTTGTAATAGTTTGTAGCCCAAACAACAGCTAATGCTTCTCTTTCGACAACACTGTATTTACATTCTGCTTCGCTAAGCTTTCTGCTTGCGTAAGATATTGGATGCAAAATTTTATTCTCATCTTCTTGAGACAAATAGCTACCTAAAGAGTGATTTGATGCGTCAGTATGTAAAATAAATGGTTTTCTAAAATCTGGAAGTGTCAAAATTGGTTTTGACAAAAGTTTTCCTTTTAAAATTTCAAAAGATTTTTGAGCTTCATTAGTCCAGATAAATTTCTTTTTGCTTTCATTATTCTTAGTTTTCAATAATTCTGTTAATGGCAAAGTCAGTTCTGCATAGTCTTTTATGAATTTTCTATAGAATCCGGTGAGTCCAAGAAATTGTCTCACATTCTTAATTGATTTAGGAATTTTGAATTTCTCTACAACTTCCAAATTATGAGTATCAGGTTGTACTTTTCCATTTGATACCAAAAATCCAAGATACTTAATTGTTTTTCTGAAAAAATAGCATTTACTTGGTTTCAATTTAAGACCATGTTTACTTAATCTTACAAAAATCTCTTCTAGTTTTTTCAAATGTTCTTCGAATGTTCTTGAAGCAACTATAATGTCATCAATGTAAATTCCAGATATGCCAGCCAGCACCAGAGACATCAGTCTCTGAAAGGATGCAGGCGCATTCTTAAGACCGAATGGGGTTCTGGTCCATTCAAAGTGGCCATCAGGTGTTGAAAAAGAAGTCTTCTGATAATCATCAGGATGTAAACACAATTGGTAAAATCCACTGGTTAGATCCAGGGTAGAGAAATACAAGGCTCCAGACAAGTTATCGATTAATTCCGATATATTTGGAATCGGATAGTTCTCAACAATAGTGATCTTATTGAGCTTTCGAAAATCCGCTACCAAACGGTAACTTCCATCAGGTTTCTTAACAAAAAGCACTGGAGTATTGTAAGGCGAAGTGCTTGGTTGAATGATTTTTGCATCAAGGAGTTCGTTTACCTGGCGTGAAAGTTCTTTCTGTAAATTGTGTGGAATGCGGTATGGCTTTTGCCTAACAGGTATATCAGACTCCAGATTAATTTCGTGCAAAATAGTGTCACATCCAGACAATTCTTTCATATTCTTGGCAAACACATGTTTATATTTACTTAGTAATTTCAAAAGCAACGTTTTTTGTGTATAATTCATATGTTTTAAATCAAAATGTCCTCCCCATGCATCAAATGTTTCATTTTCTTCAATACAGTTTTCAATGTCAACTCTATTATTTATGTCAATATCAGATTCATGGATGTTTTCGAAAGTTCCCAATTTCATACCTTTGTTAATATAAACAACTTTTTCAGATGGATTTGCAACTTTTGCATACAAAAAGTCATTTTCAGGAATTTTGTGGATACTTCTGGCTACGAAAATTTTGTTTGCAGAAAATTCTTTATTATTGATAGGTTCAAGCAAAACTGTCGTGTCTTTTTCAATTTTGTAATTTCTTTTTAATTTAATAAAAGTTTCCGAAAATGGTTTTAGAACACATTTGTTGAAAGCTTTGGCAATCCCTATTGCCTGATTTTGTTGTGAACTTCCTTCATCATGTTTATCACAATCTGTCTGAAATATTTCATTGTTACTGGTATTGTCTTTTGTCAAAAATCTGTCTGTATGTACATTGTCATTCATTTGTCTTTCATGTAAATCATTTTCACATTCATAATTTGACCTTTCATTTCCATTTGCATCAAAATTTCTAAAATCAACGTCTCTAAATTCATTGTGAAAATTGTTTTGTTCAAATAAATATCCATTATTACACTTATTTTCATAATTTCTTGAAAAATTTGTGTCTTTGAATCTATAATCTACATCATTTGTAAAATTGTAATTTCTTCTGTCAAAATCATGGCTTATTGCATAACTCTCGACTGGTTTAAATTGTACATCATCAGAAATCACAGTAAAACTTTGTGATTCGGTAAATTCAGTAAAGGGAATACTACAGTACAAAAAATTCACACGTTTATGTCTATAAGTAATTGTCACTTGTTTCTCATGTAGAAATGTATTTCCCAAAATCATGTTGTACCTTCCTGGGGCAGGTGTATTTAAAATGGAGCATTCAATCATATCTCTTTCATTTCCAATAATAATGGGAAAAGAAGCTTTTCTCTCAACCAAAATATTTTGACTTCCAATTCCTCTCAAAATAGTGGATGTATGCTTTAATTGTACTTTTCTCGGATTGATTTTGTGTAAAGCATCACTATAGATAATGTTTATAGAACTTCCAGTGTCGATTAATGCATTCAATTTAACATCTTCAACAAAAACTTGAATAATAGGAAAATTGTTTTGGCAAGGATTCTCGATTTCCGTCATAAAACTAACTTCAGAATTTCGTCTATTAACTAGTGGAGATTGAAAATTTTGTGTTCTAAAATTTTGTCTTCTAAATTGCCTTCTATTACCAATTCTATTATTAAAATATCTGTTATTTCTTCTATATCCAAAATTATTGAAGTTTTGAAATTTATAATTATCAAAGGAATTTCTAAAATTTGAATTTCTATATGAACTGTTGCGAAAAGGTCTTCTAAAAATATGAGAGTTCTTCCTTGGAGAATAATTTTGATATGGTCTTCCAAAAATATGAGAGTTCTTTCTTGGAGAATAATTTTGATATGGTCTTTTAACATACCACTCTTCTTCCTGTGAGGCAACTGGAATTCTTCTTTGACTGAAACGGTTTCTATTTTCAGATCTCTTGGATGGTGTAGAAGTTCTGAAAGATGTTGATGGTTTATGTTTCTTCTTTACTGGAATATCTTCCCAATCTTCTTCTTCCAATTCATTTTCCTTGTATCTGCTTGTAGAGGGCGTATCCAGAAAAGAATCCTCGAAACTGGAATTGCTCTTTTCCAGATCTTCTCTTATTTCATTCAGTCTTTTCTTCCTTTTCTCTGAATTTTCACTAAATTTTCTTCTTAATTTCTCAAATTCTTTCTTCTTTAAATTTAATTCATTCTTCAACTCTTCAATTTCCTGTTTAGTGTCTTTTTCAATTCTCACTGTATTTATGTCCTCTGTCATTTCTTCTAGCTCTTCGTTCTGTACTTCTTCTTCCAGAATGGCAATTTCTTTTGCAGCTTCAAATGACTGTGGATTAGCAGACAAGACAGACCTTCGAATAATGAATTTCAACCCTTTTTTAAAAGAGTTGAGCAAAATAGCAGTTCTCAAGGAATCTTCATTATCAGACACAACATCTTGCGGAAAAGCAACATATGATTCTGCCTCTATTCGATTCGCATAATCACGAACACTCTCGTTCGTCATTTGCTTGCAATTTACTAATGCGGCAACGTTCTTGGCAATATTTTCTTTTTTTGTAAAATTGTCCTTGAGTGTATTCACTAATTCTGAAAAATTCGTGCTTTGGTTTAATTTAGGAATTGATTTTATCAGTCTTTCTGCCCTACCAGACAATTTCAACTTCAGAACGAAAATTCTGTCTTTATTTGTCCATTCGGCGTGTTCAGCGACAAGAGAGAATTTCTCCAAAAAGTCCTGAAAAGATTCACCCGCATTACCAGCAAAACTTGGAATGGATCCAAGGAACTGAGATCCAACTCCAATTTTCATTTTGTTAGAGTCTCTGACAGCGGAAGCTGATCTGCCAGCATTTGGAGAAAGTCGTGGTGGAGACACCGAAGGGATACGGTGGTTGGACACACTTGGTTGAGCAGAAGAGTCTCTACTCCTGCTTGTTCTCGTATTTCTAGATTTAGGCATTTTAGCACAAGGTTTTTCACCAAAAAAAAATTCAAATTTATCACGAAGCACAGTTTATTGTGGAAACTTGATTTCACTTTCGCTTAAATCACTTATTTATGTATAAACAGAGCACTGAAAAACACAACGTGCAACTTTTTCACTTTTTGTTCATTATCATGAACCTCGAATCACTTTTGCATGTGCACAGAACTTTTGTATTCACTTTTCAAAATAAATGTATGCACTTCATGTATTTATCTTTTAATGTGTGTGTATTTGGAAATTTCAATTTACTCATATATCATATAGAACTCTGTATTTATGTATGTCAAGTACCTCAAATATATATGTAACACAATTTCAACATGTAATATGCAAATTAAATCATGCAAATAATACTCTGGTGCATCTGGGCTTATGTGCTTTTGCACTTATTTACCATATGACACATAAACAAAAATTTTCATGCCCATTAAACTCAAATATTTTGCACCACCAAAGAATTTTTCAACTTACTTCGACATATTAGTACTGCAATATATATAATCACAATAAAATATTTGCACTCTTTCATAAATTTATACCTCACTCACTGTAATACTCTGGGAAAGGGATACGGCACCAATTTGTGGGAGCTGGGTCAGTACAAACAGCACCTACCGACTCCACCACCCACAACTTCGTGAATGTAATTTCAAAAGGCCAAAAAGACATATATTTAACATATCTAGTCTCAAAAATTTAACAGCAAAAACACCAGGTTCAAGATTTAAAGGAGTTCCCAGTTTAGGAGAATTAATCCTAAATGAAGTACAGTGAGTAAAGTGAATATACAGACACAAATAAATAGGCTCTTTTTCACACAACTTAATTATTGATTTATTTTAGATTTTTCGAAGAATTCAATATGAGTATTTTAACTTTCAAATAATAAATAAACTTCAGAGCTTCACTTATATTAGACATATCCAAGAAACCAATTGCTCTGGTAAAAATATATAGCATTCAAATAATTAAATTATTCATAATCATATGATCTTAAATCATTTCTAATTTAACTTTAAATATTTCAATAAGAGCCATTTTAATTATTGAATTTAATTTCATCATGCCAGTACCGCTTCGGAAACATTGTTTCCGGAAAAGAAAATTTACCTTGATACAAGTTTACAAAAATTTGTAGCTCAGATTCGCCTCAAGCTATCACGGTTTGAGCCGGGGATTCAAAAGTTCACAGGGCGAATTTCCAACGTAAATTCCAAGATCTTTAGAAACCGAACTTCCGAATACAATGCTTCGAATTGAAACAAAACCGCGATCACCCATCTCAATTTCCAGAGTCGTCGTCGGAATAATTCCTGGAATAAAAAAATATAATTTAGAATAGATGTGCATCAGGATTATTAATGAAAAGTTCCAGGCTCCTCTTCTTCAGCTCCAGATGAACGGCAAGCCATTTTGGCCAAAAGCCTTTGTTCAAGTCTTTCGACAAATTTTCCCAGCGTCTTCCATCCTCGGGATCTCCAGCTCGAAGAGAGCGAAACCTGGGTCCTCTGAGCCCACGCAAGTTCTCCTCCGCAAAAAATGCGCCTCTTCCTGATTGGACAGCGCGCACACACAGCAACAACACAGCCAACACGTCACGCTCCACGGCCAGACACTAAGTCCAGACATTCCAACGCCTTCTCGACGAAATGCGCTTTTTAATGTAATTTCAATGGAAACAAGTGTTAGTAAAAACACTGTACTGGCACGAACGGAGAGAAGGATGTTTCTCTTTCAGAAAATACAAAAAGGCTCATGGCGCAGATTTGCGACATGACAGGAGCATATGCAGCTTCACTTTTATTGAGGCTCCCCAAAGGCAGAAGTCTGACTTTGCCTCGACTACACAACATCCACATTCGAACCCACAACCCGGCCATCGAGCGATCAGACAGAAAAGCATGCCCCCGACCGTTCGGCCACCGCATCGGCGTTTTTAATTCTGTTTACGAGTATAGGCTTGAATTTGATCTGCTTCTTACTGTTCTGCAGATTTTAGTGTAGATTAATAGTATATAAAAGTTTCCGTCATTGTAAATATATAAGCAAACACAATAATAAATTTTTTCACAGCTATGAATGTAAAGATTTTATGAAATTTTCATATAAGGTAACCGAGATTGAAGAGAATGGGTCTCTTCAAATGTTGGAAAAAGATAATCGTGTCAGCCGCTCAATAAATAGAGCCTCATCTTGTAAAATTGAGATTGGTGATTTGATTCTCTTTTAAGGCAGCAATTCTTTATGACGTCTGAGCAAATACTACAGTACACAGTGTATATGTCATATT
The DNA here is from genome assembly GCA_951213105.1 of Amaurobius ferox. Classification (NCBI taxonomy): domain Eukaryota; kingdom Metazoa; phylum Arthropoda; class Arachnida; order Araneae; family Amaurobiidae; genus Amaurobius; species Amaurobius ferox. Next base: position 122,287,390 of record OX578140.1, read on the forward strand.
TGAATACTTGAAATATTTATGAAACTTATTTATTTATGAAACATACTTAATTATGAAACATACTTGAAAATTTTGAAATACAACAGTTCTTAAATATTCTTTGTTTTGTGAAAAGAAAAAAGAAATTTCTTTAAATATCGCACCTAATGGATAAAATGTATCAACTATTTTCAAAGGCAAAAACCTCCTTCTTCCGAATGAAAAGACAGACCAATCACCTCAATCAGAGAGAGAAAGGTTATTGTCGCCAAAACGCTTTGCAAGTATCCCAGATAGTATAGCGTTGCCATCTAGAAAAATTAAATTTAAAAGAAAAAACAAGGAGTTAGCTTACATTGCCAAACTAAAGGGAGTTACCGCCCAAGTTGAAGTGAACGAACACGCAACCGGTTATCACCGATAAAATAGTTGCATGCAATAGTTTGGAGACCCCTTGCGCTGGACTAACATTGTCTTAATGTTATCCAATTCTAACCAATGAATTTTCATGTCGCACCGTAAAGCACGTTTTCTTGCAGGTCCACATTAATGTACTGTAGAGTGCTATCCTCGGCTATTTCTTCTGCTTAAATTTCAATTCACTGCAGCCTGCTTCGGCACAGTTTTCTAGATTTGATGACATATTCATGCTGGAATTCTTAAGTTAAAAGAAAGCATTTTTTATGTAAGATATATTTTTAAAATATTATCGGTGCCTATTAATCACAGATAGTATAAATAATACAATGATGTATAAGATATATAATAATATATAATGATAATATGCACTCTTTTGCAAAAAATACCAGAGCATCATGAAGAAATTAACTGTTTTTATTGAAATTAAATATGCGAACAGCTCATACACAGGTAATGAAATGATTACAAATTCAAGGCCGCAGGACCCATCAATGGTTAACAATTGCACATTGAATTTTCAAATCAGTAATTGGTGAAATCCTCCTTGGCGGCAATGCATGCTTGTATACGTCTAGGTATAAGGTGATAAAGTTTTCTAGTGTTATCCTGCCATACATTCTGCCAAGAATTCCTCAATTGCTGCTCCAGATCTGCTACATTTCGGAATGCCCGATTCTGGTGGCCTAGCATGTCCCATAAATGCACGATTGACGAAAGGTCTCGTGACTTTGCTGGCCAAGGAACAGTATCAAGAGCACGGAGACAGTCCACAGATATGTGAGCCGTATGTGGCGTGGTATAGTCTTGTTGGAAAATGACCCCAGAATGACGGGTCATGAATAGTAAACGGTCGCAGAATTTCATCAACATATCGTTGAGCTGCTAAAGTTGTACGCAGGATGACTAGGGACGACCTGCTGTCGTAAGAGATAGCAGCCCACACCAGGATTAATGGCTATGTGGCTGTTGTTGTTGCGACCCAGACAGTCCGACCTATAAGAAAGGTGTAAGGTAACTGTTTCGCCGGATTGTGCCACCCAAATTTGACCGGAACCCCGTGGGGAGGCATCCACCGGAACCGTATCCTCCTTCCCCTACCACCAACCTCTCGGAAGGACTTACAGACCCACATGTTTAACGTAATCGACTGCAGTTTAAACTGAACACGACTGCAGTTTGGCAGTGGCTGGAATTGAACCCGGACCGACCGAGTGCAATTCCCGCGCGCTAACTAATGGGCTACAGCGCTGTGTGCCTGTGTAAAACAAAGGCTGATTTGGCCTGTTGAAGACCCAGATCACACCACCAACCCTAGGGCTTATGACTGATTTGGCCTGTGTAAAACAAAGGCTGATTTGGCCTGTGTAAAACAAAGGCTGATTTGGTCTGTGTAAAACAAAGGCTGAAAGACTAACACTAGCGCCTCCACACGTACCCGATGGTCAATTGCTGAAAGGCTGAAGCGTGATTTATCGCTGAACACTATACGATGCCAGTCTGCTGGCGGCCATGATGCTCGACTGTGACACCAGTCCAAACAACTATGTCGATGCTGTGTATAGGCAGACGTCTTAAAGGCCGCCGCGAACGTAACGTCACCTCAGCCAAGCGCTGTGAGATGGAGGAAAGTACCACGGGTGGTACGGAAGAGGCTGTAGCACGTTGGATGGCTGACAATGATGCCATTGTGCCAGTTTTGGCCTGTCGCACAATCATCCAATCTTGCCTAGCATTCGTGCACCTTGGCCTTTCGAAGCCTTCATTCCGCCGATGAGTTCCATGTAACGGTCATCGCTGCCAGCACCTTTGCACAGCAGTGTCCGTTCGGTGCAGGCGTCGGCCTATTGCTCCGTATAACCAGTCATTTTTACGCATCCCGACTATACGACTACGTTCGAACTCCTGTAATTGCTTATAAGGTCATCGGCAACGTTGTAACGGCATTATTGGTTGCGTCTCCACGAAACTGCAAAGCCGATAACAAACAAAGATAAACCGTCCACATTTTTAACCTGCTTTATAGGATGCAAGTTGCTCAATAGAAACGCGTGCTATGACCGAAGTTAACATTCACTGGCCTTGCAAATTTCATCATTTCCATACTTGGTATAAAGAAATTTGCATGGAAAATTTCGAGATGATATGATTATTTTTTAGGGGTGCATCGTTTTTTGCTGTTTTATTTTGCAAAAGAGTGTATATCATTGATGATGTATAATGATAATATATATCATCATAATGATAATATATAAAATGATATATAATAATAATATGTATAATGATATATAATGATAATATATATAATGATAATATAACACTCACGGCAGTTTTCTCCATTGAGTTAAAATTATAAAATAATTTCAATTCTATTATCTTTCCCTATCATGAACTCTTCTCAGATAACTTAAAAATACCCTCTGATGTCAGAATTATTTTAAAAAGTGACCAGGTTGGTCTGTGAAAACGGTGATTAAAAATATACAATGTTACAGTTCGTTGTGAAAGCATTCAACTTAGGCAGGTTTCACTGCATCCTGCAATTTCATATTTAGTCATCTGCGTTTGTCTCATAATAGCGGGCAAACACAAATATTGTAAGATATTACATTGTCTATTCTGTTATGAAACTTCTACAGAATTATACACCATGATATAAGCAAACAAGGCACCTTTGTTTCCTCTACCACAAAGCAAACAAGGCACTCTTCTCCAAGTGTCTTGTTTGCTCTGTGGAAGAAGGAACTCTGGAACACATTTTGTTCTTCTGCACTGATGAAAACTTTTTTAGAACTGTCATAACAAATATTTGTATTCCTCTGTTTGTTTTATCTGTCTTGTCCAATGTACGTTTTACGCGTGTTGCTTTTTTAATCTATAGAAGACATTGTGAAATCGTCCGCTAATGCGCAGGACCCACGTATCAAGTTCTATGTATGTATGTATAGCATAATAAGAATCTAAATTTGAAATTTAGCTCTCAGGAACAACTATAACTAGGCTAGTTGCGTTATTGAAAATATAAATTGTGGCTTACATTTAATAACACACTAGTTCAAATATGTATCTTACCACTTTGAAGTTGTAAACATAGAAGCAGTACTTACCTAAAAAAGAAAAATGGAAGGATTAGTGATATTAATAAAATATTATAAAATAATATCTGTCATAATTGCGAGTAAATACATAAAATGCTAAAAATATTTCATAGTCCGAGAGAACATATGTTTTTATCAGCTAATTTCTTGGGTTTGTCAGCTAATTTGTGATGCAAAACGCGATATGGACCTGCAGATACTAGTATATGCAATAAGAACAAGATTCTAAATAAATGATATAGATATTAGCAAATTGTCATAACATTTTAAATGGAATTTGACTCGCAACTGTCTTCATTTTACACTTAAAATATTTTTACAAAAACATAAAATATCAATGTGTTTGTTGTGCGTAAATATGGCCGGTTAAAAAGAGAGAAAGATGAACGGTGCCACTAAAACTTTACTGTAAAAATATAAAAAATCTGATGTGGGCAACACATGACTTTCCTTGTATAATACAATGAATTTCCTATTTTTACAGTAAATAAAAAAAATAGGTTTTTCTTATAGTAGATACTTATATTCTTTCCAAGATATTGAATTTTCGACAATGAGTCGTCATTTTCATTGATTTAGCGTCATTTTAATCCATTTGGCGAGATTTTCACTAATTTGGTAACATTTCAAAAAGTCGCCAAGTTGGCGACATTCCGCCAAATTCGTCGCCAAAATCTCGCCAAGCTATACTAACGGAGAAATAAGTCATTCTTATAGTAGATAAATGACTATTAGCGTTCAAATACAAAAGTATTACTCGAAGTATCTTTTCTCATGAATGGAACGAGCTAGATCCACGAGAAAGATGTCACCAAATTTATCGCATGGTATTACATATGAAAAGTGAACATGTTTCTCAATAGGATATATATTTTTTTATTTTATATGACTTTATGATAATTTTTTTTTAAATATGCGATATCTCGAGAACGGTTCATGTTAGCGTTCTAAAATTTATGGTAATCGTTTTCTAATGAAAAATTACATAAGAAATGTCTATTTGCGCAACTTTATTAGCGGTTTTGATTTTTTGACGATTTTTTCAAAATTTCACTCGAAAATTTAGGGGAGTTCTGAACATTCGATTACGTTTAAAAACAATAGGCTTCCAGTGTTTACGGATTGTGATTTTTGAACCGAATTTCGTTCGAATCGGTTATCGTCTCCACAGACTCACTGACACACACACACACACACACATACTTTCACACACACACACACACAGACAGACATCACTTCAAAAATGTTTGATTCGTGATCAGGGATGCTTGAAACGTGCTCTCCCGTCGAAAACTCGAATTCGAATTTTCTACCCCGTCACAATACTTTCCTTATACATTATGTATATAAGAAAAGTAATAGTATATTTATATTTTTTGCTTGTAATAATTACTAGAAGTATTTTAAATAACATATTTACAAAGATAAATAAATCCTCCCCCCCCCCTTTAGCTCCATATTACACTTGGCAATTTGTATTGCAGCACTTTTTTCTGCTTCGGCTATTAATCTGGAAAAATATAAAAGGCGAAAATGACTTCAACTTTCCGAAAATGACTGTAACGGACTTGGCGATAAAATTTCGTTCATTATTAAAACCTGTTTTCCTAATAAGATTAAAAGAATATTTTGAAGCAATACTAAAAGTGTGTCATAATATACGTGTCATACCATAATATAAGTGTCACCACGTGTTATACCAAATGCGCGTCATACCACTAAAATAGGGAATCAACCCATCCCCAGAGTGTTTTAGTTTCCTCGTGTAAATCTATGGAAGACAGTTTCAAATGCTTGTTCAGACTTTAGAACTTTCTCCTGCTGTTTTTTACCAAACCAAAATGCTGAAAAGTTGGGATTTTGTTCTTTTAAAAAATTTCGTGCAATAAATATATGCATTCTTGACATTGAAGTAAAATGATTGTAAGTTTTTCGATACATTTTAAAAATACTTCTAATTATTTTATAACATTTTTAGAAACATACAATCCTTCCTCTTTTTAAAATCTTTGATAGCCAAAAAATTCTGATGTGTCCAAAATATGAGTTTTTTTTAAGATAAACGATTTGCGATATGGTGGGCAGACAGTAACACAAATTAGAGTTTTCTTATATCCATATATCGCTAAAAGTCCATAAAATTTTTGTTTTTACCAATTAAAATAATCATACCAAATTTCGTATAAATCGATTTCTTTTTTCCAGAGATATCGCTGCTTCCTGAACAAAAGTGGAATTTTTAATATCTCGATAGATAACTACAGTGGTACACATTTCTTTCTGGACCCTTGCCTGAACTTTATAAAAATCAACTTGTAAATACATTCATTGAAATACGAGTGTCAGATTTTTTTATCCCCGTCACAATACTTTATTTTTACATATACTAGTATGAATTGTATAGAAATTAAAAATTAAAAGCTAACAAATGGATTATCAAACTTCAAAATATTTAAGGAGTCTATTTGTTTTCAAACCTTTAAATACAAATTTTGCTTAAGATGATACATTTTAAAGAGTATTAAAATTTTCTTTCCGTAAACCTGTCTTAAATAAAATTTTAGAGCTGTTAGAGATTCTGAAATTACACGTCATTCATTATTACTGCAAGTTTAAAACAAGAAAGTTCAATCGTGAATAAAGCATCGATTATGAAACACTTTCCAACTGAAATGCAGTCTTATTTAAACATCTCTAAAATACGATACATTCAGCGGTGATATGTTTTAAATTATCACAATACTACAATAATTTATTATATTTAAAAACTTCATCAAAAACAAATGAACTTTATTCAAATAACGTCATCGAAATATAAATCGCCTGGCTCTCTATATGAAAGCAGTGAAATTTTCATGCATAAACTTTGTCCATTTCTATTATTCAGCGGCGATATTTCTAAAATTATCACAATACTACAATAATGTATTTTACTTAAACACGTAAAATCATGATGGTGAAATTACTCTCTAACTCCATACGTAAAACTTCATCAAATAAACAATAATATGGAATCGACTTCTTCTCTATGTAAAATCAATGAATGTTTTATTCATATCAGCTATATTGCAGACTCCTGAGCTAAATAATTTTGCGTTAAAGAAATTCAGCAATCCTTATACAAATTATCTTACAGCTTGATTTGTTTACATTTTCCATACGTGAAAGCTAGTCTTCGTTGTAGAAATGATCAAAGTTTGATAATCATTTAAACTCCAAAATATTGTAATTGCGTTGGCGCAGAATATAGATGCACAGAAAAAAATAAAAAATAAAGCGGTTTTAGGACGGATGCAACACTAAATATAAATTTTAAAAAAAAACTTTAAAAATCACTATTTGGACACAAGATGGATGCCATATTTTATTTTGAAGTGGGTCACGTGATCTCTTCATGTAATATGGGTGCAGTTATTATTTAAATTTTTATTTGAAAAACTAACAAACATAGTTTCATGAAAATTTTTTAGATATTTCATGGGATATTTGAATATTTTCTAAAATTTTCGAAGCAATTTGTGAATTTTAAATTTGCTAAAAAAATGTTTGAAAAATTAGGTCCCATAGGATTCAATGTATTTCATTGTTTTCAACCCGGGTTCAATCCAAAACTAATTGGATTATATTATTCATTTACATTCCCATATGTCCCACAGACATCGACAACATACTAACATTTTATTTTGATAAAGTCATTTTTACGGCTATTATCGTGCGAACGGACAGACAGACAGACAGACAAAATGAACTAAGTCATAAACACTTTTCAACTATGTTGTAAAGTGCTAAAAATACATAATCTCTATAAAAACTGTGGCAAATTTTCTTTCTGCCATTATCTGTATCAAATATCCCCCTACTGACGAGTCCGTACCTATCCATCGATATTGTTATCTGCAATGAGCGCGTGATCTTTTTATAGTTTGGGTTTCCCAAGAATGCAAAATCATTTAGTTATTAGTTGCAAACATTTTACAATTCTATTATTTTTAAGAAAAAGTTTTTTGAAGTATATATTTATTAGCACCTATCATAGATAAAGCTTAGATGAATACTGATGCAGATTCAGAATGAAATTGAGAAGGAAAAAGGGGGGAGGGGTTCACTAAAAGGACTTCCATTTCGAGATTTTTCACTTACGGGTCAAAAAATTTCATTGAAACTTATCTTTTTCTTTTCAGAATCAGCTTTAGATAGAGTTCATAAAAAGATGAGTGAAAAGGTAAAGCTTGCTGAGGGGTTTATCTATTTTCTTATACGGTTTCCTTGATCTTTATAATCTAATTAAAATGGAGTTTCTCGTGTTTATATTTTCCGTATATAACGTTTCTTAATCGGATCCATAGAGAAAGGAAAACTGGATTTTCACTGTAATAACATTGCAAAATGTGATTAATTCACTTTATTATCATTCATTTATTACAGTAAACTTACCGGATAAACAATGGTTATCCGGTAAGACCGGATAAACAATGGTCCGGACCCAAGACTACCTGGATCCTATATAGATAAGATCCAGGTAGTTTTGGGGCCCTTGTGGCATAAATTGTTTACGAAAAATGGTCAATAATAAAGTAGCGGGAAGTTGGAAATGTGCATTTATTGCATAGAAGCCTGTAAATTCTGTCGGCGGCACTGTCCGGATCATTGACTTATGTTCATTGTCATAGATTTATATTCATTGATGTTTACCTTATAATTTTAAATTAATTTAAATATTTTTTAATGTACTGTAAGTCAGTCTGGGTAATTCTTTAGGAAGAAACACACCACATTCATTGTCCATACTTTGTTTTAAATTAATTTTTCTGATTTCTAACCCATTTTTGTTCTACATTCAATAATCTGGCAAATTTGTTAATCCGGCACAGAAGTCCCGAATGTGTCGTATTATCAGAAGTTTACTGTATATTTTATTTTTATTTGGGTAAATAACATAGCTAATAATATATAGCAAGAAAGTTAATTTGCAAATTTTGGTCCCCGGTTTTCAGTCTCTCCAAATTATTTTATCACGCTTCGTCACTACGTATGACTGTGGTGCAGTAAAACAACGGAAATTAAAGCTGGGTTTCTAAATTATTAAATTAGTAAGATTATTGTTGTTTTGTTGATTACCATTAATACCGCACCTTGCGAATAAAACATAAAAGCTTATTTATTCTTAGTTGCGTTGATTATTTAATAATACCGCTTTAGCCATCATACAAGAATTATGCAAAAGCATATTAAATTGAATTATCTAAACATGGTAATTTCGTACATAGTGGAACTCATTAAATTAAACATTGCCTTGTTTGCCGCTATTAAAACCCACCATTATTTTCTTGAGTGCGAGTTCTGTAAAGGAATATTAATTAACATAATACTACTCCATTAATTGCACCATTTTAACTTTAACAATGAATCATTTATTAACAACATAGATCACTTAAATACTCAATTACAACAATTATTCCTCTTGTTCGCGCCGGAGATAGGTGATGTGAGACCACTAGTTAAAAATACCTAAAATGTATTTAAGACCTTCCATATTATTTACTGGGAACATACCTTCACTTTCGGCTTTGGCCATAGACCACAATTCTTGCATCAGCATCGTACTGGCCGTAACTATACGTGTTTGGCTCCAACTTGTACTGCTAATTGTCTTGCAATTGATCTGGTCATTCTTTTGGAATCTCTACGGCACACTCTACAACACTTGCGTAACACTTCTCTGCTGCATCTCTCTACTGCGCGGTCTCATGGAAAATACTGGGGAATCGTCATAGCATGCTGCCCGTTTCATAACTACTCTTTTAACTCAACTTCTCTCACTTTACTCTCAACTGTACTTAACTTTCAACATGACTCCACTTAACTGCCTCTCGTAGAAGTTGTGTAATTTTATCTCTTGGTTACCGCCTCCTTTTTGCCTGAGGACTGACACACCTCATTTTTAATCTGATTGGTCAACCTTGGTCACTTCGGCCAGACATCTTTGGTTATTCTTTTTACCCAATGTCGTTGCTTCACCTTATCCTTAGAGTCCTTCTACCCCCCTCTGTCCTGACGTCCCTAAATTTATGGTTTTAGCTGACCTTTGGGTCAGCATGTTGTAAACTTTGGCGTCATTAAGACTGAAGGTATTGTCTGACGTTTCAGATATAATAAATACGATTTCTGGTCTCACAATGACTATACGACATAAGTGAACAAAAGAGCATAAAAATGCTTCATAGTTCCAACTGAATTGAAGTTTACATACCACTTACTATGCGTTCCACCTACATACCATACGTACCACTTACATACCTTTTGCACTTTGTATAACTTGCATACCATACGTACCACTTGCGTACCGCTTGCATACCTTTACATACCACTTGCATATCTCTACATACCACTTGCATACCTTTACATACCACTCGCATATCTTTACATACCACTTGCATACCATATGAAAGTTCCTTCACAAATTCCTTGTTACAATTATACAGAGGCTGTTCGCACATTTTTTAGACGATTTTGGTAAGCGGTAATAAAAAATCGTTTGCTGCAAAAGAAATAATTCCAATTGTACTATGTTTTTAAAAGTCAAAATTATCGTCTGCGGCTTGAAAGTTTTGTTTTTATTCAAAAATGGCGTTTTTAACAAAACAGTGGTTCGAAGGCTACATTTATGCTCTTTCCGAAGGGAAATATGCATATTCTGTTATCCAAAAACGATGTGAGAGTCATGGTTTTGTGATATCTAAAGCGTCGATAGGTAATATCGTCAACAGGAAAGGAAAAAAACGTCAAATTGGAGCCTCAAGTGGGACAAAAATTCCAAACAAGTATCCAAGGAAAAAACGGACATCTTCGAATATTGCAAAGGTACGTTGTTTAATGTTAATAGAAAATCCCCCTAGTCAAAGGACAGTTGCAAAATCATTAAAATGCTCGGTGTCCACTGTAAACAAAATAATAAACGTTGATTTAAATCTTAAGAAAGCGAAAAAACGCAATGTGCATCGTCTTCTTCCAAATTATATCGCTGAACGCAGGACACGCTGCAGAATTCTATATGAGAAACACTTATCCAAGGAAAAATGGAAAACAATTGTCACAATAGATGAACCATGGGTGTATTTAAATGATTTCAACAAAAAAAGAGCCATTTATTATCATAAAAGGGGAGAAAAAAATTTAAGTACATGGTTCAAGGAATCGAAAGAAAGTTTTTCTAAGGGATTCATGATTGTTGTTGGTTTTTCTTATAATGGCAAGTTAAAACCAAAGAGAGTGGGAAAAAATGTCAAGATTAACTCCAAATACTATCAGGAACATATTTTATCGCCAATTTTTCTGAATGAAATACCATCGCTTTACCCACAGTGCCATCAATCTGTGAGACTCCATCAGGACAAAGCTAGCAGTCACACATCAAAATCCAATGTAAATTTCCTAAAAGAAATGAAACAAAAAACTGGTATCAAGGCCATACCCTTCACTGATATCCCTACTAAATCTCCCGATGTATCATCTATGGATTTTTGTGCTTTCGGACTTTTAAAATCTGCATTATCCAAACGTCGTCCCAAAACTCTTACAGGACTCTGGAAAGCTGTTCAGGAGGAATGGGATAGAATACCTCTTCTGACACTTCAAAAGGCATTACTATCCTGGAAATTGCGGTGTCAAAAGATAGTTCAGAATAAGGGATGTCAAATAGAACATTTAAAACACAAGAATTTTATGTAATTTAGTTTTGTGAATACAATATACATCGTCTAAAAAATGTGTGAACAGCCTCTGTATTTCCCCATAACATAGTCTCTAAAGCAAATTAAATCATACAGTTCCTAATATTTTATTACTATTTACAGCAAATAATATTTTACAACTACTACTACATCTCTACTAAAATATCAAAAATAAATGATGTTACTGAAAACTTAAGTTTAAATGCGTCCAGAAGATAAAGAAGATGAAACCGCTTAAAGCCATCGTTAAAATATCCGAGCTTACTTTATCCCAAAAAGTTACATTATTTCAATACATTCTACTTTTAAAAGTTTCTCGGTGGTAATTATTGCATGCATTTTCCGAAGGTAAAAAATCGAAAAATATTTTTAACAATTCGAGGAACTTTTATAGCTCCGCATAAACTACTTAATTTTATGCGCAGTCATAAAATAAAATATGCATCCAATTTTGAGATGTAATTAAAATATTTCATCGTTTTCGTGAACTCAGGTTCTATAACAATGCCTCAAATTCAATTGGAATGCAGATCAAAGAGTATAGAACACTATTTTTTTTTAACTTTTATGTTAAATGCATTATTTAAGAATTTTATTAATCTTCTAAATTAAATAAACATGATTGATAGATGGGTCCTCAACCTTTTTCTTAGGTCTATTTCGAACAGCTTTGCTGATGGAACTTATGCCACACTTCTTTGCTGATGGAATTTATGAAAGTTATAGCAAACAATTCTACCTCCTGTGTACAGTTTACGCTAATTTATGTAGTAATGAGGATGAAGTCACTTTTGTTCCAATAATTTTTGCCCTACTTTCAAAGAAATATGAAGATAAATATGTAAATCCTTCCACAAGAAGCAGGATAGAATCCACATTCAATGGCTTCAAGATTGTAGCTATTAAAGCATTGGAAAGACTATTTCCGCTAGCGAGGATTTCAAGGTGCAACTTTCATCTTAATCAATGGGGCAGCATGTTCACTCACTTGGATTAGTCAGTGATTAAAAAGAAAATGAAGAAATTCGGCTCGCATGTGTGCCACATTAGCGCATCTTCCAGATGCAGACACTAGATCACGGCCGATTATTAGCTCAAGAAAGTTCACCGTTGCAACCAAAGATGTATGAATGTTTCAAATGTTTAGCAAATGAATGATCAGAAAACTCTGTCTTTACAATTAGCATATGGAACTGTCATAATCTACAGAACAGAACCAATAATGCGGTAGAAGGCTGGAATAACATGTTCAACACCTTAATGAGTAGACCACATCGTATACTCAAGACCCTCATTCACAGATTTAAAGATGAATCTAATTATACTGACTTCTTTGAAAATCGAACAGACATTACTCTTGTAGGAAAGAAACGAAATACATAAAAGGTACATCATACTGAGTCAGCGAATCTCTGCGATATTACCAAAGTACCCAAGATGTAAAGCAGTGTTTAAAGAATTTAGCACTGTACGCAAGTGTCACTACACCATCCATAGCCAGTAATGAGAAATAAAAAGTATTCTATATAAATAGAATTTAAACTATGTCTGTCTGTGTATCTATTTGTCTCAACATCACGGGAGAACTACTACACCGAATTTCAGGAAATTTTGTGGATAACCTTTGAACGATGTCACTTGAAATTTAATCCATACTTCGAGTTTTTAGGACAACAGGTTGTCGAGATGTTAATGAAAAACGAACCTTTTATAGAAGTAGCATTATGCAAGCGATTTTTCCCACAAATTTATTTGAAGCATGAATTTTTAGAAAAAGAGAATTGGATGGATAACGTGGAATTCTAGGTACTGTGAAAAATTGCAGCCCGCAGAAACAGACAAAATACCTCCCACTGGACGAAATCAGAGACTTATCTATGATAGAGTCCCTATAGATATTTATTTTATTTATTTAATATAATATTTATTTTATAAATGTACCAATTCAAACATAAAAAAGAAGCAGGTTGATTACTTTGTTTTCCTGCAAAATTATTAATAAATGACTATAATTAATCAATATAGTTAGAAATTAACGAAAATATAAAAAGCTCAATATATTTGAGTAGCTACATTTCCCGTCCAATGTCAGTCCAATTAACATTAGTGTCGTCTGTTAAACTCGGTCATGTTTTTTTTAGCATTGTGATATCCATCCATTTCTCTTCTTCTAAATCCATAATTGGAAGATAATTAGATCATGTCACTCAACAACGCAATTAAATTATACGGAAGATAATTGTTACAAAACTTTTTCCGATTTAAACAAAAAAGAGATGGATATAAACATAAAGTTTATAAGAGAACAAACAGTATTGCATTTTTGACTGGATTTACGGGAATTATTGATATTTTTAATTTCTTGCGTAATCTGTGTTTATTTTGGCAAAGATTTTTCAAACTCAGATATTGCGTTTAGCCAATTAACTCATTGTATTTAGCCAATTAACTCATTCTGTTTTGACATTTAACTCATTTGGTTTAGCCAATTGTCTCATATATCACGTTTATCTAATTTTTAAAACAGAATAACAGTTGTATGGGATATCTTTAATTTTGGCATACCGATTCAGTTTTGCCATATCATTTCAACACTTTGCAGCATAGTTGAAAAGTGTTTACGACTTTGTTCATTCTGTCTGTCTATCCCTTAGCACGATCACTATCGTAAAAATAACTTTATCAAAATGAAATTTCAATATGTTGTTCAGACTGTCTGTGGGACCTACGGAAACATAAATGAATAATATCACCCAATTAGTTTTGAATTGAACCCGGGTAGAAAAAATGAAATACATTGAACCCTATCAGACCTAATTCTTCAAGCATTTTTTAAGCGGATTTAAAATTCTCAAATTGCTTCGACAGTTTTAGGAAATATACAAATTATACAACAAAAAAATATAAAAAAAAATCAGCAAAATATATTTGGTAGTTTTTTTACTAAAAATTAAAATAATAATTACACCCATATCATATGAAGAAATCACGTGACCCAATTCAAAATAAAATATGGCATCCATCTTGTGTCAAAATCGTGATTTTTAAAGTTCTTTTTAATTTATATGTAGTGTTGCATCTGTCCTAAAATCGATTTGTTTTTACTTAATCTCTGTGCATCTACATTCTGAAACAACGCAATTACAATATTTGTGAGTTTAAATGATCATCAAACTTTGATTATTTCTACAACGAAGTCTAATTTTCACTTATGGTGAATGTAAACAACATTAAGATGTAGGATGAGTTGTATAAGACTTGCTGAATTTCTTTAACGCAAAATTATTTAGCTCTGGAGTCTGCAATATCACTGATATGAAACATTCTTTGATTTTACAGACGATTTCATAGCAGGCATTTCCGATGAAGTTTTACGCATAGAGTTAAATTTCTTTTACCTCCATGGTTGTAAGTTTTTAAGTAAAATAAATTATTGTAGTACTGTGATGAATGAAATAAAAATGTATGAATGAAATATTTACTGCTTTTACATAGAAAACCAGGCGATTTATATTTAGATGAAGTCATTTGAATAACGTTCATTTTTTTCCGATGAAGTTTTAAGTTTTCAAATATATAATAAACTATTGTAGTATTGTGATAATTTTAAAAATATTCCCGCTGAATGTATCGCATTTTAGAGATGTCTAAATAAAATTACATTGCAGTTGGAAAGTGTTTCATAATCAATGTTTTATGTATGATTTATCTTTCTTGTTTTTTACAAACGAGACGAGAATATTTTATTCTTCATGTCTGCCAGTGAAGATAATTTTGAACAAAGATTTCTATACTTTTTCTAGGAGAATGCTTTGAATAACAATGTCATTTAGAATACTACAGTAACGTGCGCATATTTTAAATCATGAGCAACGGCGGGTATATTTGCTAATATCTATATAAATGAAATTGTAAATTGCGACTCTATCTGTGTGCCATCTCAGAACGGGAGAACTCACCTCTTTCCTTCTTGTGAGAATCATTATAAAATTTCAAAGAAAGACTCCAAATTTAAAAATTTCGCCGCAAATAGTGAATATTGAACGTTTCTTTATATTGTATATCCTATTGTATATTATTTGTATTGTATAGTACTACATAATTTTGAAATACAATGATACCTGGTTAAGGATCTTTAGGTCAGAAAGGACTTTAAAGGGAACTGGGAAAACTGTTCACTTTAAGAAAATGATGGTAGTTACTGTTTTAAAGTATTATGGTCACTTTTGTAAAAATGGTCTCTTTAGCCAGATGGTCGGTATACCAATGTGGTGATCACTTTACGAAGTTTCACTGTAGATATTTCAAGGGAAATTTTTGAACTTTAAATGAAGAAATAGAAGAAACCTTAATAAATCACCCTGCCACTTTCGAAATATAATACGTAAGCCTTCACCTAACGTCTATATAGTAGCTCATCCTGAAAAAAGATATTGCAAGAAAAAAGTAAATTTTTGAATGCGACATTTGCAGAAGTGTAAATCCTTAGTGATCTCCCTACGCCCACTGGAATTTGATATTGAATCACATTACTATCTACGCTCTAACTATGGCAAATATTAAATAATGTTTCCAGTAAAATGTAAGTTTTTGAATCGAAAATGTAAAAACAATAGGAAGTGGAAATTCTTAGTGAATCTCTCATACCCCACCGGAATTTTATGCTAAATTCATGTCAACCATCATCTATGCTATATCTATAGCATATCCAGATAAATAGATGCATAAAAAATATTAATAAAAAAGTAGTATGGCACAAATTATGCCACCTATAACATACACTTCTGTATGAAAAATTGAGCATTAATTCCTTACTATAAATATACTATATTCAGAAGGAAAAATTATTCAGAAAAACTAGAAATGTTGTTTATAAAACTCGTATAACTCTAAAATATCATACGGACTGAATCCAATGCATAAATTATCTCTACACATAGATTCTTAATCAATTGATTCGTCATCCAATTAAAGTTCTAAATGTCAGATGTCATGAAGATAACAACTACTCCTTAATTCCCAAACACCGTGAAACTAGCTGAAAGGAAAATAACATCCTCTTCAAAAGAACAACCTAATCCATTTTATTATTTTCGGGAAGATAGTTAAGGTTTTGGATGTCATAGAGACGTGTCTGTTGGAATGAAGATCTAATTTCTTATCTTAATGTACATCTTGTTTAGCAAACTATAAGATCTATGCTATATGTAGAAAAAGAAAATGTACCCGACGTTGCCCGGGATTTAAAACTGGATAGTTATAAATAACTTACTAACTAAATAAATTTTAATCGTATAAATAATAGTGAAAATTGCATGCAATCCGGGTGCAATACAATGGTGTAACGGCCGTGATACGGCCTTCCCCCAATCACCACCACCTATATCACAAAACCAAAACCCGTCACCTTCGGAGATTACATCTACCGACGGACACAATTTAAATCTTAATTTCAACAATCTCAGCACCACGCCCACCCCCACCCCCACCCCACCCAATCACCAAACCGAAACTCGTCACTTGCATAGACTTTGCATTCTATATTAAAATCTACCGACGGACACAATTTAAATCTTATTTTCAACAATCTCAGCATAATTAGACCAATTTATATATTAACCATATCTTCCTCAAACGAAATGTTTATATTTACAATAGAACGGATTACCTGGCGTTGCCCGGTGCCTAAATAAGCAGCCACTATTTATAAATAAAATAAGTGCCCTCTACTTAAATAATACAGAAACGGATAGCACCTAATTCAATTTCCAAATCACTCTTTTGAACTAAAATCCTCCTTATGATAAAAATAAAATCTCCAAATTACGAAATGAGAAAAACAATGAACAGTATATTCAGCACACAACTCATGAAAACGCAAAAAGAAAGACAAGATCTCCCGCCTCTGCGCATGCGTGAATGTAGTCGTAGTTGCAGTAGGTCGACAAACTTTAATCGCAGAGTTCGGACTTCGATGAGCAAACGATTGGCTGATTCAAAAATAATTATATTTTTTTACTTAAAACAATTATAATTTATGAATGAATAGCTCCAAAAAATAAAAATTTTTATTTAGAAACAGTCCGTAATATTTAAAGTAGCTGTTGTTAAATTATAAACATCGGATTGCGCGTCAATTCTTTTTATATTGTAGTATAAAAATCGAGGACGTTTCAAACAAGCAAAAGAATATACTTTTAAAAAATTCACGAAAATGTATATCGTACGGATTCTGTTTAAAGTTTGCTTGAAATAGAATTTCAATCTTTCTGTTAGTAGCAAGATGTAAACTGTGATGCAATTTTCGACCGCTAGGAAATCGATTTGTGTGAATATCGCCCAAAATCGATGTAAATCGGGCTAAACCATAAAATAACAAAAATACTTATTCGTCATTAAAATAAAAATAACACCGAGGTGCACCTTCCGGGATCCTGAAGTATCAGCGTTCCAAATTCCATGGCTTCTACGACTCTTAGATTTTCCGCTGCAAACTACACAGGCAGACAGACAGACAGACAGACATACTCATTTATTAAATAAGATTCTTGCATCAGGCTGCACTCATTGATCTATGTCCGTGCGTATTTTAAACACACTCCAACTTTAAATTTTTACTCATTACTACAATTTGGAACCCAATTATTATATGTCTACCACTATTCTAAGACTTGTCAGACCCTGACAAGCATATTTTAAGCTGTAAATTATCTCATCTCATCTCGATTTAAAAAAAACAACGTGGGGGTACACCCACTCGGATCCTGAAGTACCTGTATGCCAAATTTCATTACCGAACCTTTTATTCCTTTAATATTGATCTTAGACGTATATAATAAATTACAAAGTTCCGTAAAAAAAGGTACAGAATTTTATGAAATCGATAAAAATTTTCAGGGGATTAAGTTTGAAGAAATACAAAATTTAAATTTTTATACGGTCAACGTATAAAAACATTACCAATGAGTAAAATGTGCCCCAAACACTAATAAGGGGTTTTACAAAATTTTTCAGCATTTTATCATAAAAGGTCCCAAAGATATGTTTAAACAAAGTTGGTGAGGGATTAATCACAAATTAAAATGTAAATGTGTTAAAATAATTACAGCAAGAGTGCAACTGACGCAACGCAGAAATACATCATAGGCAAATAATATCTGCCTCTTATCTTTAATGGATCTTTGGCATGGAAGGAAATTATTTTGAACAAGCTTTGTAATCTGTGTGTAAAGTCATTATGTTTACACAGTGTAGATACTTTTGTACCAATAAATAGCAAAATTATTATTTATTTATGTAATCATTGCTTTCTTTTGTAATTTGTGTATGGCTCCTGAAACGCGATCTGATTTCTCCCCTCTGATAACCGATGTTGATGCATCGAAAAGTAGTTTAAGTCAGTATTTTAGTGTATGGGGAACATTTTACTCATTAGTGTATGGGGAACATTTTACTCATTGGAAATGCTTTTGTACGGGGGTCGTATAAAAATTTAAATTTTGTATTTCTTCATATTTACTTCCCTGAAACTTTTTATCGATTTCATAAAATTCTGTACCTTATTTACGCAACTTTGTAATTTATCATATATATGTCCAAGATCAATGTTTAAGGAATAAAAGCCGAGGTTAATGTTTTTGGGACACCCTATATATATAAATAAAAATTGAAAGATTTTAATCGAAAATTATGCATTAACTACTGAATGTACAAAAAAACCCATCTTGAGCATATCTGTTACAAATGAGTAACTATAGACCAAAACTAAGGATAAAGATAGAAGGTAACATATCACTACAATGAAAAGGGGGATGAGAAGAATATTAGGATACAAAACTCACAATTAAAAGTATATAAATATAAATAAAAATAAAAATAAAACATGGCAAAAATGAGAAAAGGCAATAATAATTAGCGCAAGATAAAAGATTAAGACATATAGAACAATCAATTGAAACTACACAAAAAATGGCGGTTAGTTCGAATTTGCATTCTCATCAGGACAACCATACAATTCGAATTAAAACCGATAGAATAGCCAGTTTCTGACAATGGCGATAGTATTTAACTATACACAACATTGGAACTGTCTACTGGCTAGTGGAAGGAGAAAAATAAATCAATTGAATTACAAATCTGAAAAATAATACCTCCTCGAACAGAAATATGAACTCACAAGCATTGTTACCACGTGTAAGTTGAACAAGCGACTGAGCATTTCACCTCACTTCGTCAATGCGAGTGGGCACCGGAATGAATACATGTGAACGATACATAATATGTATGGAGACTTTCATAAATAGTAATCAGTATAGGACTCAGGACAAGTGGAAAATAGTCATTCGAAAATAGTAAACAATATTAGACTCAGGCCAAGTGGCAAGTTAGGTGATAAGAATGGGTGAATTCTCAAAAATGAGTTATCCAATCAAAGAAAAATAATGCATGTGTAAAATTATTACGTGGTATATTTGAAATTATTAATAATACTATTTATAAATACTTCCGGATATTGGTAATTTTGACAAATGCGTTTAAGATTATTGATGTGGAGAAAGTGAAACCGAGGATCAGAAAGTCGATGTATTCGAAAGAGCTGGTTTAAAATGATGTTTCTAAACAATTGAATAGAATTGCAAGATTGATATGATAGCAGCTTTATGATAGTGAAGTTGTAAGAATCTTTTTTTATCATATAGATTGGTGACTACATGATTATTGAAGGTATCTAAATTTAGGTCTAAAAAATTTACAGTTTGACTAACGCTAGGTTCATTAGGAATTAATTCTAGGTTAGATGGGTAAAAATCAATATTAATTGGATAGGAATCATCAATGATAATACAAATTAAGTCGTCAATATATCTATATATAATATATGAATTAGAGTTAAAATGACATTCATAATAATAAAGATATAAGTTAGCGAGTATACTACTACTACAGTCACCTTGTGGTGCACCAGATGTTTGTAAATAAATGTTATCACCTTGGATAATATAATTGTTGTATAACACAAAGTTCAAGAGCATAGGAAAGTTTTTGATATATATATATATATATATATATATATATATATATGTGTGTGTGTGTGTGTGTGTGTGTGCAATTTTAGATTTTAATGCCACATATCTAAATGAAACAACTGAGTGAGATGGGCTGATTGACTTCCTAAAGGATAAACTATACAGTCTAAACTGTTAAAGATGGAAACTTGAACTTGAACTTGAAATTTGAACTCATAAATGCTTGAAATGTTTTCATTCTCTTTCTTGTCCAAGAATACATATGAAATAGCATTTCGTATGCATTTTTGGCTTTTCTAGCTTTATAAAATTAAACATTTTTATATATTTTTAATTTCAAATTCGAAAATCTTAAAATGACGACCATTTTCGGAGCATAGCAGATATTTTCTTCAGTATAGCATAGAGTGTGTGACAGACAGGATGGAAGATATCTTGGGTAACAAGCACAAACACCATCATGAAATGTTATGTAGAGAAACAATATGTGAATCTAAAATTAAATAGTACTTTTTGTAAATTAAATGATTAGTCCACATTTAATCAACATTTAAGATTTTCATAGCATTATTTACGAAATGATAATTTTTTGTTATGGAATATGTACGGAAAATATAGAATATACACGGGAAAAATAAGTTTCAGTAATGTAAGTTGTATGGAAATTGCATGCAATCGCAAAAATCAACCAAATGGATCTAATTCGTCGATAAGACAGACTTGATGCCAATTTAGAAAAAAAAATGAGATTTTCACAAACAAGAATATAATTGTTTTGTTTGCTAAAAAAAAAATACCCATTAGATTCAGATATATTTATTTTGCTAGGGTGTTGAATGAAAAAGGTATGTCAATATATTTCAGAAAATTGTAGCTCTTATTACTAATCCAATATTTAGATAAATTCTTTAAATCCTACTCAAATAATAAAAAATCTGATGTGGACAGCACATGACTTTCCTTATGTAATGCAATGAATTTACTACTTTTACAGTAAAAAAAAATCTGATGTGCGCAGCACATGACTTTCCTTATATAATGCAATGAATTTACTACTTTTATAGTAAAAAAAAATAGATTAAAAAAAAATAGATATAAAAATAGATATACATTTTCATTGATTAGCGTCATTATACACTTGGTGAGTTTTTCGTTAATTTAGCAACACTTAAAAAGTCGCCAAGTTGGCGACATTCCACCAAAATCGCCGCCAAAATCTCGCCAAGTGTTATGAACGGAGAAATAGGTTATTTTTACAGCAGATAAATGGCTATTGGCGTTCAAATACAAAAGTATTACTCAAGGTATCTTTTTTCATGAATTGAACTAGCTAGATCCACAAGAATAATGTCGCCAAATTTATCGCATGGTATTACATATGAAAAGTGAACATGTTTCTCAATAGGAAATATTTTTGTTTTATTTTATATGACTTTTTAATAATTTTTTATAAAAGTGCACAATATCTCGAGAACGGTTCATGTTAGCGTTCAAAAAATTATGTCAATCGTTTTCTAATGAAAAATTACATAAGAAATATCTATTTGCGTAACTTTATTAGAGGTTTTGATTTTTTCAAAATTTCATCGAAAATTTGGGGGGGGGGGGTTCTGAACATTCGATTGCGTATAAAAACAATAGGCTTCCAGTGTTTATGGATTGTAATTTTTGTACCAAATTTTGTTCGAATCGGTCGACTCGTTCGTCAGTTATCGTCCCCACAGACTCACTGACACACACACACACAGACATCATTTCAAAAATGTTCGATTCGTGATGAGGGATGCCTGAAACGTGCTGTCCCGTCGAAAACTCGAATTCGCATTTTCGACCCCATCCCAATACTTTCCTTATACATTATTGTATAGAAGGAAAGTAAAAATTGATGCAATCTATTTCGAGTTAAAATGGTCTTTCATATTCCTTCCCCGTCGGCGACAAGATTTTCGAAGCCAGTACTGATCTCTAATCCTCTTGAGGATTTAGGTGATTTTGGAAGAATCCTGCGGATCAAAAGACATTTCATTATTCCTCGGAAACAGGTCGTCTGTTGCATAAATGTTTCACGGGCTCGGCAAATGGAGCATAGTTATCAAAACAAGTTACGTAATATACAATATCTCTTATGATAAGCTATGCCGATTGTTTCATAACAATTGTATCGGAAGATTAATCATTGATTTATTGCCTCCATAATTCCACTTTCAATTAATTGGAGTGTGTGCCTCAACTTTGACTTTCTCATACAGAATTAATTTTTCAAATTTTACAAGAAAAATCTTAAAAAATCGGTATCGTGGAACCAAATGATTACAACAAATAGAATATTACCCTTCAATTTAAAGAGCTTGAGAAAACCTTTCGATTGATACCGTACTTGACAATCTATTCACCCAGAGGGGTAACTTGCCCCCCAAAGGAGGGCTAATAAAGGCACAAACAAAAAGAAAATTGTTTCGTGGCTGTTTTTCCAAACAATGATTGAAACTATTAAATCTAATGATTTTAAGCCATAAATAAACCCTTTTAAGCATGACTATGTTAAACTTTGTCTTATACTGCCATGTTTAAAAAATATAGAATTTCGAATACATTTCGAAGTTTTCGCTCAAATTTAAAAAAAAATTCTATCTAGTTCTAGAAATTTTTATAATAAATTTTTATAATAAATATTTTAATATAAAATTTAGTGAAGATCTGGGGCTTCTATCATGCACACAAAGAATCGACTGCTTATAAACTACATCACCTACATCACTCATCGACTACATACATCATTCTAAAAATAGTTAAAACGTGTTCAGGAAGTCTTGAAACATATACTGACGTCAAAATCTCGAATTCGAAATTTCTCGTCTATAATATAAACATATTATAAGACAAAAATTAATTTAAAAAATCGGATGTGGGCAGTACATGACTTTCCCTGTAGACTTAAATTCATATTTTCTTTATTTCTTTAATAATTCATTAGATTGAGTTTAATTGCACCAAATAACACTAAATTTGCATTTTAAATTCAATTTTTGTTTTTATTTGGTTATTGGACATTTTTCCGATAGCCGCGTAACAAAAATGCAAGCAATCTCAAATATCTTGAGAACGGATAGTCCTAAAGTATAATGGAGTGTGTTATATTCTTTTCCTCGTCAAAAATTGCGTATGAAACAACAATTTAATTGATACATTTCAGCATACGCAGTTTTTTTTTTTAGATTTTGGCAATTTTTGCGGGCCATTTCGTAAAAAACGGCAAGTTGTTATTTTTCGAATCGTACCAAATCGAATCAGCACCAGAGAGTCCCACAAGTAACTTATCTACCAAATATTGTAAAATTTGGTCAATTAGTATTTTAGCTAGGGTGGATACATGAAATTTTTGGGGACCATTTCATATGAAAAGGCGGGTTCTTTTTTCCGAATCGCACCAAATTCTAATCAGCACCAGAGTATCCAACAAGTAACTTATCTACCAAATTTTGTGAAATTTGGTAGATTAGTATTTGAGCTCGAGCGGATAAATGAAATTTTTACGGGCCATTTCGCAATAAAAAGGCGCGTTCTGTTTTTACGAATGTTACTAAAAACTAATCAGCACCAGGGTCACATCCAAGTGACTTACCTACCAAATTTTATGGAATTCGATCCATTAGTTATTGAATTAGAGTAGATACATACATTGCACCGACACACAGACAGACAGACACACACAGATATCACGCTAAAAATAGTTTTTTCGTATTCTAGAGGTCTCGAAAAGCGTAGATCCGTCAAAACCTCGAGTTGCGATTTTCGGCATGATTCCAATACTTTCCCTATACATTACAATATATTGCAGGGAAAGTAAAAATGCTCGTAATTAAGCATTTTAAGAGAGACTTTGAAAAAATGAGTGAAGCATAAATTACTTCCCTTATATACATAATGTATAAGGAAAGTATTGTGACGGGGTCGAAAATTCGAATTCGAGTTTTCGACGGGAGAGCACGTTTCAAGCATCCCTGATCACGAATTAAACATTTTTGAATTGATGTCTGTGTGTGTGTGTCTGTGCGTGTGTGTGTGTGTGTGAAAGTATGTGTGTGTGTGTGTGTGTCAGTAAGTCTGTGGAGACGATAACTGACAAACGAATGGATCGATTCGAACCAAATTTGGTACAAAAATCACACTCCGTAAACACTGGAAGCTTATTGTTTTTATACGCAATCGAATGTTCAGAACCCTCCTAAATTTTCGAATGAAATTTTGAAAAAATCGTCAAAAAATCAAAACCACTAATAAAGTTACGCAAATAGATATTTCTTATGTAATTTTTCATTAGAAAACGATTGGCATAAATTTTTGAACGTTAACATGAACCGTTCTCGAGATGCACATTTTTCAAAAAAATTATCAAAAAGTCATATAAAATAAAAAAAATATTTCATATTGAGAAACATGTTCACTTTTCATATGTAATACCATACAATAAATTAGGTGACATCATTCTCATGGATCTAGCTCGTTCCATTCATGAGAAAAGATACTTTGAGTAATACGTTTGTATTTGAACGCCAGTAGTCATTTGTCTGCTGTAAGAATAACTCATTTCTTCGTCCATAACGCTTGGCGAGATTTTGGCGACTAATTTGGCGGAATGTCGCCAACTTGGCGAATTTTTGAAATGTTGCTAAATTAACGAAAATTTCACCAAATAGATAAAAATGGCGCTAAATCAATGAAAATGACTACTAATTGTCGAAAATTCAATACGATGATTTAACGAAAAACTCGTCAAATGGATAAAACTGATACTAAATCAATGACGACTCATTGATGATGAAGACATGGAAAATGAAGACTCATTAACGAAAATTCAATATCTTGGAAAGAGTATAAGTATCTACTATAAAAAAACCTATTTTTTTTTAAAGTAGTAAATTCATTGCATTATGTAAGGAAATTCATGTGTTGCTCACATCAGATTTTTTAGTACTATGAACACGTTAAGCACCGGGCCTACTTTGTTTTCTTTTCCATTCACTCCCCGATATGCCGGCTAGCCTTTGAGCGCCTACTCAATACCTCAGTTCTAAATGCTCACATTTTATTTAAAAATATAACCAAAAAGAATATGAGTTTTGATGAATTTAGAAAGTAATTAGCCGTCTATCTTTCAAAATGTCCGAATGAAGACATTCCAAGTAACAATATTGTAAAGACATCTCAAATGTCTTGTCACAAATTACAACAAAAAACTAGAAGAGCATCGAAAGTTCGAAGATATTGTAAAAAATGCTACGAAGGTAATGGCAGCGCGATTTGAAATATATATTGCCAGAAAGTTCACAAAACAAGCAACAACATTCTGTAAAACCTGCACAAAACAACCATTTATGTGTATCCAGTGTTTCAACAAAACCCATTAAAATATTTCTTTCTAGTAAGAAGTAATATTTAAATACATTTTTCATAATTTTCAAGCTATTTAATTTTAAATATAGGAGTATAATATTTTAAATAATATACCGTCAGTCACCGGTGACTAACGCAGCCTGAACGAAAAGTATATTGTCAGTTAGTTACCCGTGACTGAGGCAGCGCTTAACGTGCTGAAGCATTTCCCCTCAGTAGAATTTTCCATTTTTTTTTTCAATATTTTTATAAATTTTGGAGAACTTAATACTGAAAGAATAGGCTTCTTAAATATTTACTTGATTTTTATTGAGAATGAGTAAAATGTCATTTGTACCCTTTTGGTTGTCATCCATTAAATACTTTCCTTATATACATAATGTATAAGCAAAGTATTGTGACGGGGTCGAAAATTCGAATTCGAGTTTTCGACGGGAGAGCACGTTTCAAGCATTCCTGATCACGAATCGAACATTTTTGAAGTGATGTCTGTGTGTGTGTGTGTGTGTATGTGAAAGTATGTGTGTGTGTGTGTGTATGTGTGAGTGTGTGTGTGTGGAAGTATGTGTGTGTGTGTGTGTGTGTGTGTGTCAGTGAGTCTGTGGAGACAATAACTGACGAACGAATGCAGCGATTCGAACCAAATTTGGTACAAAATTCACAATCCATAAACACTGGAAGCCTATTGTTTTTATACGTAATCGAATGTTCAGAATCCCCCTAAATTTTCGAATAAAATTTTGAAAAAATCGTCAAAAAATCAAA
Source organism: Amaurobius ferox (assembly GCA_951213105.1). NCBI lineage: Eukaryota > Metazoa > Arthropoda > Arachnida > Araneae > Amaurobiidae > Amaurobius > Amaurobius ferox. Next base: position 122,313,799 of record OX578140.1, read on the forward strand.
ACTATTAATAAAGTTACGCAAATAGACATTTCTTATGTAATTTTTCATTAGAAAACGATTGACGTAAATTTTAGAACGCTAACATGAACCATTCTCGAGATATTGCACATTTTAAAAAAAAATTATCAAGAAGTCATATAAAATGAAAAAAAAATATTCCCTATTGAGAAACATGTTCACTTTTCATATGTAATACCATGCGATAAATTGGGTGACATCATTTTCGTGGATCTAGCTCGTTCCATTCATGAAAAAAGATACTTTGAGTAATACTTTTTTATTTGAACGCCAATAGTCATTTATCTGCTGTAAGAACAACTTATTTCTTCGTTTATTGCGCTTGGCGAGATTTTGGCGACAAATTTGGCGGAATGTCAAGCCAACTTGGCGACTTTTTGAAATGTTGCCAAATTAACGAAAATCTCGCCAAATGGATAAAAATGACGCTAAATCTATGAAAATGACGACTAATTGTCGAAAATTCAATATCTTGGAAAGCATATTATTATCTACTATAAGAAAAACCTATTTTTTTTACTTTAAAAGTAGTAAATTCATTACATTATATAAGGAAAGTCATGTGTTGCCCACATCAGATTTTCTTTCTTTAAAATGAACCGCACATACACACATTTGCACCCAATCGCCTTCACTTTCCTTGTTCAAAATTAGAAAACTCAATAATCAAAAAATTCTTGTGAAGTTACTTGCTTTTCAGAAAAGCAGCTTGGAAATTAATTAAAAGGAAAATAGGTAATTAAAAAGAATAATATATAATTAAAAGGAAAATAAAACATAGCGAAAATTTTCCAGAAAAACATAGCAGGAAATTTCCCATTTCTAGAAAATGCTTGCCGGAAAATTTTCCGATTCACGTCTCTATGGTATATTAGTATTATGGTATATTATCAATTTCTCGATTTATTGTATGACTTTAAAATTTAATGTACTTAACTTTTCAATTCCCCCCGTAAAATTATCCAGTTTTGAGTAAAAAAATGTGTAATTTTAATTTCTATTTCTAAGCATCTACACATTATATCACTAATTCAGATAGTTTCCATTTCCAAGTAACAATGAAGTGTTAAATTCAAATTTATTCTATCCCTGTCAGGAGAAAAGTTCCAATTCAGGGAAGTGCCAAAATCCTTTTCCAGGAACTTGATCCATACCATCCTTATAAAGACAGTGCCACATCCGCATATCTTCAGTCTCCTGAAAGGCTTTCTTCCCATGGCTTCGACACTCCCCTTTGGATAAATGGTAAGATCGTGGACAGCAGACATGCGATACCGTAATCTTTTGCTAACGGTTTTACCGATATTGCTGTGCGGTAAGTATAGATTGGTGTATTTTTACATGTGTTTACATTTCGCCAGTTCGTACAAGCTAATATTAAGGGGTAAGCGTTACGTTGATAGGCTTATCTTTAAGCTTATCTTTAATATGTGATGATGATGAATTTGAATGGCATGTGGTTGCTGTTCAAAAGTAATCTGAGCATATTATTTAAGTAATATTTAATATTTTATTTTAATTATTACTGTTTCATAATTATCAAATTATCATTTGAATTTATTTCTTATTTAATTTATTATTTTAAATTATTTATTATTTAATTTATAATTTTAATTAATTTCTTATTTATTTCTTATTGTTAGTAGTCATAAGTAAGTAGTAGTCTTAATTGTGAGTAGTAGCCTTAGTTTTATGCATTATTAAAAGCAAGAGTTTCACAAACTGAGTTCTGCTATGAAATAAATTTCTTTTTAATTAAATTTCTCATGTATGAAATATACATTGAGAATGGCATTCCAATTGTTAAATGTCAGATTAATTATATTATTTTTTCGATTTTCCTGTCTTGCATCAGATATCCATCACTTCAATTCAATAATCAATGATCTGAATTTTGCATCCAAAATTCTTGTATACTTTTTGGATGAAGTCCAATGACCAAGTAATAAGAAAATGGGCGAAAGTCTCTGTTCCAGTCCTAGCCATTTTTTTATTTTATACCAGGTCATTTTTTATCGTGGGATTACAAAGAATCATACACACAATGAAATTGAAATTGCATCATCAATAAACAGAAAAGCGATTCAACTAATATCTATGGAAAAGACTGATCAGGTAGGGAAGGCATTTCCAGAGCAAAAGAGAAAAATTATGATGCGATATATAGCTGGCATAGCCGCACTAGTACGGAGTGGCGTTCTTCCTTTGTTAGGGATACATTTTGCTACCCGTAAAGCAATGAATCGCAGAGATGTCGTATACAGCTTGAGTTACTACTCGACATGCTTGCTCAATCTGTTTCAAAATTTCTGTTATCTGCAGCGATTATGTCAGAACCTGTAGATGGCGTTCAATGCCATTTGCAAATATTTTCAATTTGGATAAATCTGAGGGACCTAGACCATGGCAGCATATTGGTTCCTTGTAGACATTCCCGTGATGTGTTTGACGTATGCGGGAGGACATTATAAAATAAGACGTTATTAATAGCGGCTTTGAAGGGAACATGTTTTAATATTTCAGAAACATACCGTTGAAATAGTCTTTCAACACATACTAGAATGGAACGGCTGACCATGGCGGTCCCTATACCATAACGCCAAGGATTTGGGCTGTATGCCGTTCGACACAGTTGTCTGGATTGTCACAATCGTCACGTCGTATCCAAATGAATTTTCAGTCATCTTCGGGGCATAAGCAAAAGCGAGATTCACCACTGAAGATGAGATGGTGCCATTCTGCATTCCAGGTCACTCAGGAACGCCATCGGCCCAAGCTCAATAAGGTGAGGTTAATGTTAAATATATCAATGAAAGCACGCATACAACCCTACTTCCGGATGGGCAATTGGAAATCGTTCGACGGAGATGGATTGACTGATGGCAAGAATCACTTGTCATCTGACGGCCGATAATATGTAGTTGTTGCTGGGACTTATCCACGAATTCTGCTAACATCACGCTTACTAGTCACACTATACGGGCATCAGTTCCACTTTTATGGGCGTGAAAGCCTTTTTCAACCGTTTTTGGACACCTTAATGTTATCTCGAGCGACATGTTCCAGATAGTTTGAAATGACCATCCAACCTCTTAAAGACCAGTTATCCATCTTCTCCGATAGTCTGTTAGCTGGTATTCCTAGCAAACGCCATTCAGAATAATTTTTATTTAAAATTTGCTTTTTAAAGCAGTTGTTCGGTAGAAATGCATGAAACTAAATAATAACTCACCATGTTTTGCTTTATATATCAGCTACGCTTCTGCTTTATATTGCTACGAAACTTTAATCATTTCTATAAATCACCATAATGTTCGTATATGCAGATTTTTAGACGAATCAAACAAGCGGCCCTATGTGTAGCAATTTCTATTTAAATTTAAATTGCAATTTCAATTTTAAAAAAATTCCACTAAAAATAAACTATTATTAAGTGAATTTGTTTTATTAATAGATTATAAATGGCAAATGTATGAGAGATTTATGCTTTGTTGTTGTTGAGACCCAGACCTTCCGACCAACCAGAAAGGTGTAAGGTAGCTGTGTGGAAGGCCGGGAAATGCCACCCAATTTAGACCGGAACCCAGTGGGGGAGGCATCCACAAGGACCGTACCCTCCTTCCTCTACCACCAACCTCTCTGAAGGACTTACGGACCCACATGTTTAACGTGATCGTCACAGAATATAGTCACAATGAAGTTACAAAGTTACTACTAAGTAACGTTGCATAGAAGTCACAAATATGATACCACATTGTGACCCAGGTGTCACGTGACTACAACGTCACTGTCACGCATGTTGTTGTTGTTGTTGAGGTCCAGACCGTCCGACCTACCAGAAAGGTGTAAGGTAACTATTTTGACGGCCGGGAAGTGCCACCCTATTTAGACCGGAACCCAGTGGGGGAGGCATCCACAGGGACTGTACCCTCCTTCCCCTACCACCAACCTCTCGGAAGGACTTACGCACCCACATGTTTAACGTGATCGTACTCCGCGTGAACACGCCGGAAATTTTGGCAGCGGAGGGAATTGAACCCGGGCCTACCGAAAGCAATTCCTGCCCGCTAACCACTGGGCTACCGCGCCCTGAAAGATTTATGAGTATAAAAAGGTTTAAAACTGAATATATTTAACATCTTTTGCATTTATATATATATCAGAAATATCTTCTGCTGTTTTTAATGCGTTAGACGATCATTGCAGACTTTTTTTTTAATAATCGAAGAACACGACGTTTACCCAGACTAAATGATTTTTTTAGAACAATATTTCTTTAACTTTTCTGCTGAGAATGTCATTAAAGAGTTTTAAAAATGTTCATTGAAGAATTTTAGCAACGCACTCTGTATTTCATCAGTTTATCTTGAATTAACATGGAAGGCCTGCCTGTTCTCGCTTTGTCTGCAACAGATCCAGTTTCTTGAAACTGCTTTACTAACTTTGTAATTGTTGAATTGTTATATGTTTTAGAGCATGAGCGTGTACTCTGAAAATATTTAATGGCTCTCTCATAAGAAGGGCTATAGACATATTGCCCTAAAATAAAAATATTTTCATTCTCGAAAAACGCCATTTTTTTCGATTGATAAAAATGGTCTATAATGATCGTCCGACGTAATAAAGACAGCAAAAGATATTTCTGATATAACTTTGAGAGTATATGCCTATCCTAAAACATATTCTTCTATTTCTATTTCTCGCTTCATTACATAATTTTAAAATTTGATATGAGCAACTCTACAACGATTACTTTTTATAGTTAATACAATATAGTTAATAATTTTTGTGCATAGTATTAATGCAATACAGTTAATAATTTCTTAAAAGTAGTTTTAAGTATTGAATATGATTGCTTTACTTAATTTTAGGGGTCATCTAGAAAATATAAAATATTTTTTATTCACTTAGCATAAAATGTAAATAATACATATTAGTTTGTTCATTATATTAAGCCCTATATTAAGTTTTATTAAAATTAATATAAAAGTGTAATATATTTATTTCAATAATTATGATATTAATGAATTATATGGGCTATTAAAACAATGCTATTTTACACAATATATTACTTTTGAAAAATTTTATATTCAGTGACATAGGTTTAAATAAAGATTTAACAAACATAATTTAATATAGATTAATTAATTATAAATTAATTTACTATAGATTTAACCAATAGAGTATAAGTGGAATTGAACTTAATTTAATTGCCTTTAACTTAATTTTAACGCTTACTTTTAACGTTTCAGATTTTTCTTTTATCTAACTACCAGCAAAGCCCACGGGATGGTCTCATCTTTAACTCCATGAGCTGAATACAGTTTTCCATTACTTTCTTCAATCATTACAATCTCGTCACCACGCAAATTAATCGAATTTGTGTTAAACCGAAATTAAATGAAATAAATTGAATTAAATCGAAATTACATTTAATATAAATCAAGTTAAATCAAAATTAAGCTTCGTTGTAGAAATAATCGGTTTTAGGACGGATAAAGTGGTTTTAGGACGGACACAACACAAAATATGAATTAAAAATAACCTTAAAAACCTCGATTTTGACACAAGATGGATGGCATTGATCGTTTAAACTCAAATATATTATAATTGCGCTATTTTATAATATAGATACATAGAAATTAAGTGAAAATAAAGCGGTTTTATGGCGGATACAACACCAAATATGGATTAAAAAGATCTTTAAAAATCACGATTTTAACACAAGATGAATGCCATATTTTATTTTGAATTGGGTCATATGATCTCTTCATATGATATGGGTGTAATTATTATTTTAATTTTTATTTTAAAAACTACCGAATATATTTTGCTGAAATTTTTTTAATATTTTTTATGGGAAAATTTAAATATTTTCTAAAACTTTCGAAGCAATTTGTGAATTTTAAATTCGCTTAAAAAATGTTTGAAAAATTAGGTCCCATAGGATTCAATGTGTTTCTGTTTTTCAATCCGGGTTCAATCCAAAACTTATTGGGTGGTATTATTCATTTATATTCCCATTAGTCCCACAAACCGTTTGAACAACATACTAAAATTTCATTTTGATAAAGTCATTTTTACGGCAGTTATCGTGCGAACGGACATACAGAAAGACAGACAGAATGAACAAAGTCATAAACACTTTTCAACTATGCTGTAAAGTGTTAAAAAACGTAGATTTCACTGAAAAGGAAAAGTAAGTTTCTAAAATGTAAGTATTCTAAGATATAAAATGTTGTATGACCTATAACCTCTTAAAATAACAAAATAATACCAATAATTTATATAAAAATATTAGTATTATGCATATATTTTTCTTATTTATATATTTTAATAATTTAAATACAAAAAACTGTTAAAATCACGAATCTATATTTATTTACTTTATTAAACAAAAAAAAAAGATTGCTTTTCAATTCTTGCGTTTTATATTGTAATTTTTACACTAATATAAATATTATGAATAAAAAACATTCATTTATGAATATAATATGTGCACTTATGCTTATATAACAAATAAAGAATTGTATATAAACAAACTGTTTGCTCTCTTTTTTCATAGTAATATAAGACCTAAAATACTTTTTTCGTCCTTAAAACAGTAGAATTATCAATATATGAGAAGTCTTTGCAAAAAAAACCTCTTTTACAGTAAGAAACAGACCACTTATATATAGATGACAATATAGAGCTCTTAATAAGATAGAGCTGACATAAGTTGGCTGACAGCTTTTCTCACTTTTAGTAATTTGTAAAAGGTTCTCAGAAAGATTTGACATTTGCAGCTAAACTTATAAAACTGTGTACTTATTAGGAGCCCGCGAAAATGTGTGACATCAGAAATACATTTGGTTACGTTAGCAAATTTTTCAAACATAAACATTTTTAAACATTTATTTTGTGTAATTAATAACCAGGTAAATAATTTTTATTGGTCGCAAAAATTTTGCCAATTTTTGCTAAACATTTTTGAATCGTCTATTTCTAGGGAGGATTTTTTATAGATAGACCTTAAATAATGACTTATATAAGTTCAGCATCAAATTTTGGAAGAAGTAAAAGAATTCACGGATGGTATTTTCTTCCTGTTCTTTCTTCATCTCTTGTATCCAAAATTATCTTCTTAATAGAAATATCAATTTTTACTTTCCTTATATGCATAATGTATAAGGAAAGTATAGTGATGGGGTCGAAAATTCGAATTCGAGTTTTCGACATGAGAGCACGTTTCAAGCATCCCTGATCACGAATAACACATTTTGGAGGTGATGTCTGTGTGAGTCAGTGAGACTGTGGAGACGATATCTCACGAACGAATGGAGCGATTCGAATGAAATTTGGTACAAAAATCACAATTCATGTATACCGGAAACCTATTGATTTTAAAAGTAATCAAATGTTCAGAACTCCCCTAAATTTTCGAGTGAAATTTTGAAAAAATCATCAAAAATACAAAACCTTTAATAAAGTTACGCAAATAGACATTTCTTATGTAATTTTTTCTTAGAAAACGATTGACATAAGCTTTAGAACGCTAGTATGAACCGTTCTCGAGATATTGCAAATTTTTTAAATAAATTTATCAAAAAATCGCATAAATTAATAAAAAATATTAACTGTTGAGAAACATGTTCACTTTTTATATGTAATATCGTGCGATAAATTGGGTGACATCATTCTAGTGGATCTATCTCGTTCCATTCATGAAAAAAGATACTTTGAGTAATACTTTTGTATTTGAACGCCAATGGTCATTTATCTGCTATAAGAATAACTTATTTCTCCGTCCGTAATGCTTGGCGAGATTTTGGCGACGAATTTGGTGGAATGTCGCCAACTTGGCGACTTTTTTGAAATGTTTCCAAATTAACGAAAATCGCGTCAAATGGATAAAAATGACGCTAAATCAATGAAAATGACGACTAATTGTCAAAAATTCAATATTCTGAAAATAATATTAGTATCTACTATAAGAAAAACCAATTTTTTTACTGTAAAAGTAGTAAATTCATTGTATTATATAAGGAAAGTCACGTGTTTCCCACATCAAATTTTTTAAGATTGGCTATAGATAGAGACTAGACGATAACTGATATACAATTAGCATTGGATTTTGAAGAAGCTAGAGTAGTTTACTGGGGATTTTTACTTCAGTTTCTTTTTCCACTTTCGGTTCAAAGAAATTTTTAGAAGCATTTATTTCTCAAGATTGGTTTTAGATAGAGTTCAGATAATAATCTCTGGTATGCATTAATATTAATCTCCAGATTATAAAAGAGGTAGGATAATTCACTCAGGATATCCACGTCTGACCATGAAAATATTGCTTTCGATTTAAAAATCTGGAGATATCAATTCCGATTTTTCTTGCAATATATATTTCTCATAAACGACTGCAGATAGAACTCAGATAATGACTGCTGTGGGACTCACCATCAAATTCTGAAGAAAGTAGAAGGATTCATTAAGTATTTAGTCTTTTTCACTTCCAATTTAAAAAATTTCGCGGAACACCCATTTCTTAGAATTCGCTATAAATAGAACTTAAGATCTTAGATTCACTGGATATGGATTCACTATTACATTCTACAGGGTATAGGAGTTCGTTAAGGATTCCCTCTTCCGATTCTGGCAATTTCGCTTCCGCTTTTTCCTAAAATTCATATGACTGTACGTAAAAGTTGTTCAAAAAAATAAAAAAGCTTAATAGATTGTTAAAAATAAAGTACATATACCATTTGCCACCATATGAATATGTATCCATGAATGTTTACTACTTTTTGATACATTTATCATTTTATTTCTATAATAATATTTTACTTCATTTCGGCTACTGTGAATTTCAAGTACTCCATACATCAAGTACTGCACATAAATTTCCCCCGCTCTATCTAGCTCTAACTTCGTAATACGAGGGTTTCACTATATATAGTAATTGTGATCAAATTTTTTTTCGTTGCAAAATAGTGAATACCGAGTGCTCAGACGAGTTCTGTGCACTTCTGTTAAAAGATTCAGACGTCTGATTATCGCATACTAGTGTGCATTCGACTGTACATCCACCGATCCGCAACACAGACTCAGAACAACCCCAGTCTCTGGTTCTCCCCCACCCTTTCGACTTCCGAGTTATAAGCCAAGCTGTTTCTATTGTGGGACGTGCTTGAAAAAATATGCTCTGCCCTACAGTTATGACAACTAAAAAAAGACAATCCAAAAGTCTCTTGGCAGGAGACCATCATCGCTGATGAAAAATTTAGCTTGTGGGAGCAATTCCTGCCGCCATTTTCAGAACAATAGGATTAAGCACAAGTGTTCTATGCCAAACAGATTTTTCACTTAGCAGTGCTTATGCACTGCGTCGTTAATTGATGCCCCCCTCCTTATATTTATTTTTTTAACACTTTGAAAGTGGTATTTATGTAACTGCGTCATTTTTGTTGTCGACCGCCGGTAGTGCATATAAGTAGGTCGCTCAATTGATGCCAAGCAAGTGTTTCAGTCACATGGCACTTTGTTTTGCTTGAAGTACACAAAGGTAGGCGCTCATCTTCTTATGGTAATAAAGTCACGGAAGCAGTTTTAAGCGATTAGTTTTAAGAGGTTTTATCTTATGAAAACTGAGAGTAGTAAATATGTGAGTTAATTTCATCTCACCTAATTAATTCTGTCAAGAAGTAAGAAATTTCAAAGATGGTATGTGAACATAAGAAATTACATTTTGACATTTAAGAATCTCTTATTTAATTTGCTATTGATTCCACATAATCGGCTCATAAAGGCTTTGCTATTGATTCCACATAATCGGCTCATCCAGGAAATAAGATCCCTAACAGCATTTTTTTTTCACAGTGACGTAAGATTTACGTCATACAGTGACATTGGGACGTCGCAGTACGTCTCGGCAGTGTCATATTGAGGTCACAGCGAAGTCATTTTGATCATTTTCATGGTCGTTTGTGAAGTCGCATATTAACTTGTTTGTGACGTCACATTGCAATTGCCATTGTAATGTCGTCACATTGTTACGTATTAATTAAATTGTAATCACAGAATATAGTCACAATGAAGTCACAAAGTTGCTAATACGTAACGTCGCATAGAAGTCACAAATATGATGCCACATTGTGACCCAGAGTTCACGTGACTACAACATCACTATCACACATGTGACGATCTTTGCTGTGAGGGATTATTGTTTATGCAATACAGTAGAATTTCTCTAATACGTCAGGAGACGGTACTCACCGGAATGAGACTGGCGTATTAACGGTTGAATAATTGAATAAACCTGACGGATTAGCTAATACATGGAAAACATTTCGATTATTTACATTTGTAGTACAGTCTGTCAAAAAAAATCTAAAATCCGCTCATTACTCCGATTCCTAGTGTCGTACTGTAAAGCTAAAAGTATCATTAGACTCGGAATAATGTCTACTATAAATAACTCTGCATCTAATTTGCATAAGGGATTCTAACAATCAATTGATGGATGGTCTTCAAAAACACTTCAAAATGATGCAGTTTTAAATATAGGTCTGTATTTCAATAAGTACCGACAGGAAAGAACTAAAATCTTGCACACCAGGGTTTCCGATAGTGTTGAATTAATTTTCATCAAAATTTACGCACGTTTTCCATTTATTTATTTTTTTTACAAATATGATTTTCATAATTAATAATTAATATTAAAAATTTATTTGAAGATGAAAAACGGTCTGTTTTTTGTTCGGATTATTTAGCATCATAATATAAAATAGGAATTAATTTAATAAGCTAATTATTTCAGAGAATGTAAAAGAAAAACTGCTTCATCAATTTAACATTGGGAGCTCGAAATATCAAGCAGTCATAATTCCCTAACGGCTTGAATAAAATATATAAATTTTAAATGAATTCGGGGTGCTTTGACTTGAGGAATCACAATGTGTAATAAAAATGTAGGGTTGCTCGTTAAAACAAGCAAATTGGTGCAAAATGTAATATGGAGACGAACCCTTATGCAAATTATTTGCACATTTATTTATAGCAAGCCTACAAGTCTAATGATTTATTTATTACAAGTCTAATATTACAAGTCTAATGATATGTGAATGATATATTCATTAAAACCTATATATAGACTAAATATTGGTTTTTGTGTATATATCATTCACATATAAACTAAAACCAATATATAGACTAAAACCAATATATGATATATTTGGTTTTACTGCACAATCCTTGAATTACACGCGGTGTGAGGATTTTTTATTTTACTGACTGTATTATCATATCAGCACACAAAAACTGCATAGCGAATTGATATACAAAATCATTATTATTACAGAAATTTTTACGCAATTACACAAAAATGATTACACAAAAACAATTAATAAAAGATTCACAAAAAATATTTCACAAACACATTTTATATCATTATGTACTAATACGATTACAGTGTTTTACAAGCTTCGTCATTAATATAAGAAACAACTGAACTGAAACAACTTAAATATACTCTACAATGAAAATTGATTCCATAATCTGAATTTTTTTTCGTCCAGCAGGGGGTGACGGATAAACAGATTTTATGAATTAAAGGGTAACAAATTAAAGGTGTTCTACTGTATACACTTTACTTGAATACTGTATAATTTGGGTACCCGAACCCGAATTTGGGTATCCGATATTTCAAAGTTGTGTCTCAAGCCATGAGATAATATTTATAATTTATTTTCTAAACTTCGCCGTGTCCTTGTCCCTTTCTCAATTATTTCATATTATTTTCCACTTAATAAAAAAGAATAATAAAAGTATATCGTCACAGACAACAAAATTAAAATCGAAACATTACTTTTTAATCATGCCATTTATGTTGCGCAGTTCAATAAAAAATATCAGTAGAATTAGAAGGATTTTTACTAGAAATAAATGGGTATCAAATTTGTTAAAAAGGTGTCAGTAGAGGATTAGGGAGAGTTCAGCGCCACTTCAGAGGCGGTGAATCCCTATACTTTAACATGGGGAACCCTCCGAGACCAGAAAATGAGTGCATCAACAGAGGCGGTGGTGAAGTCCCATGCTTTAACATAGGGGTTCTCAGAAGTCGGTGTGAGGCAGCACAGTTCCATAAGGTAACGTCACAGAAGAGAGTGGAGTTTATGACGTATATTGTTTTTTCCTTTTTTAAGTGTTAATGTTTTAAAAATTTCGTAAATGTAAGTTTTTTTTTTTTTTTTTTCCCTATATTTTTTCGCAAATGTAAGTTTTCTACTTTTATAATTTTTTTTTTAAAAAAATGTGGTAATGGGAAAAATTAACATTTTGTTAAAATGTTCCAAAACCGTAAAAAAGTAACAAAAAATGTGGTAATGGGCAAAATTAACATTTTGCGTCTTTTTTTAAAAATGTTAATTTCTCTATGGGAATTAACATGGGTTTTCACACTTTTGTCATTTTTTTTCAAAAAATGTGGTAATGGGAAAAATTAACTTTTTGCACAAAATGTCTCAAAAACGTAAAAAAGTAACAAAAAATGTGGTAATGGGCAAAATTAACATTTTTGCGATTTTCTTCAAAATGCCAATTTCTCTATGGGAATTAACATGGGTTTTCGCACTTTTGTAATTTTTTTACAAAAAAATGTGCGTTTTTACAAAAATGGTACTAAAAATGTGGTAATGGGAAAAATTAACTTTTTGCACAAAATGTTGCAAAAACGTAAAAAAACAACAAAAATGTGTGTTTTTTACAAAAATGTGATAAAAAAGCCAGTTTTTAAAATAGCAGAATCGCGTGAATTGGGTGTATGGGAATCTCGAGAATCTCGAGAATCTCGGGAATCGGGTGTATGAGAGGGGGTGTGTATCTCAATAATCATAAATACTTGTTTTCAACTATCCAAATGCAGTAATGTCTCTTTAAGAAATTAGATGCTGTTAGAAAAATATATTATTTTTTTTATTGTGGTCCCACCTCCACCCGGTGTATAGGATACACCGCCACAATCTATTTTTTTTTCTTTTTTTCCTTCTTTTTTTTTTCCTTCTCTCTCTTTTCCCTTTTTTTTTTTTATTTTTTTATTTTAAAGTGTCCGTAGGCATAACTTGTGATGCCGTCCTCGAGTAAATATCTTTTATCATCAATGGGTGACAAAGCCACCTTGTTCTGGCATACAGTGAATAGTTTATGATGACTACTATCTATTCTAATCTGTTCTTCCATGGTAGGTCTAACACTCAACAGGCATTGTCTATAGTCATTGTGTGTAATTTTCCGTGCAACCACATGTGTAGAAACACCTTTAGCTCTTTTCTTTTCTCCAGCAGCTGATAGAATAGAGTACATTTCAGGTCTAAGTCCTATAAACTCTTGAATGGGGGTTGAATTCAGTTCATCTTTAAAATATCCAATACGCTTTTTATTGTCTTCACTGAAGAGGGGATGATCCTTGGGATAGTCAGAAAAATCATACAGGTGTTTATGTTGGTTCATATCTTCATAAATATCAGCAGTTTGGATTTTATAAGCCAATGAATCAGTATCGGTGAAGAGAAGCGAAGCTTTTTCACCATATTGGCTTTTAATATGTTTATAATGAAACTCATACATCAGGAGTTTAGATAACTCCAAGATAGCAAAGCCAACATATATAGGCCGGTTCATTAATATGCAATTCCTTACACGTTCAACACCCACCAGATCTTCGCTAAAAATCCGGCTAGCTCTAAAAGCTGGAGATGCCACCACCTTCAGGGCCCGCTTTGAAGAATTCACTAGTTCAATATTCACTCGATTTCGAAGATTCTCCATCGTTTTTCCAAACACAGCGTTATTAAGCAATTTAAAAAAGTCTTTCTCAAAATTATTCTTTGCCTTCTTTCTTTCTTCTGTGTTAAATTGGATGTATTTCTCCAACCAGGGCTTCTGATTAAATTTTAAGGTCTTGTGAATTTTCTTGAGTCTTAAACCTAATGATAGGTATAGCTGAAGGTTACGATAGTGAACAATATAATGTTTCTTGTCATGCAGATTGGGTACCAATTTCGTAGTACTAACAAAATGTCCATGATGTAACTGTTGAACCAGTCGTTCAGCATAGGGGGAAAGCATTTCTCGTTCAATCTTCACCCTTTCAGGGGCTAGAGGGTATTCATTATGATAATCATGTAAGGATTCAGGATACTCCAGATCCACTTCAAATATATATCCTTCTTGGGCATTATCTTTTAGACTCATTATCCAGGATTCATTCAAATTTTCTGTCGATATCCATTCAAACCCACCATAGGGCAGTGGTTGAGACATGGCCCAACCATATAGGTTATTAGCATCAAGATAGATAATGTGCTTATCAGGCTTAGTAGAGTCATAATTTTCCAAATAACGATTATTAGCCTCGGATCTACGCTGGCTAATCATACATATGCCGCCGCGGATTCCACGTTCTATAAACAGTAGCATATTTTCATCTGTGAGTAGTTCTAGGGTTTGCTCAGTCATTTTTAAAGAGGCCTGCCAAGCTAGTCCAGGGGCGGTCATCATATGGGCGGCATCTAAATCATAGTTCTTCTTGCAAATCTTTCGAAAATTCTCAAATACATCGGCTAATAGTAGCACATCTGTTTTCACATACAGGTCGTGATATTCTCCCAAGTTCTTTATGTTAAAGGTATCCCATACAGTTTGGGCATGCCGATAATCTTCACTCTTAATATCTTCACCTTTAATATCATTATGAAATGCAGAAGGGGGAGGGAGCACATTTTCATCAAATTTTTGAAAGGATGTCATATAGCTATAGGGATATACTCCTTTCCTAATAAGAGCATTCTGTTGCACTATATCAGGGAAATGTTCTCTGAGAACATGAAATTCGCTCAAGTCTAAATTGGAAACTAGCTTTTCCAGGGAAGCATTCAGAAACTGTAGGCTATCAATAAATTGTAAACAGACACGGGGCCCCTCTTTCTTTGAAATCTTAAAAGATATGTATTTTTCCATATTAGTGGCAATCACATCAATTTTATGGTCTTGCAATTTTCCAAAACTCAGCATAATATGATGAGAGTCATAATTTTTTAAATTATGAAACACTACAGGAATATTAATACTTTGCCTATAGTTAAGATTACAGGCATTATGCAGGGCACCTCTATAAGCTCCAGTCACGTGATTATGATCACGCACACGATCTGTTTTCAGTTCACGATGGCACACGTTACAATGGGTAGCTCTTTCAAAGTCAATTTCATTCTCCTTAGTCATTCGTAGTGGTTTAACATAACGTAATTTTTCTCCAAGATACTGTTTCTCCATTATCAAGTTGTTAAGAAAATGATTCACAGGGTCAATACCTCGATACACAGTAGCTTGTTTCAAGCATTTTCCATCAGGCCCCACTATTAAATAGGCATATCCACAAGGTTCATGAATGGCTAGTCTATGCGTGTAAGATCTAATATTCGAGGGTTTAGTAGTGTCTTCTTTAACGATCAGGGCTTCAAAGTCAGCATAAATGATGAAAGGGATGGAATGCTGATACTGTTTGTTCGTGAATTGGAGATATTTCTGATCTTCCGAGGGCATTTTAATGCGCTGAGGTGCATGTTCTTTACAATATTGAGCATGATCTTGTAAAAGATCGTCTCTGCTGTAACGATGTAAACATCTATAACATATATATTGGGCTCCATTGTGCTTAGTTATATCTCCCAGCAAGCGTGACATATTTCTTATGAGAGTGTAGTGTTGCTTATCTTCATCACTAATCAACAGGAGATTCACACAGTCTTCATCTTCACGTTTGGATATATGCAAAGGAAAAATCTCTTCGTCTTCATATCCATATACATTTATTCGTATATTATTCAATTTTTCAATCTGAGGAATCTTCACAACTGAGATAGGGTATTGAATATCTCCAAGTTTAATGTCATTTTCAAAACTTTTATAATGTGACACTCTTTCAGGATGACCTTCACGGGATATATAGTATTTGTGGGCTAATAGGCACCACACCAGGCATTTCTCGTCTTCATTTCGAATATTGAGTAAAGCTTTCTTGGCTGCAAGTTTTGTTGGTAAAGGTATATAGCTAGAAGCTGCAAGAGGCTTATACTTTGCACAGAAAACATCTATCTTTCGCATCTTTTGTGAAGTCCATCCAGATCCTCGGCTGACAAATTCTTCGAATAACTTCAAGATTTGTGAAAAAGCTTCTTCAGCATTGTTGGGAGGGGTATCATCACGAAGTTCTGTCACAACATCTGTTCTAAAATATGAGCTGGATATCTGTTGGCCATTTGCAATGTCACGAATAAATTGCACATCTGCAATAAGATACCACTTAATAGATCTGTATGCATCAAGTTCGTCTTTTAATATCTTCAATAGCTGAGGGCGAATCTCATCAAAACATAGCATAAGATCCCCCTCTACACTTTCAGTGGGTTTCAGAGTGTGTACAGAGAATACATCTAAACCCTTCTTCTTCTTCGCTGCAATCTTGGGACGCTTATTAGAAGTTGAGGGTAAAGCAGGAGCTTTTCTCTTTTTAGAGCCATGTTCAATACGCTGATGGCGCAGGGCATCACTTTTCTTGCTGAATATAAGTTCACAATGCTTGCATTTCACACCATCCTTCAGATGAAGTAACAGGTGACGCTTCAGGTTATCTCGTCTAGTAAACTGTATGGAGCATTGAGTGCATTCAAACACTTTAACGGGAGAATGCATATTCGCATGTCTAGCCAAGTCTTCCTTACGAACAAATGCACGTTCGCATACTTTACATCGATAAGTCAAGGCATCATCGTCAGAATGAATCTTCATATGTCTTGCTAAGGCATCTTTTCTGGAAAAGTGCTTATTACAAGATAAACACACCTGCAAGAGATAAAAAAAATACAAGACCTTAGTATAAACACGCTATTCTCGGTAACAATGTAATACATTTCAGATGTATATATATCATTACAAATGTATATAAAGTAATCGCTAATCCATTATACTATCCCCATTAGAAATAATAAAATTCCTGAATTAAAGAATATATCCATACAGGACATTTCATGTAAGATCCCCAAGACATTTCATTAAATTCATAAAAACACTCATTAAAAAGTTACGCATCATAAAAATACAAAGTTTAATAAAATAATAGAATAAAATCACATTAAAAACAAGTACTTACATGCCCAATCCTGTTCAAAGAGGGTGTATTACGCATAATAACGTCAGTAACGGTAGGGATAGTACCTCCGATATTACTTTCTAAGGCAAACATACTCGCAGAGCAACTTCAAACGCGTCCTAACAACACGAAACTCACAACAGAAATGATAAAATCGCTGCTTAAAGACCACCTACATCCATTCATAAAAAATAGTTCTTGGTGTATCCTTCCGCCAAGATGACCCCAAGGTTATTCCTAAAGAGTTCTTCGTGTATCCATCCGCCAAGGGTATGTCAAGGTCACGTGATAGTTATATCACGGTTACCGCTAGATTTACAACACACGAATGTAATTATGCACAAATCCAATAAAAAAATAAGCAATTCCTTCAACATCGCAATCGATTATATCCTTTTTAATAATCGTAATCGATATATTAAATAAATTCAAATTTTAAAAAATAATAGATTTTAATAAAATAATGAAAGAAAATCCCTTTGCGAGACCCCTTAAAACCTCCAATCCTTAAACAATACAGCAACGCGCAAACCTAAAAACCCCGAATAACATATACTCCTCTCTCCCCCACCCTCCCCGAGACACCAACACTCACTTCTCCACACGTTAAACGTAACCCATAGCAACCGGAATTCATAATAAAACATTCACCTTCACCCCCAACGTACATCCAAATACACAGTCATTCAACGTGAAACCCGTAATTTTACAGCAAAACGCACTTTACAGGGATTCATAGAACAAAAAATCCTAAAAAATCATAAAAAATCAACAAATTCGCCCAGAAACTAGCTAAAACCCTCAAATTACTTATAATTATCATCTACATATGCTATATAACCATTTATAACCTTAAAAAGGTGAGTATGCTAGTAGTAAAGAAAGGAGAGTTCTGCGCCGAAGGAGGTATGCGAGGTATGAGGTATGAGGTAGGGCCGCCATCTTGAATTCTGTAATCCTGGACGGGGGTGTAAAAGGGGTAAAATGAAAAAAGGTGGGGGTAAAAATTTTGGAGAAACTTTTTTTGTCGGGTGGCAACGATGTTGTAGTCTTGTACGAGGGGTTTGGAGGGGAATAAATTTTTTTAAATGAGATTTTTCTAAGTATGGGATAAACTTTTTTCGAGGTGGCAACACCTGCGAAGGAGGTATGAAACCATCAGCGCCTGCTAGCGGCGAAAAGCGGAACTATCGGGGATAGAACTTTGAAATATTTGTTGTTTGGGTTGCCATAGCAACACCTGGGGGTAGAAAATTTTTTCAGGGTGGCAACACCTCCGCCTCTGCGACGAAGGAGGTATGAAACCATCAGCGCCCCCTAGCGGCAGAAAGGGGTACTAATAGGGTAATTAGGAATTTTGTGAAAATTAATAAAAAATTGAGTTTTTAAAATTTTTTAAAAACTTTTTTAATTTTACCAAAATATGACATAGAGGATACTTTCTGGAAATACTAAAAAATATTTATTTTTTCTTTCCAGAAACTATTTTAGGCGGCATTGCTCTAACCGCATTCTGGCGAACCCACCTTTCTTTACTACTAGCATACTCACCTTTTTAAGGTTATAAATGGTTATATAGCATATGTAGATGATAATTATAAGTAATTTGAGGGTTTTAGCTAGTTTCTGGGCGAATTTGTTGATTTTTTATGATTTTTTAGGATTTTTTGTTCTATGAATCCCTGTAAAGTGCGTTTTGCTGTAAAATTACGGGTTTCACGTTGAATGACTGTGTATTTGGATGTACGTTGGGGGTGAAGGTGAATGTTTTATTATGAATTCCGGTTGCTATGGGTTACGTTTAACGTGTGGAGAAGTGAGTGTTGGTGTCTCGGGGAGGGTGGGGGAGAGAGGAGTATATGTTATTCGGGGTTTTTAGGTTTGCGCGTTGCTGTATTGTTTAAGGATTGGAGGTTTTAAGGGGTCTCGCAAAGGGATTTTCTTTCATTATTTTATTAAAATCTATTATTTTTTAAAATTTGAATTTATTTAATATATCGATTACGATTATTAAAAAGGATATAATCGATTGCGATGTTGAAGGAATTGCTTATTTTTTTATTGGATTTGTGCATAATTACATTCGTGTGTTGTAAATCTAGCGGTAACCGTGATATAACTATCACGTGACCTTGACATACCCTTGGCGGATGGATACACGAAGAACTCTTTAGGAATAACCTTGGGGTCATCTTGGCGGAAGGATACACCAAGAACTATTTTTTATGAATGGATGTAGGTGGTCTTTAAGCAGCGATTTTATCATTTCTGTTGTGAGTTTCGTGTTGTTAGGACGCGTTTGAAGTTGCTCTGCGAGTATGTTTGCCTTAGAAAGTAATATCGGAGGTACTATCCCTACCGTTACTGACGTTATTATGCGTAATACACCCTCTTTGAACAGGATTGGGCATGTAAGTACTTGTTTTTAATGTGATTTTATTCTATTATTTTATTAAACTTTGTATTTTTATGATGCGTAACTTTTTAATGAGTGTTTTTATGAATTTAATGAAATGTCTTGGGGATCTTACATGAAATGTCCTGTATGGATATATTCTTTAATTCAGGAATTTTATTATTTCTAATGGGGATAGTATAATGGATTAGCGATTACTTTATATACATTTGTAATGATATATATACATCTGAAATGTATTACATTGTTACCGAGAATAGCGTGTTTATACTAAGGTCTTGTATTTTTTTTATCTCTTGCAGGTGTGTTTATCTTGTAATAAGCACTTTTCCAGAAAAGATGCCTTAGCAAGACATATGAAGATTCATTCTGACGATGATGCCTTGACTTATCGATGTAAAGTATGCGAACGTGCATTTGTTCGTAAGGAAGACTTGGCTAGACATGCGAATATGCATTCTCCCGTTAAAGTGTTTGAATGCACTCAATGCTCCATACAGTTTACTAGACGAGATAACCTGAAGCGTCATCTGTTACTTCATCTGAAGGATGGTGTGAAATGCAAGCATTGTGAACTTATATTCAGCAAGAAAAGTGATGCCCTGCGCCATCAGCGTATTGAACATGGCTCTAAAAAGAGAAAAGCTCCTGCTTTACCCTCAACTTCTAATAAGCGTCCCAAGATTGCAGCGAAGAAGAAGAAGGGTTTAGATGTATTCTCTGTACACACTCTGAAACCCACTGAAAGTGTAGAGGGGGATCTTATGCTATGTTTTGATGAGATTCGCCCTCAGCTATTGAAGATATTAAAAGACGAACTTGATGCATACAGATCTATTAAGTGGTATCTTATTGCAGATGTGCAATTTATTCGTGACATTGCAAATGGCCAACAGATATCCAGCTCATATTTTAGAACAGATGTTGTGACAGAACTTCGTGATGATACCCCTCCCAACAATGCTGAAGAAGCTTTTTCACAAATCTTGAAGTTATTCGAAGAATTTGTCAGCCGAGGATCTGGATGGACTTCACAAAAGATGCGAAAGATAGATGTTTTCTGTGCAAAGTATAAGCCTCTTGCAGCTTCTAGCTATATACCTTTACCAACAAAACTTGCAGCCAAGAAAGCTTTACTCAATATTCGAAATGAAGACGAGAAATGCCTGGTGTGGTGCCTATTAGCCCACAAATACTATATATCCCGTGAAGGTCATCCTGAAAGAGTGTCACATTATAAAAGTTTTGAAAATGACATTAAACTTGGAGATATTCAATACCCTATCTCAGTTGTGAAGATTCCTCAGATTGAAAAATTGAATAATATACGAATAAATGTATATGGATATGAAGACGAAGAGATTTTTCCTTTGCATATATCCAAACGTGAAGATGAAGACTGTGTGAATCTCCTGTTGATTAGTGATGAAGATAAGCAACACTACACTCTCATAAGAAATATGTCACGCTTGCTGGGAGATATAACTAAGCACAATGGAGCCCAATATATATGTTATAGATGTTTACATCGTTACAGCAGAGACGATCTTTTACAAGATCATGCTCAATATTGTAAAGAACATGCACCTCAGCGCATTAAAATGCCCTCGGAAGATCAGAAATATCTCCAATTCACGAACAAACAGTATCAGCATTCCATCCCTTTCATCATTTATGCTGACTTTGAAGCCCTGATCGTTAAAGAAGACACTACTAAACCCTCGAATATTAGATCTTACACGCATAGACTAGCCATTCATGAACCTTGTGGATATGCCTATTTAATAGTGGGGCCTGATGGAAAATGCTTGAAACAAGCTACTGTGTATCGAGGTATTGACCCTGTGAATCATTTTCTTAACAACTTGATAATGGAGAAACAGTATCTTGGAGAAAAATTACGTTATGTTAAACCACTACGAATGACTAAGGAGAATGAAATTGACTTTGAAAGAGCTACCCATTGTAACGTGTGCCATCGTGAACTGAAAACAGATCGTGTGCGTGATCATAATCACGTGACTGGAGCTTATAGAGGTGCCCTGCATAATGCCTGTAATCTTAACTATAGGCAAAGTATTAATATTCCTGTAGTGTTTCATAATTTAAAAAATTATGACTCTCATCATATTATGCTGAGTTTTGGAAAATTGCAAGACCATAAAATTGATGTGATTGCCACTAATATGGAAAAATACATATCTTTTAAGATTTCAAAGAAAGAGGGGCCCCGTGTCTGTTTACAATTTATTGATAGCCTACAGTTTCTGAATGCTTCCCTGGAAAAGCTAGTTTCCAATTTAGACTTGAGCGAATTTCATGTTCTCAGAGAACATTTCCCTGATATAGTGCAACAGAATGCTCTTATTAGGAAAGGAGTATATCCCTATAGCTATATGACATCCTTTCAAAAATTTGATGAAAATGTGCTCCCTCCCCCTTCTGCATTTCATAATGATATTAAAGGTGAAGATATTAAGAGTGAAGATTATCGGCATGCCCAAACTGTATGGGATACCTTTAACATAAAGAACTTGGGAGAATATCACGACCTGTATGTGAAAACAGATGTGCTACTATTAGCCGATGTATTTGAGAATTTTCGAAAGATTTGCAAGAAGAACTATGATTTAGATGCCGCCCATATGATGACCGCCCCTGGACTAGCTTGGCAGGCCTCTTTAAAAATGACTGAGCAAACCCTAGAACTACTCACAGATGAAAATATGCTACTGTTTATAGAACGTGGAATCCGCGGCGGCATATGTATGATTAGCCAGCGTAGATCCGAGGCTAATAATCGTTATTTGGAAAATTATGACTCTACTAAGCCTGATAAGCACATTATCTATCTTGATGCTAATAACCTATATGGTTGGGCCATGTCTCAACCACTGCCCTATGGTGGGTTTGAATGGATATCGACAGAAAATTTGAATGAATCCTGGATAATGAGTCTAAAAGATAATGCCCAAGAAGGATATATATTTGAAGTGGATCTGGAGTATCCTGAATCCTTACATGATTATCATAATGAATACCCTCTAGCCCCTGAAAGGGTGAAGATTGAACGAGAAATGCTTTCCCCCTATGCTGAACGACTGGTTCAACAGTTACATCATGGACATTTTGTTAGTACTACGAAATTGGTACCCAATCTGCATGACAAGAAACATTATATTGTTCACTATCGTAACCTTCAGCTATACCTATCATTAGGTTTAAGACTCAAGAAAATTCACAAGACCTTAAAATTTAATCAGAAGCCCTGGTTGGAGAAATACATCCAATTTAACACAGAAGAAAGAAAGAAGGCAAAGAATAATTTTGAGAAAGACTTTTTTAAATTGCTTAATAACGCTGTGTTTGGAAAAACGATGGAGAATCTTCGAAATCGAGTGAATATTGAACTAGTGAATTCTTCAAAGCGGGCCCTGAAGGTGGTGGCATCTCCAGCTTTTAGAGCTAGCCGGATTTTTAGCGAAGATCTGGTGGGTGTTGAACGTGTAAGGAATTGCATATTAATGAACCGGCCTATATATGTTGGCTTTGCTATCTTGGAGTTATCTAAACTCCTGATGTATGAGTTTCATTATAAACATATTAAAAGCCAATATGGTGAAAAAGCTTCGCTTCTCTTCACCGATACTGATTCATTGGCTTATAAAATCCAAACTGCTGATATTTATGAAAATATGAACCAACATAAACACCTGTATGATTTTTCTGACTATCCCAAGGATCATCCCCTCTTCAGTGAAGACAATAAAAAGCGTATTGGATATTTTAAAGATGAACTGAATTCAACCCCCATTCAAGAGTTTATAGGACTTAGACCTGAAATGTACTCTATTCTATCAGCTGCTGGAGAAAAGAAAAGAGCTAAAGGTGTTTCTACACATGTGGTTGCACGGAAAATTACACACAATGACTATAGACAATGCCTGTTGAGTGTTAGACCTACCATGGAAGAACAGATTAGAATAGATAGTAGTCATCATAAACTATTCACTGTATGCCAGAACAAGGTGGCTTTGTCACCCATTGATGATAAAAGATATTTACTCGAGGACGGCATCACAAGTTATGCCTACGGACACTTTAAAATAAAAAAATAAAAAAAAAAAGGGAAAAGAGAGAGAAGGAAAAAAAAAAGAAGGAAAAAAAGAAAAAAAAATAGATTGTGGCGGTGTATCCTATACACCGGGTGGAGGTGGGACCACAATAAAAAAAATAATATATTTTTCTAACAGCATCTAATTTCTTAAAGAGACATTACTGCATTTGGATAGTTGAAAA
The DNA here is from genome assembly GCA_951213105.1 of Amaurobius ferox. Lineage (NCBI taxonomy): Eukaryota > Metazoa > Arthropoda > Arachnida > Araneae > Amaurobiidae > Amaurobius > Amaurobius ferox. The sequence continues at coordinate 122,337,714 of OX578140.1, forward strand.
CAAGTATTTATGATTATTGAGATACACACCCCCTCTCATACACCCGATTCCCGAGATTCTCGAGATTCTCGAGATTCCCATACACCCAATTCACGCGATTCTGCTATTTTAAAAACTGGCTTTTTTATCACATTTTTGTAAAAAACACACATTTTTGTTGTTTTTTTACGTTTTTGCAACATTTTGTGCAAAAAGTTAATTTTTCCCATTACCACATTTTTAGTACCATTTTTGTAAAAACGCACATTTTTTTGTAAAAAAATTACAAAAGTGCGAAAACCCATGTTAATTCCCATAGAGAAATTGGCATTTTGAAGAAAATCGCAAAAATGTTAATTTTGCCCATTACCACATTTTTTGTTACTTTTTTACGTTTTTGAGACATTTTGTGCAAAAAGTTAATTTTTCCCATTACCACATTTTTTGAAAAAAAATGACAAAAGTGTGAAAACCCATGTTAATTCCCATAGAGAAATTAACATTTTTAAAAAAAGACGCAAAATGTTAATTTTGCCCATTACCACATTTTTTGTTACTTTTTTACGGTTTTGGAACATTTTAACAAAATGTTAATTTTTCCCATTACCACATTTTTTTAAAAAAAAAATTATAAAAGTAGAAAACTTACATTTGCGAAAAAATATAGGGAAAAAAAAAAAAAAAAAAACTTACATTTACGAAATTTTTAAAACATTAACACTTAAAAAAGGAAAAAACAATATACGTCATAAACTCCACTCTCTTCTGTGACGTTACCTTATGGAACTGTGCTGCCTCACACCGACTTCTGAGAACCCCTATGTTAAAGCATGGGACTTCACCACCGCCTCTGTTGATGCACTCATTTTCTGGTCTCGGAGGGTTCCCCATGTTAAAGTATAGGGATTCACCGCCTCTGAAGTGGCGCTGAACTCTCCCTAATCCTCTACTGGTGTCTTCGTATTATACTTCATATTGTACATAAAACGCAGTTGGCCTTATAAAACATCCACGCATCTCTCTCCCCCTATACACATATACACCCATAACATTGCATTTTGTTCTTGTTTAAAGAAAATATTCTTCTTTTTTTACTCTCCGTACAAACATAGTATAATGTATAAGGAAAGTATTGTGACGGGGTTGAAAATTCGAATTTCAGTTTTCGAAGGACGAGCAGGTTTCAAGTATCCCTGAACTCCAATCGGACGTTTTTAAAGTGATGTGTGTGTGTGTGTGTGTGTGTGTGTGTGTGTGCGTGCTTGCGTGTGTGCGCGCGCGATATGTCACGAACGAATGCAACGATTTGAACATAATTTGGTATGATTATTTCAATCAGTGAATACTAGAATGATTTTAAACGCGATTGAATGTTTGAAAGACCCCCCCCCCCCTCAAAGACGTAATTTTGCCTTAGAAAAAGAATGACACCAACTTGGGAATGCTAGCAAGAACCGTTTTCGAGATATAGCATGTTTTCTGATAAATTTATCAAAAAGTTACCTAAAATTATAATAAGCAGCAAGTATTCTTAGAGAAGTTGATCTTGGAAATAAATTTGTGGAAAAATCACCAACTTGACGGCTTTCGAAAAATGTAAATTCACGAAAATGTCGCCCAATTAGCAAAAATGACGCCTTATTAACGAAACTGACACCAAAATGGATAAAAATTTAGTATTTTCTAATGATCCAAATCGTTTTATTTAGGACTATGCTACTCAGCGAATGCTAGCATTATTTCAATGGGCAAATTAGATTTCCGCGAAATATAAATTAATTGGAAGCGAAACATTTTTTCACATTACTGTCCAGAAAAGAGCGAAATGTTAGTCCAATTCAACGTTTAAAACGCTGCACCATGAAGAATCTTGTAAATCATTAGTTTGCTGTGTGAAAGGCATGAAGTAATTGTTGCATCATGCAGAAAATACATTTTCTGCACGCGACAGATTTTTTATTCGACAAATGACTTCCAGTGCTTGATCATCTCATCACGTTGCAGAACGTTTTCTTCTTCACTTATTGGATTCGTGAACCCGAGCCTTATCCATCATATTAACCAGAAAGCTATCAAAATTTTTGAAGAATATTGAAGCAGGGATCGCTTCAGATATCTTCTTACATAATAGGAGAAGATATATATGAGTCTGTACATCTGTCTGTGCCGTCTGCAGCGGGAAATTGAAGATTCGGACAGAGGCGACATTTGGTACAGAGGTACTTTTGATCTCTAAACAATACGGATCGATGAGATTTTTTTAAAATTCGAATTAGTTTAACATTTATGAACATTTAAAGCCGAAAATCCTTCGATAAGTATGTTTCTAACTCACATTCATTTGAGCAGACGATTTCTGAATACGAAAGTTACAGAATCATATTTTCGTATATAAACATTTTCGCATCATATAAATCACAGCAATATATGCGAAAAAAATATCGAAGCATATTAGTCCTATTTTCTCTTAAGATTTATCAGTAAGATTTAATAACTGGCAATTCATACACTGTAAAACATTTGCAAGAATATTACTAAAAGTTTCAGGGGAATCAGCTGTCAGAAATAGAAGGTAACGTACCTGACAGTTATGATATATATATGTATGTATATATGTATATATATATATAATATATATATACACAAAAATAACGCTAAGTAACTATAATTAACTGAATATTTCAGAAATGAAGTTGGAATTTTCTTGAACGCCTGTAATTGCAGCTTTCTGATAGTTTGCCGTAATTATCAGCAAAGTAAATGAAAACAAGAAAGACCAATCATTCATAAAGCATTGATTATGAAACACTTTCCAACTGCAATTTAGTTTTATTTAAATGTCTCTAAAATGCGATACATTCAGCTGTAATATTTTTAAAATTATCACAATGCTACAATAATTTATTATATTTGAAAACTTCATCGAAAAAAAATGAACTTTATTAAAATGACGTCATAGAAATATAAATTGCCTGGCTTTCTATGAAAAAGCAGTAAAAATTTCATTTATAAACATTTATCCTATTCCTTTCATTCATCACAGTACTACAATAATTTATTTTATTTAAAAACTTAAAACCACTGAGGTAAACGCAATTTAACTCTGTGCTTAAAACTTCGCTGAAAAAGTCTGCTATAAAATCGTCTGTTCTCTATGTAAAATCAATGACTGTTTCATCCATATCAACTATATTGCAGACTCCAAAGCTAAATAATTTTGAGTTAAAGAAATTCAGGAATTCTTAAACAACTCATATTACAGCTTGATGTGTTTACAATCTCGATAAGTGGAAATTAGGCTTCGTTGCAGAAATAAATAATCAAAGTTTGATGATCATTTAAATTCAAATATATTGTAATTGCGTTGTTTTAGAACAATGATGCACAGAAATTAAGCAAAACTAAAGCGGTTTTAGGACGGATACAACACCAAATATAAATTAAAAAGAACTTTAAAAATCACGATTTTGACACAACATGGATACCATATTTTAAAGTGGATCACGTGATCTCTTCATAAAATGGGTGTAATTATTATTTTAATTTTTACTTAAAAAACTACTGAATATATTTTTCTGAAATTTTTTTATATATTGTATGAGATAATTTGATCATTTCCTAAAACTTTCGAAGCAATTTGTGAATTTTAAATTCGCTATGTTTGAAAAATTAGGTCCCATAACGTTCAATGTATTTCATTTTTTCAACCCGGGTTCAATCCAAAACTAATTGAGTGATAGTATACATTTATATTCCCATAGGTTCCACAGACCCTTTGAACAACATACCAAAATTTCATTTTTATGGCAGTTATCGTGCTAACGGACAGACAGACAGACAGACAGAATGAATGAACAAAGTCATAAGCACTTTTCAACTGTGTTGTGAAGTGTTAAATGTGAGGAAAGGTTGCAAAGTGTTTTACAGTGTATGCGAAAATACTCTGAAAACAAAATATTGCAAAAATGCGCATGACTGTACTACGCATAACACAGACAAGCAAACTTTTTAAAAATAACACTTTTTTCATGTCCCACATTTAACATTTTATCTTTAAATCAAATTTAGTTTCAATCGATTGATTAGTTTCGGTGATATGGGAAAACGATGAAAAATGCTCATGGGGATACTATACAAATCACGTGGAAATTAAAACAAAAGCTGAATAGTGTTGTTACATATATGAAACATTTTATATTGGAGCTAAATTTGATTTTAATCGGTTCAGTAGTTTAGGTGATATCGCAAAATGCGCAACAGCTTATGGCGCACTGCACGGAAAAGTTATCAAACACCAACATATTTTTCTCCCTTCATGTTACAATCTATATTTCTGCTCATTTTGTTTTCAATCGGAAGGATAGTTGATAAGAAACACCAATCACACAAATAAGTTAGGTTCTGCGTCAGACAGATTAACTGAATTTTAAAAGTGAGTTTCAGTAAACACCACCCCCTAAAAAAGCCTAGATTTCAATTTGGTCCAGAAATATTTTACTTGGCACGTGTAGAGTACTTCTTCTCAGCTGGGAAAGTATAAGAAAGAGAACATTCCCAGTAAGAGAAAGAATAGAATGAAAATTTTATCAGAAATGGTACCTAAAAAGAATCGAACCACTAATGCTTTCCAACTGTTTCAGCATAGTTGACCTCGATTTTCGCGCTTCAGCTATTGACATTAGACACATACTTCCAATTCGAAAGTTTGTTTAAATTAAATGTGAAATTCTTTTATATGTTTTTCTTTCGGTGGGGGATATTTGCAGAAAAATAAGGAAGTCTGAATTTTTATAGAGCAAAATAGCTTAATTAAAAAAAGTTGGCTGTACATTAACTAGCCTAATAAAGGAATAAAACTCGGTGCAATTTTCCGCACTATTCGACGTGTGATTGCTTAGTTTAAAATCTGATGTGGGCAGCACATAACGTTCCCTACATAATGCAATTAATTTACTTTTTCATATTAAAAAATCTGATGTGGGCAGCACATGATTTTCCCTGCAGACTTATATTCACTTTCTCTTTATTTTAATTAAATTTAATTCACTTTTAATTCATTTTCGTTCTCATTTGCTAACTGGACTTATTTTCAAAGGTGGCGTAGAGAATATATGAAGAAACTCAAATATCTCGAGAACGGCTAGTCCTAGTGTAATGGGGTTGGTCTTATTATTTTTTTCGTTTAAAATTACGTATTAAACAAGCATTTAATGGATATATTTGAGGACACGCAGTGTTTTATTTGGGATTCTGAGATTTTTGCGGGCCATTTTGCAAAAAAAGCAGGTTATTTTTTTTTTCGATTCATACTAAAATCTAATCAGCACCAGGGTGTCCCACAAGTGACTTATCTACCGAATTTTGTGAAATTAGGTTCATTAGTTTTCCAACTAGAATAGATACAGGCTTTTGCTGGCCATTTCGCAAAGGAAGGCGGGTTCTTTTATCCCGAATCGTACTCAAAATTAATCAGCACCAGATTCGCTCACAAGTGACTTACCAAATTTTATGAAATTCGATCCATTAGTTTTTTAGTTAGAGTGGATACAAAATCTGCACAGACAGACAGACACATAGACAGATGTCACGCTATAAAAATAGTTTTTTCGTATTCTAGAGGTCTCGAAACATGTAGATCCGTCGAAAACTCGAGTTGCGATTTTCGGCATAATTCCAATACTTTCCCTATACATTACCACGTATTGCAGGAAAAGTAAAAAATTATGTATAAGCGCTACGGCACAATATTATTAACATTGGTATTTATGACTTTTTTTTCGGATGCTAATATATAAAACTATTTCGGAGATCCCAATTAACTTATATTAACACAACTCTATAATTGGGCAATTGCCAATACTGATAGTATCCGCAATAAGCAATATAGTCCATATATTAAAATATGCTAATAATCAATTAATGGATTCGGTGTCGTAATCCTATGAAAATCTTGCAAGTGTTCATTGAATTTCGGAATCAGGTAGTATTTGAAATATAGTAGTTATAATTTCGATATTTTAGTATTTTGAACAAAACTCTGTCGCAAAAAAACATATGCACCCATAAGACATTGGGCTACAACTGAGAGCAAAAAAACTGTTTTAATAAAAAATGGTGGCAACAAGAAAATGGCATTTTAGTAAGTGGTAAATCCTCCCTATACAAGCCGATATTCGGTACGATATAGAGTATATAAAGTTACTTATGTCTTGTGGAAGATTCTTCACAAATGTTTCAACTGGTCAATTAATTCAGCGGTATTCTGAGAAGGCTGCAATTGCCGTCCCAGCATGTTCCAGATGTGTTCTATGAGACCTAGATGGCAATGGGAGGCTATTAAATCCTTAAAGGCATTGTTGAGAAAATTGTGTAGTATGTGGTTGAGCGTTGTCTTGTTGGTATATGTAACCTTGGATAAGCATAGACAGAACAATACGCTGTAGTGTAAGCAAGCCGTCATATTGACTTGCAACACAACTAGAAGAGAACAGATGTCCCACGATATGGCTCCCCAGACTGTCACATCAACGTGTGATAGCCGTGTGCCTCTCAACAACAAATGTTTGATAGGAGTGCTGGTCAGTCCTCCCCCCCACATGTACTGGCGGTCATCAATACTGAGCGAGAAAATTAGCATTTAGTTTTAGCAGACTTTCAATGTATGTGTTTAATGCCAAAGCAAACAAGAAAGATCAATCATGCTTAAAGCATTGATCATGAAACACTTTCCAAATTCAATGCAATTTTATTTAAACATGTCTAAAATGCAATACATTCCTCGGTAATATTTTAAAACTTATCACAATACTACATTGATTTATTATATTTGAAAACTTAAACCTTCATCGAAAAAAATGAACTTCATTCAAATGACGGCATTGAAATATAAATTGCCTGGTTTAAACATCTCTAAAATGTCATACATTCCTCGGTAATAGTTTTAGAATTATCATAATACTACGATAATTTATTATATTTGAAAACTTCATCGAAAACAACTGAAATTAATTCAAATGACGTCATAGAAAAAATAACACGCCTGGATCTCTCTATAAAAGCAGGATTTCATTCATAACTTTCTCCCATTCATCATTTTATTCATCACAATACTATAATAATATATTTGATTTAAACATTTTGTTTAAGACCATGGAGCTACAAAAAATTAAACTCTATGCTTGAAACTTCATCGAAAAAAATCGTCCTTCTCTTTATGAAATCAATTAATATTTCATTCATATCAGCCATGCAGACTCCATGGACTAAATTATTTTGTGTTAAAAACATACAGGAATTCTAATACAACTCATTCTATATATTTTGCTATTTACATTTTACATAGGTGAAAAATAGGCTTAGTTGTAGAAATAATCAAATTTAGATGAGCATTTAAACTCAAATATATTGTCATTGCGTTGTTTCAGTATGTAGATGCACAGAATTTAAGCAAAAATAAAGTAGTTTTAGGACGGATACAACACTCAATATGAATTAAAAAGAACTTAAAAAAATCACGATTTTGAGACAAGATGGATGCTATATATCATTTTGAAGTGGGTCATGTGATCATTTCATATCATGGTCACGTGATCGTTTCATATAACAGGTGTAATTATTATTTTAATTTTTATTTAAAAAACTACTGAATATATTTCGCTGAATTTTTTTTATATATTTTATGGAACAATTTGAATATTACCTAAAATTTTCGAAGCAATTTGTGAATTTTAAATCCGCTTAAAAAAATTGGGTCCCATAGGGCTCAATGTATTTCATTTTTTCGACCCGGGTTCAATCCAAAACTAATTGTGTGATATTATTCATTTATATTCCCATAGGTTCTACAGACCGTCTGAACAACATACTAAAATTTCATTTTGATTAAGTCAGTTTTACGGCAGTTATCGTGCTAACTGACAGACAGACAGACAGACAGACAGGCAGACAGACAGAATGAACAAAGTCATAAACACTTCTCAACTTTGTTGTAAAGTGTTAATAATAAAAAACGAGATCCCCTGTGGTATTGCGTAAATAAATCAAAATATTAAAGTTGGTGTATAAATGTTTAAATCGCATCATAATATATTGTTAATAAAATAATCAGAAAACAAAAAATTATAAGGTTAAAATAAATTAACCAAACATTCAAGAAATATTTTATGATGAGAAAATCCTAATTTTACTTATCGGAAATTGTTCTTATAATCAAAAGAGAAAATTAGAAACATTCTAGTCTCACACCTACTATAACTCATGCATGAATCTAAAACCATTTTATATTATTCTGTATATTTATTTATATTTATTTCTTCTGTGATAGAAAACGAAGCATGTCCAATTACAATATTCACTTTAAGGAAAGATATCACATAATCATAATAAAACATAGCACAATCTCCAAACATGCTTAAAATTTTCTTTCAACGTACAAAACGATCAATGTCATTAAAACTAAAAATATAAAAAATGCAACATTTAGAAATAGCAAAAGATCTTGAAAACTTGTGATTAACATTGAGAGGAATGAAAAATAATGTATGGCACCTTGAATAAGATTTATTAGCATAAAAATCAACAATATTTTAAAGGGAACTACACTCAATCTTATTAAAACAATTTTTTTGAAAAACACCATACATAGCATGTTCTCCTGGATTTCAAATACTTAATGCCAAACAAGTCTTAGATAAAGTAAAGATATGCTAATGTTGTAATACCCATTGACCCTAAAGCTGTTGCTGTTATTGTTGCTAATCCCACCTGAATTAGCCAACGGCTAGACCAGGTCTAGAATACCATAACTCTTGAGTTTGCAAGCTACAAGCTGTGGATGGCTGAACAAGAAAGACCAGTCCAATTCAACACAAGAGAGTAGGTATATAAATTGAGGGGACCTCAGAACTGTTGCATTTAATGCAAACAGGAAATATCTTGTTTCCTCCCACAAACCCTAAAGGTCTCAGATGATCACTTAATCTGGAACAATTCGACTGATGCATATGCCTGCATGCATCAGATATATGCATACTAACACTACCATGATAGGCTGGCGACCTACCAGCCTTGAGGAGGGGCCATTCTCTTCAGTCTGTTTCCTCACATGAGAAAAATTCAAGAAAAGTCAATCCAGTAATTGAACTTAAAGATCCTTACTCCCAATCCTCCTTTACTAAGCCATCTACTGTCTCGATGCTGAGACAGATGCTGTAAGTTGGTGAAAAAGATCATAGCTGGTCTTATCTACCAGATTGCTCTATTTTTCCAGATACTGTATGGAGTTCTTACTATCTGACAAGACCCGCATGTTGTACGGAAAGTTGGATGAATTGATGTAGTTTGAGGATTCATCTGTAGCCAGAAATTCAGAATGGAAGACTGAGCTGTGATCAGGATTTCTTCTCATAAGATTAACAGCAATATCCCTAGACCTGATGTAAATACCACTACCCGTTTTACCATCTTCATTCCCAGTTCCGCCGGTATAGGTCTATAGGGCATGTTCAAGGATACAATTAATTACCTGTAAGGCCACCTGCCTAAAATAATCGGGATGACGAGTTTGCTTTTTAGCTCGCAAGGAAAATTCAGCACAATAGTAAACATTAAAGAGGTTGTAAAGGGGGTCCAGACAAAGATCCAGATCTTAAAGTCACGGTACTTCATGAACATTATAAGTTATATATATATATATTATCATATTATGCATTTTAGAACTTTTATCAAACTCCAAGTGCCCAATGAAAGACTAAATTTATAAAATATTTAATAAATGTATTCAATTGTATTTTTATCTCAATTTGTAATTGTATTTGTCTCAATTTGTAAATCATATACAAACATAGGTTAATTTACCTATTATTAAATCACTTAACACATTTTAACAAAATTTCTGATCATATTTCCTGATTTCCTAAAATTAAACATTTCACGGACATGAAAACAAATACTTCGAATACAAAGGATCTCCGGAATGTTCATTATCACGTAACATAACTTACGACTGCGGGGGATTTCAGGGATTGAGTGACGATTATTGCTCAATTCCCGTAAATAGACGGAACAGTTTCATTTCAGAACACAATATAATTTAACGTTATTTGGCCAGTGCTTTATAATATTTGGTACGTGTACCCCTTAGGGATACGTAAATGGTTCAAATGAGAACGCGGCCGAATTTGTAAATTTTAAGTTATTACCGACCAAAAGTGGCTCCATCAAAAACGAAACTGTCAGATGATTAAAATAATATTTTTCAGAAAGCATGAAACCCTAGAGAGTGTTCGAAAAATCAAGGAAAATGTTGTATACCAATTATTATATCTCTATCCCTATCCTCAGGCTTGTCAAACCCTGACAAGCACCCTTCAAGCTGTAAATTATCTCATTTTATGTTCCATTTCCTTCGATTCTTCCCATTTTTGATACGAGGTTTAAGTCAAGATTTTCTAAATAAGGCATCCCTTTGAAATTAACATGCCTTAAACTTGGAGAACTGCAGCGTTTTGCCACTAAAATACTATAATTTATTCTGCCAAGAACAAAAACCTAACGAAAATGCGAGCTAAAGCGTTAATATTTATTAAAGGGACCAACTATGTACTTCAGATCCAAATTATCCTCGACAGCAGGCCATCCAGTTTCAGATGCGAGCAGCCTACCCCGAATTTCAACAAAATCCTTTCAGTAGTTTCGAAGACACAGAAGCTTTAAATGCGCATTTTTTACTTTCCTTATATACATAGTTTAAGGAAAGTACTGTGACGGGGTCGAAAATGCGAATTCGAGTTTTCGACGGGAAAGCACGTTTCAAGCATCCCTGATCACGGACCAGACGTTTTTGGGGTGATGTGTGTGTGTGTGAAAGCATGTGCGTGTGTCAGTGAGTCTGTGGAGACGATATCTCACGAACGAATGGAGCGATTCGAATCAAATTTGGTACAAAAATTGCAATCTATGAATACTGGAAGCTTATTGTTTTTAAACACAATCGGTTGTTCAGAACCCCCTAAAGTTTCGAGTGAAACTTTAAAAAAGTCATCAAAAAATCAAAACCTTTAAAACAGTTACGCAAATAGACATTTCTTATGTAATTTGTCCTTAGAAAACGATTGACATAAATTTTAGAACGTGAGCATGAACCGTTCTTGAGATATTGCACATTTTTCAAATAAATTTATCGAAAAAAAATCCCATAAATTAAAAAAAAATGTTAACTGTTGATAAACACGTTCATTTTTCGTATATATATCAAGCGATAAATTTGGTGACATTATTCTCGTGGATCTAGCTTACTCCATTCATGTGAAAATATACTTTGAATAATATTTTTGTATTTGAACTCCAGTAGTCATTTATCTGAAATAAGAATAACTTATTTCTCCGTCCTTAACGCTTGGCGAGATATTGGCGACGAATTTGGCGGAATGTCGCCAACTTGGCGACATTTTAAATGTTGCCGAATTAACGAATATCTCGCCAAATGGATAAAAATGGCGCTAAATCAATGAAAATGACGACTCATTGACGAAAATTCAATATCTTGGAAAGAATATAAGTAACTACTATAAAAATAACATTTTTTTCTGTAAGAGTAGTAAATTAATTGCTTTATATAAGGAAAGTCATGTGCTGCCCACATTAGATTTTTTAATCAGTTCTTGTTTTCGTTCTCATTTGATGGGGCTGCAGCCCGAATCGCAGAACTGATTTGAATTACAATTGAAACATTGTTCCTTCTTCCCTAACTTAATGCATATATTAGAACATATTTCATAGTCAAAAATATATACATTCAACAACGCATTATCGACTCATTCAATGGGACATCTCAGAGTAAAATAGATTTCATAGAAAACTGATTCTAAATATGAGTTTAGACTTTGAACTATGTCACCGAGTCAAACGGAGTCAAAAGAAAGATATCCTCCCGAAACAACCCTTGTAAAAAAATCCCGCCAAGTAAACATAGGCCTTGCGAAAACAAATCTGCAAAACTCAGCTCTACAAAAATAGAGACCAATAAAAATAGCGATACCTGTACAGGCGGCTAAATAAGAGGTCAAGTCTATCATTAAGTGTCTGAAGGAAAATTTGAAAATTTCAGTTCAGTTTAAAAAAATTTCCATACAAACTTAATGACCTCTTGTCCTCTTTCTTAGCAACTAATACAGATATCGCTGCTTTTATATTAACCACTGTTATTTTTTTCTTTCCTTTCAAAGCTGTTTTTACGAAGTGTTTATTAACATGACGAAATTTTTTTGCAAGGATTGTTTGGGATGAATTTTTAATACATTTAAGGAATCCACAATATTATTCATTCTCAAATATGACGAACGCACATTTGATATATAACGTAAAAAATATATCGATAATGATAAATTTCACAAGGCGTGCTTATCGTAATCTATCTATATATACTAATTACCAAGTGTCCGTCCGTCTATCAGTCTGTCTGTCACGCTATTTCAGGCACTTCCTGAATAGATAGAGATTTGCAATTTGGTACACGGCTCGGTTGTTCGAGAAAACCCCCTGGAAAAATCGAATTTTTCGAAAATGTTCTTTAGAGGGGGTGCCCCACACCAAAACGTTCGAAAAGTGAAATGATGGGAAAGCATGCTTTACGATGAGATAGAGACTTCAAATTTGGTGTATAGGTAAATCATTTGAAAGGAAGAAAGTGTACAATTTCAGATTTCCAATATTTTCTACTTAAAAGGGTGCGGCACACTAAAACGTTCGAAAAGTGAAATGATAGGAAATCATGCTTCGCGATGAGGTAGAGACTTCAAATTTGGTGTATGGATAAATCGTTCAAAAGGAAGAAAGTGTGTCATTTCAGATTTCCAATATTTTCTACTTAAGGGGGTGCCGCACACCAAAATGTTCGATTTACAGAATAAATGAGAAAACGCTCCTTTAAAATTTGATACAAACAGAGGAAGACATGCGCAAATTTAGTTTCCCAATATTTTCTTCTTTAAGGGGTTCTGCGCACCAAAATATTCGATTTGTCGAATAAAAGTGAAACGGGAATTATTGTAAAATTTATATTATTCAGGGATTGTTTATTGCGAGACCGTTGATTTTCAACGGGTATTCAGCTAGTATATGCTAATTGCCAAGTGTCCGTCTGTCTGTCTGTCACGCTTTTTTATAGGCACTTCCCGAATAGATAGAGAATTGCAATTTGGTACACAGCTCGATCGTTCAATAAAACCCCATGGAAAAATCCAATTTTTCCGAAAACATTCTCTGGAGGAAGTGCTCCACGCCAAAACGTTCGAAAAGTGAAATGATAGGAAAGCATACTTTACCATAAGATAGAGGCTTCAAACTTGGTGTATTGGTAAATCGTTCGAAAGGAGGAAAGTGTACAATTTCAGATTTCCAATATTTTCTACTTAAGGGGGTACCGCACACCAAAATGTTCGATTTACCGAATAAATGAGAAACGGCTCCTTTAAAATTGGATAGAGGCTTGAATTTAGATATATGGACTATTTGATGAAAACACCCAAGACAAATAGAGTTTTTCAAAAATGTTTGTTTATGAGTGTGCTCCAGAGAAAAACGTTCGAAAGGTGAATCGCTAAAAAAACATACTTCGGGATGAGATAGAGATTTGAAATTTGGTGTACGGGTAGATAGTTTGCAAGGAAAAAAGTGTACAATTTTCCAATATTTTCTACTTCAGGGGGGGTCGCACACAAAAATGTTCGAGTTTCGGAATGAAGTAGAAACACCCCGTTTAGAACTTGATAGAGGCTTGATATTTTGTATATGGGCGAATCATTTAATAGAAAACCAAAGAAGAATGGAGTTTTAAAAAATGTATATTTAAGGGGGGTGGGTACTCTACAGAAAACCATTCGAAAGGTGAAATGATAGAAAAAGCATGCTTCGCGTTGAGATAGAGACTTCAAATTTGGAATACGTGTAGATAGTTAGAAAGGAAGAAAGTGTGCAATTTCAGTTGTCCAACATTTATTATTGTAGGGGGTGCCGTACACTAAAATGTTCGATTTGATGAACAAATGAGAAACGCATCCTTTGCAATATGATAGGGGCTTGAAATTTAGTATATGGGGTAATCATTGGATACAATAAAACAAAGATTATTACGGTTTTTCAAAAATGATCATTTAAGGAGTGCTACACAGAAAAGCGTTTAAAAGGTGAAGTGATAGAAAAAACATGCTTCTCGATAGGATAGAGGCTTCACATTTGGTGCACGGGTAGATAGTTTAAGAAAGTGTGAAATTTCAGATTTCCTATATTTGCTACTTGAAGGCGTGCCGCACACTTATATATTCGAATTTCCGAATAATTGACGCACGCTTCATTTTAAATGTGATAGAGGCTTGATATTTGGTATATGGTCCAATCATCTGATAAAAAACCCAAAACAAACAGAGCTTTTCAAAAATGTTCATTTATGGGTGTGCTTCACAGAAAAAGTTCGAAAGGAGAAATAATAATATAGGAGTGCCTCGGGATGAGATAGATTTTAATGTGGTGTACGGGTAGATAATTCGAAAGGAAGAAATGCGCAAATTAAGTTTCCCAATATTTTCTTCTTTAGGGGGGGTTCTGAACACCAAAATATTCGATTTGTCGAATAAATGTGAAACGCGAATAATTAAAAAATTTACATTATTCAGAGGTTGCTTATTGCGAGACCGTTGATTTTCAACGGGTATTCGGCTAGTGTGTTATAAATTACGATATCTATAATATTCGTCAATATTGCCAATTTTTCCTTCAAGCATGCCTGTAAACGATCATAACTATCATTTGTTCCCCACCGAAGACATTTTACGTTACCGAACTAAATGTTAATAAAGTCAGGTTATAATGAACGAAATATCCGTTTCTTCAAAAAAAGTAACGGAACATTTTTATAGAAAATTTGCAATTTAAACTTTACATTTCAACCTGGTTTCCACTTATGAAACAGCATTTAGATCATTATATATTTTTATTTCGCGATTAATATACTTTCAAAATGATATTTTATGGCTGTAGTCCAATTTGCAATATTTCGAAATCCCCCCCCTCTCGTTAAGATGGAGAAAGTTTCTTCTTGAAATGTTTGAATAAGTAATTGCAATATATACAGAGTGTTCCAAAAAAATTAAAACGCGCTTTAATTCTTTATCTGTTGGAGATAAGTGGGGAATGTGATAAGGCTTTCACACCTCTGTGTTAAAATTGTATATTAAAGTATTGTTTTATTTCTGTGTGATTGAAAGTGTCAATTTCGAAATGTAAATGTCTTTTCTACATGTTTTCAATTACATTGACTTTTAAGGGAAGTGAACTCTAAAATCGCAAAAGTGTTTATGTTCCAGAAAAATAGTAATAGTTTTGTATTTTCGCTTCTCAGTCGCTAGTTGGGAACTTGCAGGTTTTGCGCACGCGCGCGTTTGAAAAAGGATTTTGGAAGCAGTGTGGAAGGAGTCGTGGAGAAATGTAGACGTGTGTGTTTGATTCGCGTATGATCGCGAATTTTAAGGAAAGGTGGATTAATTTTGAAAGTGGAAGGATGTGATTAAAATATGTAACATAGTTCGACAAGTTGTGCGTAGAGTCGTTTGGCTCGGTTCAGAGATGAGTCACTCGCGTTTTTAAATGAATCAGCCTGGTAGTAATGGAATAATGAGTCTTGTGAAAAGAGAAAATGGTTCTTTCACTGGTCGGCTTGAATCGCTAATAGGGCTAGAGGGAAAGCTCATTTTATAGCGATTTGTATTTGCCTGACTCCTCCTTGTGTCCTAAGGTACGAATCAACCAATCTCCGTAACCAACCAAGATGTCGAATTCCGCCAGCATGATGTTGTGTAGTCAAGTTTCCCGACCATTATGGATTTTGTTCTGCGCAAGAATCTCGATGAGTTTATGCCGAGAGTCCATCCTGATATCCTTTCCCATGGTACAGAATTGTAAATGTTATATTTAAAAGAGACGAGGTAAAGTTTTATATATATTTAGTCTTCCACCTAACGAATAGAGTGTTAATTGTCAAATCCTCGTGAGTATCGAGTCATTGATGATGTTATATGAAAATGTCGTATATGTTCAAAGTATACAAATGTCGTATATAAATGTCAAGTATAATGTGAGGAATATTGTGTTTATTTTATGTATCAGAAAATATGTGTATTCTCTTGGTTCCTCTTCCTCCAGGGGTGTTCTTAATGGTCACCCTACCGAGTGTAACTCTGAGTTATTGCGAGAAATGCTTGTACTCCACTGTTTTCGATCAACTGCCTTGTTATTTCATGTTTAATAAATGTGTTTGATTTCAAAACTTTGTCTTCTCTGTCGAGTATACAAAAACGTTCGCGACAGGAATGTAAATTGCAAAAATGTAGAAAGTAAGGTAGGAATTAAGACTACGTTAATGAAATAGTCCTCCCATTCATTTTCAAAATGTTACACTTTTTAATTTTTATACGACCCCCTTAAACAAATTTTATCAAGCAGAAAATTTTTATTTTTAATGCAACAAGATCTTAAAAAAACTGCACATCTCTATCTTTAAAATTGAGCTAGTTATATTTAATTGAACATTGTGAATGGGGACCATATATCAAATTAGAAATGTAAATTTATGACATAGCACAAAAAAGATAAAACTGGATGATAATACATAGGAGACATTTTTGTGAATTTCTCATAGGTTCACGATGCAATCACGGATTCTTAAGTACTTTTCAATAACTCAGTACTTTTTCAATAACTAAGTACTTTTTTATCTAAACAATTTCCATCGTCAATTTGTTTATGATCCCTATTTTCACTGATGAAACAGCCTTTCACATGGAATGGAAAAGTGACGCAAGTAAGATTTTTCCCTTTATCATAATTCAGTTGATTTTAAAGATACAGATATACGGTTTGTTTAATGATCTTGTTGCATTAAAATTAAAAACTTTCTGATTGACCAAATTTGTCTAAGGGGATCCTATAAAAATTTAAAAAGTGGGATTTTTTAAAAATGAATGGGAGGACTATTTCATTAACGTAGTCTTATATCCTACCTTACTTTCAAAATTTTTGCAGTTTACATTGCCCACTTATCTCTAACAGGTAAAGAATTAAAGCGCGTTTCAATCTTTTTGGGACACCCTGTATAGTAATTACTATATATTTGTAAATAAGGTTGTTGCAAATTGTACTGGAAAACTTCTCCCCTTTCAAATTCCGTTTGTTCTCCCTCCTTTCCCGGCAAAAAAGTCTTAAAAGAAACACTGACAATAACTTTATCACTGAAATAAATTAAATTGCCATATTTTACCACACGAAATATTCGAAAATTGTCTGACTTAAATCCACAAATTATTTTAAGCAGTGATATTTAAATAACAAAACAATAAAGTATTTTCTTTCATTACAAAATGAGACGATAAAAATTCCTATATTTTAATTCACGTTCACATATCATGTGTTTTAATTGGAAGTTTTCTAAGAAATTGGGGACTCTCATTTTTATTCAGTAAATGCCCTCCATATTTCCATCGTCCCCTCACGTAGCAGAACGTTTTCCTCTTCTCTTATTGGATACGTGAACCCGAGGCTTATCCATCAAAACAATCCAGAAATCTTCAAATTGTTCGGAGAATATTAATTCTCTGATACATTGGATATGGGAATATAATGGTATTGTATAATAATTATGTTCTGCCAGGTACTAATTATTAGTAACTGCCGGGTATTTCAGAATAATTGGCCACGTTTTTCAAACACCAGCAATAAATTTTAGACACATACTTCCAATTTGAAAGTTTGTTAAAATTTAATGAGAAATTATTTCGTACAATTTTTATCGAGTGGGTGGTATTTTCTTTAAATTAGGGGTTCTGAAATTTAATAGGATCCCTTGAGCAGAAAAGTTCAATCAGAAAAAATTGAGTTGTACAGTAAGTTGTCTAGTTGTCTAAAGAAAAAGGGAGTTTTCCCCCAAAACTCCAAGATCAGCTGCAAATATAAAAATCTGATGTGGGCAGCACATGACTTTCCCTGCAGACTTATATTAGCGTTATCTTTATTTTATTTAAATTTATTTCACTTTTAATTCAATTTTCGTTCTCATTCGGTAACCGGACTTATTTTCAAAGGTGGCGTAGAGAAAATACGAAAACTAAAATATCTCGAGAACGGCTAGTCCTACTGTAATGGGGTTGGTCTTATTATTTTTGTCGTTAAAAATTACGTATAAAACAAGCATTTAATGGATATATTTGAGTATACCTAGTTCTTTAGTTTTGATTTTGACGATTTTTTCGGACCATTTTGCAAAAAAAGGCTGGTTATTTTTTTCCGAATCGCACCAAAATCTAATCAGCACCAGAGTAACCCACAAGTGACTAATCTACCGAATTTTGTTAAATTCGGTCCAGTAGTTTTTCAGTTAGAGTGGATACAATCTTTTGCGGGCCATTTCGCAAAAAAAGGCGGGTTCTTTTATTCCAAATCGTACCCAAAACTAATCAGCACCAGACTCGCTCACAAGTGACTTACCTACCAAATTTTGTGAAATTCGGTCCATTAGTTTTTTAGTTAGAGTGGATGCAAAATCTGCACAGACAGACAGACACACAGACAGACACACAGACACACAGACACACAGACAGATAGACACACAGACACACACACAGAAGTCACGCTAAAAATGGTTTTTTCATATTCTAGAGGTCTTGAAACGTGTAAATCCGTCGAAAACTCGAGTTGCGATTTTCGGCATGATTCCAATACTTTCCCTATACATTACCATGTATTGCAGGGAAAGTAATAATACAGACACGTTTTATGTAAAGTCTGGCCCTGTAGCATGAGTCAAAATTAAGGGATAACCCTGTTTCGCTTTTCCAATTTTAGCCTATCTTGATAGATTTTTATATTATTACATTTGTATTGTTTTAAAGTAAATTTTCGAATTCGAGATTTTGGTGACAATATGTGTTTTAAGACTTTCTGAACACGTTTTGACTAGTCTTGAAGTGATGTCCGGTCTGTCTGTAGTCTATTACTTGTGAACACGATATCAGCCACAAATATTAATGGATTTTCGCGAAACTTTATATCCGGCTTTGTTATCAAAAAATCTAGAACAAGATAGATTTTGTTTTTATTTCGAGTGAAAACTTCGAAAGATATTCGAAATTTTATATTTCTTTTCACATAGCAGCATAGGACAAAATTTGACATAATCATATATAAAGAGGTTATGTATGACTCAATGACCATGAGACTGAATATTTCAATCATTGGTGTGAAAGATAGCCGCGATACATTTTTTTCTTTATTTGTCAAGTCATTAGACCCCCTCAGGATGCAAGTTAAGCCCCTCCCCCCCCCCCTTCCGAGGGCCCGAGAGTTCACATTGTCAAGCATGGTATCAATCGAAGAAAATTTTCAATCATTTCAAAGTGAGGGGTAACACGCTATAATTGTTGTCATTTGGCCTCTTGATACCGAATTTTCAAAAAATTGTCTTGTAAAATTTAGAAAAAAAAAGCTGTTTAGAAATGGAATTTGGTATGAGAATGGATTTTGGTTGAGCTACAGTCTAGTTAATTTCTACCGTAAATATCTTCATGAATAACATTGATGATAACACCGTTTTTTTTTATTAATTACTGTTACGCGCAACTTTTTTTTAATTGAACTTTTTTGCTCAAAGGACCTCTTAAAATATAGAAACCCTACTTTCATGACCATGATTTTCACCCACAGGAAAAAATTTATGTGAAAGAATGTCATATTTACTTTTATCAAACTTTCAAATTGGACATGTGTGTTTGAAACCAATTGCTGAAATTCAGAAAGAGGGGTTAATTGTAATGAAACACCCTGTATAGTTGTCAGGATAGAATTAAATGACTCATCCAAATGTTTTTGATTATAAGAGACCATAACTTTCAGAGCGTACTGAACTTCAACCTACCTCCGAGTGAATGTAATGATGCAAATACCTGACATATTTTTCACTCTCTTAAAAATATCCTAGCTGGAATAACCAACATTCCCAGCTACCAATTGTTATTACTAGAAGGTCCAAGTTGCTTGATCTTAGAGACAAATGTTTGCAACTTTGGCGAAATATCGGTAATTCGGCAAGTTTTTGGAAATTTTGAGATATTAAGCAATTCGTCAAGAATTTCACAAATTGACTAAGATTTTATAGCTCTTTCCGGAGAAGGTGTATAATGATACTACGTTTTACTGGTAACAGTGAATTAATTGTTAATAAGTGTTTTGAAAAATGCAATCCTCTTGTTTACGAATTAGTTGAGCATTTATTTACTCAGGTTGAGTTTTATTGCATCTGATATTTGTTTTGCGACTTTTTTAGATAGGACGTTCACTTTGTATATTGTTCCTTGTTACATTTATTGCAACTTAATCTGAATAAATTTACTTCATCTGAGTAAATTTTCAGTTATTCAGTTCTTTGGATGCATTCTTGTTCCCATATAATGCACACGCAAATCCAGAGCCTACGCCATAATAGCAAACAATAGAAATAGAGAAATAGAGAAGTAAAATAATAGTAGAATAATAGTAAACATTAACTATGAAATCGAAAGCCAAACGTGTAAAAAGAGTTAACCTTTTGCTTACGGGTGGGACAGCGACAAACCCAAACGAAGAACCTCTCAAAAAGACAAGTATTTGACAAGTATATTGTCTGCAAAGGAGGATCGAACTGTTTGCGTAGGGTATGTCAAATACCTGTCTTTTTGAGATGTTCATCGTTTGAGATTGACGCTGTCCCACCCGTAAGGAAAAGATTAAACTTAAACATAAACTTGTGAATACAATTAACATTCTGAAACTTGCGAATACAGTTAAATTCCAGGAACTTGCAAATACAGTTAATTTCTGAAATTTGCGAATACAGTTAAATTTCTGAAACTTTCGAATACAGTTAAGATCAAGCACATAAAATCCACAAAATTATTGGGTAAAACTTTTACATAAAAATCAAGGGATATGTGCAGAAATCAAGCCCGGTCGAACTGGTGTCATATTTGAGTTATAGCCAATTAAACTCCTCAAAATGTTCCATTTTTTGACGTTTTAAGAACCCGACCCACTCGGTCGTCAATTCTGAACACGCCCAAGGTTACACTTTACAATACCATAAAAAAAATGTTACTATACGTTTCAGAAATCTGGATGGCAAAAAGAGGGATATTTTTTGTGTATTTACTTGGTATTATTTATTTTGCAACCCTGGTAGCTTGGTACTAATATACCTTTTGTGCATTTTCGTAGAAAAAGTTCTCTGTTCTTGTTAACAGAAGTACACAAATTTCTAGAAGCTGCTCATATTATCCGAATGGGTCACTTCCTGGTTTTAGGGTTTTAAACTTGGAGGCACAAAAGAAGCATGTATAGGCTGCAATGAATGTAGCCAGATGGAGTAGATTCATATGCAGATTCATTTTGAGTATCTTAACCAATCATCATAATTTTGAAAATTTATTGAAAATCAGGATCAAAATATTTACTTATTTATATTTGTCTGTTTTTGTTTTTGTTGAGACCCAGACCATCCGACCTACCAGAAAGGTGTAAGGTAACTGTTTGGACCGCGTTGAGACAGTCTGTGGGACATATGGGAATGTAAAAGAATAATATCACCCAACTAGGTTTGGATTTAACCCGGGGTGAAAAAACGAAATACATTGAGCCCTATTGGACCTAAAATTTGAAACATTTTTTGAATGGACTTAAAATTCACAACTTGCTGCGAAAATTTTAGGAAATATTCTAATTATCACGTAAAATGTGTAAAATATGTTAGGTAGTTTTTTAAATAAAAATTAAAATAATGATTACACTCATATTATATAAAGAGATCACGTGACTCATTTCAAAATACAATATGGCATCCACTTGTTTCCCGTGTAAAAATTAATGTTAAAAGATCTTTTAAAGATCTTTTAAATGAATATTTAGTTGTTGTGGAGAACCAGACCGTCCGACCTACCAGAAAGGTGTAAGGTATCTTTTTGGACGGCCTGGAAGTGCCACTCAATTTAGACCGGAACCCAGGGGGGGAGGCATCCACACGGACCGTACCCTCCTTCACCTAGCACCAACCTCTCGGAAGGACTGACGAGCACACATGTTTAACGTGATCGTACTCCGCGTGATCACGGCGGCAGTTTTAGCAGTAACGGTAATCGAACCCGGGCCTACCGAAAGCAATTCCCGCGCGCTAACCACTGGGTTGTCGCACCCCTTTTATATTTGTCTGTGAAAATAGTTTTTCACAGTCAGAACAGAAATAATTATACTTTCTAACTTTTACAGGAAATTATATATTTTACTATAATTTTTGAAAAGATTATGAATTAAAATGCTATTAAAATTTGCACATATATCAAATCCACTGCCAACGTTTGGTGTATCTGCTAGTCAGTAATACTTAATTACTCGATTACTATAATCATTGCATCACCACTCAAAATTACAACAATCACAGAACATGCAATATTAACCACTATAACTAAAAATCAATATTCATTAAACAATTTAATAGATTCCTTGTTGCATTGATGAATAAGACTCCCGGTCATAAATGAAGAAAAGTATTCTAAAACGTGAGGGTACAGTCGAGATATTGAAGCCATTTTCTGAATAAAAAAATTGATGTGGCCCGCAAATGACTTTACTTACATAATGCAAGCACTTTTCGTCTTTCAATGCAAGAAAATGGTCGGCAAGATCCACAACATAATGTTTATAACGTTAAAAAGTACACTGATATTTGGCATTTTTCAGATAACAATATGCAATATTTTTCAAGTAACAATCAGCGCAAATATGACTTGACAATAGAAAATATTGCTAGCATATGCTAAACAGTATACTCCATTATATTAAAATATGTTAATTATTAATTCATTAATTCGGCGTCCTTTTATTAGTGTCCTTTAATTTAGTGTTATTTTTAAAAATTTGAAGACATTTTCATTAATTTTGCATTATATTAAAAGGTCGCTAAGTTGGCGATATTTTTCCCAGATTAGTCACCAAGGAGAAATCCATCACCAAGTGTTGCACATTGGATGATACTTACTACTGTTTATTTTTGTGCAATTTATTATAAACATTTATTTAAAAACTTGCTATATCTCTATAACGGATCAAGTTACTTTGAAGTGGGTCACGTGATCGCTTCATGTCATTTGAGTGTAATTAATATTTTAAATTTTATTTTAAAAACTACCGAACAGATTTTGCTGATTTTTTTTTTATAAATTTTATGGGATAATTTGAATATTTTCTAAAATTTTCGAAGCAATTTGTGCATTCTAAATTTGCTTAAAAAATGTTTGAAAAATTAGATCCTATAGGGTTCAATGTATTTCATTTTTTCACCCCGTATTCAACCAAAAACTAATTGGGTAATAGTATTCAATTTCATTCCCATATGTTCCACAGACCGTCTCAACAACATACTGAAATTTCATTTTGATAAAGTCATTTTTACGGCATTTATCATGCGAACGGACAGACAGACAGACAGAAAGAAAGAACAAAGTCATAAACCTTTTCAACTGTGTTGTAAAGTGTTAATAAAATTGAATTTCAGTTGGAGAGGGGTTCATAATCAATGCATCAATGATTTATGCATGATTAATCTTTCTTGTTAGAGATGTCTAAATTGTGAACTTTAATGGTGATTCTGTATTTAAGATCTCATGCTTAACGAAAATAATGTTTTGTGATCATATTTGATATTTGAAAGAGCCATTCCTGTCGGTAGAAACAAAAAATCTGATGTAGGCAGCACATGACTTTTCCTTCAGACTTATATATTTCTACGTTCTCTTTATTTTAATTCAATTTAATTCACTTTTATTTCAATTTTCGTTCTCATTTAATAATTGAACTTAATTTCAAAGGTGGCGTAGAGAAAATACGAAAAAACTAAAATGTCTCAAGAACGGCTAGTCCTAGTGTAATGGAGTTGGTCTTATTCTTTTCTTCGTTAAAATTTACGTATAAAACAAGCATTTAATAGATATATTTGAGCATACGTAGTTCCTTATTTTAGATTTTAACGATTTTTGCAAGCCATTTTGCAAAAAAAGCAGGTTATTCTTTCTGAATCGTACCAAAATCTAATCAGCAACAGGGTGACCCACAAGCGACTTATCTACCGAATTTTGTGAAATTCGGTCGATTAGTTTTTCAGCTAGAATAGATACAGGCTTTTGCGGGCCATTTAGCAAAAAGAGGACGGTTCTTTTATCCCGAATCGTACCCAAAACTAATCAGCACCAGATTCGCCCACAAGGAACTTACCTACCAAATTTTATAAAATTCGGTCAATTACTTTTTTAGTTACAGTGGATACAAAATCTGCACAGACAGATAGACACACAGACAGACAGACACACACACAGACCCACCCATAGCCGCCACGCTAAAAATAGTTATTTCGTATTCTAGAGGTCTCGAAACGTGTACATCCGTCGAAAACTCGAGTTGCGATTTTCGACATGATTCCAATACTTTCCCTATACATTACCATGTATTGCAGGGAGGTCTATAAGGTTTTGGTTGAAAAAGCAATTTTATATGAAATTTGAAAATATAGCTTTTATTCAAAGTAACCGTGTAAGGAGTATAGCACGCAAAATTTGCAGGCACATTTCCAGACTTATTTTGACTTTTCTGTCGCATCTCTGCTCTTCGTATATTTATATATACACAAATAATAAAAAATCTGATGTGGGCAGCACATGACTTTCCCTGCAGACTTATTTCCACGTTATCTTTATTTTAATTGAATTTAATTCACTTTTAATTCAATTATCGTTCTAATTCGGTAACTGGACTTATTGTCAAAGGTGCAGTAGAGAAAATACGAAAGAACTAAAATATCTCGAGAACGGCTAGTCCTAGTGTAATGGGGTTGGTCTTATTCTTTTCTTCGTTAAACATTACATATTAAACAAGCATTTAATGGATATATTTGATTATACGTAGTTTTTTATTTTAGATTTTGCCGATTTTTGCGGGCCATTTTGCAAAAAAGGCTGATTATTTTTTTCTGAATCCTACCAAAATCTAATCAGCACCAGAGTTACTCACATGTGGCTTATCTATCAAATTTTGTGAAATTTCGTCCATTAGTTTTACAGCTAGAGTGGATACAAGCTTTTGTGGGCCATTTCGAAAAAAAAGGCGCGTTGTTTTATTCCGAATCGTACCCAAAACTAATCAGCACCAGATTCGCCCACAAGTGACTTACCTACCAAATTTTGTGAAATTCGGTCAATTAGTTTCTTAGTTAGAGTGGATACAAAATCTGCACAGACAGACACACAGACACACCCTCAGACGTCACGCTTAAAATAGGTTTTTCGTATCCTAGATTTTTCGTAGTCTCGAAACGTGTAGATCCGTCGAAAACTCGGCTTGCGATTTTCGACATGATTCCAATACTTTCCCTATACATTACCATGTATTGCAGGGAAAGTAAAAATATAATAAATAAGATCTCGTTCCCCTTTAAGCCATTTTAGGCACACGCACTGTCTACGCCTAGCAAACTGTAGAGAACACTGCATTATATGGTGCTCAAATACACTGGTTACTGAAATGTATTTGTTCCGCTTGTTTTTGGTAATTAAGTCATAATCGTGAATATTATAGCGGTCATAAAGTTATGTTATATGATATTCAGCATTCCGAGAGGCTCTTTTCATGCTTTATGGTAATGCTTATGGTATGTAATTTTGGTAAATGAGATAAACTAGTTTAAAGTTTTATTGAAATGAATTATATATTTAAAAAATCTGATGTGGGCAGCACATGACCTTCCTTACATAATGCAATGAATTTACTATTTTGACAGTTAAAAAATATTATTCTTATAGTAGATACTTATTTTCTTTCCAAGATATTGAATTTTCTTCAATTAGTTGTCATTTTCATTGATTTAGCGTCATTTTTATCCATTTGGTGAGATTTTCTTTAATTTGGCAACGTTTAAAAAGTCGCCAAGTTGGCGACATTCCGTCAAATTTGTCGCCAAAATCTCGTCAAGCGTTATAGACGGAGAAATAAGTTATTCTTACAGCAGATAAATGACTATTGGCGTTCAAATACGAAAGTATTACTTAAAGTATTTTTTCTCGTGAATGGAACGAGTTAGATCCACGAGAATGATGTCACCCAATTTATCGCATGCTATTACATGTGAAAAGTGAACCTATTTCTTAACAGTTAATATTCTCTTTATTTTACTTGATGTTTTGATAAATTTATTTAAAAAGTGTACAATATCTCGAGAACGGTTCATGATAGCGTTCTACATTTGTGTTAATCGTTTTCTAAGGAAAATTTACATAAGAAATGTCTATTTGCGTAACTTTTTTAAAGGTTTTGATTTTTCGATGATTTTTTCAAAATTTCACTCAACAATTTAGGGGGGTTCTGAACATTCGATTGTGTTCAAAAACAATAGGCTTCCAGTATTCACGGATTGTGATTTTTCTACCGAATTTCATTCGAATCGCTTCGTTCGTGAGATATCGTCTCCACAGGCTCACTGACAGCCCCCTCCCCCCCAACACACAAACATCCCCTTAAAAATTTTCGATTCGTGATCAGGGATGCTTGAAACGTGCTCTCCCCCCGTCACAATTCTTTCCTTATACATTATGTGTATAAGGAAAGTAATAATGGTTTAATTAATTAATGATGATAAATGATTTAGCCGAAACTTAAATCGCAGAGAAATACACAATTGGATACATAATACATTTAACAGATTTGAAACTTATTCTCTAATTTTATTCACTCATTAAGCACATCATGAACACAGTAAATTATGCAATATAAATAGATAATATACAAAATAGTTTAAAGTTTTATTGAAATGGACTATGTAATTAAATATTAGTTTAATTAATAGTCATGGTAAATTATTTCGCAAATTTAAGTCGAAAGAAATATACAATTGGATATATTGATTTAATAGATTTGAGATCTATTTATTCTCTAATTTGATTAACTCAATAGGCACTTCATGAAAACAGTACATTATTTAATATAAATAGATAATATACAAAATAATATTAAATGTTTTTTCTATTATTTTACATGGGCCTTGTGGTAGGTTTATGATCAGAATATTTTTAATATTTTATCTTATATTTCTGCAAGTATAATTCGATTACAATAATTGCTTCATCATCAAGTCCTCATTTTCATTGATTTAGCGTCATTTTTATCAATTTGGCGACATTTTCGTTAATTTGGCAACATTTAAAAATTCGCCAAGTTGGCGGCATTCCGCCAAAATCTCGCCGAGCATTATGGGCTGAGAAATAAGTTATTCTTATAGCAAATAACTGACTATCGGCTTTCAAATACAAAAGTATTACCTGAAGTATATTTTTACATGAATGGAACCAGCTAGATCCACGAGAATGATGTCGCCCAATTTATCGCATGATATCACTTATGAAAAGCGAACATACTTATGAAAACTTATGAAAACATTACTTATGAAAACTGAACATATTTCACAATAGGTAATATTTTTTTTTAATTTCATATGATTTTTTGATAATTTTTTTGAAAAACACACAATATCTCCGGAACGGTTCATGCTAACATTCTAAAATTTATTTTAATCCTTTTTCCAATGAAAAATTACATAAGAAATAACTATTTTCGTAACTTTATTAATGGTTTGGATTTTTTGAGGATTTTTAAAAAATTTCACTCGAAAATTTAGGGAGGTTCTAAACATGCGATTGCGTATAAAAACAATAAGCTTCCAGTATTTATAGATTGTAATTTTTGTACCAAATTTCGTTTGAATCGGCCATTCGTTCGTCAGTTATGGTCTCCACAGACTAGCTGACACACACACACACACACACACATACACACACGCTTTCACACACACTTTCACACACACTTTCACACACACACACACAGACAGAAATCATCTCAAAAACGTCTGATTCGTGTTCAGGGATGCTTGAAACGTGCTCTCCCGTCGAAAATTCGAAATCGAATTTTCGACCCCATCACAATACTTCCTTTATACATTATATGTATATAAGGAAAGTAAAAATGTTAATATTTTTAATATAATATTTTTTAATATAATAACATTTTTAATATAATTTATGCAAATTTCACACTACGATGTTTCTTTCGTCAGGTCATCCGTGACAAAATTTGTCAAGAAAATGTAGCGTATTTCTCTCGTCGTATTTTCATATCAGCTGTGAGAAATATGTTTGAAATATGAGAACTTACTCGTTTCGGCAAACTGACATAAATTTACGCATCACAATAAACTATATTTTTTAACATGCGTCATATTTGCATTCTTATATCTGCGTTATTAATTTCGATACTTATATCACAGCATTAACCCATTAAATGAAACTCCAACCAGTCTTGTAAAAGCAAAACGACAATCAAGATTGTCCTTCTGACATCACAAAGCCGCATTGATTCAATTCCACTGCAGTAGAACGCATACATAATTCATATCTCATTTATCCTTACTTAAACAACAAAGTGCGTTTAATATAACCTAAATAACAGCATAATCATATCTGCTTTATTAATTTCGATACGTATATCATAGCATTAACCCATTAAATAAGAACCCAACCTGCTTTGTAAAGGCAAAATAACATTAAAGATACGTCCTTCTGCCATTGCAAGGCCGCATTGATTCAATACCACTGCAGTAGAACACATGCATAATTCATATCTTCATTGTCCTTAGTTAAACAACAAAGTACGTTTTATACAACCTAAATAACAGCATAATCATATCTGCTTTATTAATTTCAATACGTATATCATAGCATTGTTGTGAAATGCTTGCCCTCGTTTAATAGTTGTTTTCGGTCAAAATTTAACTTACCGCAAATTCTAATTTACTTTCGATTCTAAAACTTGTTCTTTGAAATTTATTCCAAATTGATAAAGCACCATTTCTGTATTCGGCCCTTTTTGATCTTTAACGCCAGTTTCGGTAAACCTTGGTGTAGGGTTTTTGTCCCGCGCTTTAGTACATGTACTTCGCATTTGCATTTCATATTCCTTAACATTGGAACTCTTTTTCTTTGCGTCATGAACGCGTAATAACATTAAAGATGCTTGTATCTGTTTTTGGTGATTAGTTTTAGTTGGCGACGCGACATGGACGGGGTAGGTCGCGATTTGCCTAGCGGGCAACATGATAAGAATTCTAAAGTTCCTTGATATTTTAATTAAACGAAATGTAATTAAAGATTTTTAGCAAGCTGAGTAATTACAGTGATGAGATGATTATTTCGAATCTATGACTTGATTCTTGAAGATCTTGGTTAACGAGTTTTGGTTTAGTAGTCAGAGCGTTTGTTCTAACCTGACTGCATGTAATGAATGGACGAAGATGATCTTGATTCTGAAATATATTATGTGGAATTTAATAAAGAACTATTTAAGTTAAAAACCGTGGTTGGTTTTCCATCTTTCTTCAAATACGTCCAGGCAGTACATTCACCACTTCCGTTTTCCAGAATCCATATCCGTGAGTTCCAGATGTTCTACGAATGAGCTCCCTCACCGTCTACTTATACTTCCGGAATGGTCACCCATCCCGAGCGACCGATTCTCCTCTCAGCTTTTAGTTCAAGTACCGATCACACAACGCGAAACAAGACCGACGATGTTCCACTGCCACCCCGCGACCATGCGTAGTACGATCATCATCAGCGGTGATTCCCTTGATTTGCGGGAACAGCTACTGTAGTGCCCCTACGGCCGGAGCATTACAGCATTAACCCATTAAATAAGAACCCAACCTGCTTTGTAAAGGCAAAATAACATTTAAGATACGTCCTTCTACCATCACAAGGCCGCATTGATTCAATACCACTGCAGTAGAACACATACGTAATTCATATCTTCATTGTCCTTAGTTAAACAACAAAGTACGTTTTATACAACCTAAATAACAGCATAATCATATCTGCTTTATTAATTTCGATATGTATATCATAGCATTAACCCATTAAATAAGAACCCAACCTGCTTTGTAAAGGCAAAATAACATTTAAGATACGTCCTTCTACCATCACAAGGCCGCATTGATTCAATACCACTGCAGTAGAACACATACATAATTCATATCTTTATTGTCCTTAGTTAAACAACAAAGTACGTCTTATACAACCTAAATAACAGGATAATCATATCTGCATTATTAATTTCGATACGTATATCATAGCATTAACCCATTAAATAAGAACCCAACCTGCTTTGTAAAGGCAAAATAACATTTAAGATACGTCCTTCTACCATCACAAGGCCGCATTGATTCAATACCACTGCAGTAGAACACATACATAATTCATATCTTTATTGTCCTTAGTTAAACAACAAAGTACGTCTTATACAACCTAAATAACAGCATAATCATATCTGCTTTATTAATTTCGATATGTATATCATAGCATTAACCCATTAAATAAGAACCCAACCTGCTTTGTAAAGGCAAAATAACATTTAAGATACGTCCTTCTACCATCACAAGGCCGCATTGATTCAATACCACTGCAGTAGAACACATACATAATTCATATCTTTATTGTCCTTAGTTAAACAACAAAGTACGTCTTATACAACCTAAATAACAGGATAATCATATCTGCATTATTAATTTCGATACGTATATCATAGCATTAACCCATTAAATAAGAACCCAACCTGCTTTGTAAAAGCAAAATAACATTAAAGATACGTCCTTCTGCCATTACAAGACGACATTGATTCAATACCACTGCAGTAGAACACATACATAATTCATATCTTCATTGTCCTTAGTTAAACAACAAAGTACGTTTCATATAACCTAAATAACAGCATAATCATATCTGCTTTATTAATTTCGATACGTATATCATAGCATTAACCCATTAAATAAGAACCCAACCTGCTTTGTAAAGGCAAAATAACATTTAAGATACGTCCTTCTACCATCACAAGGCCGCATTGATTCAATACCACTGCAGTAGAACACATACATAATTCATATCTTTATTGTCCTTAGTTAAACAACAAAGTACGTTTTATACAACCTAAATAACAGCATAATCATATCTGCTTTATTAATTTCGATACGTATATCATAGCATTAACCCATTAAATAAGAACCCAACCTGCTTTGTAAATGCAAAATAACATTTAAGATACGTCCTTCTACCATCACAAGGCCGCATTGATTCAATACCACTGCAGTAGAACACATACATAATTCATATCTTTATTGTCCTTAGTTAAACAACAAAGTACGTTTCATACAACCTAAATAACAGCATAATCATATCTGCTTTATTAATTTCGATACGTATATCATAGCATTAACCCATTAAATAAGAACCCAACCTGCTTTGTAAAAGCAAAATAACATTAAAGATACGTCCTTCTGCCATTACAAGACGACATTGATTCAATACCACTGCAGTAGAACACATACATAATTCATATCTTCATTGTCCTTAGTTAAACAACAAAGTACGTTTCATATAACCTAAATAACAGCATAATCATATCTGCTTTATTAATTTCGATACGTATATCATAGCATTAACCCATTAAATAAGAACCCAACCTGCTTTGTAAAGGCAAAATAACATTTAAGATACGTCCTTCTACCATCACAAGGCCGCATTGATTCAATACCACTGCAGTAGAACACATACATAATTCATATCTTTATTGTCCTTAGTTAAACAACAAAGTACGTTTTATACAACCTAAATAACAGCATAATCATATCTGCTTTATTAATTTCGATACGTATATCATAGCATTAACCCATTAAATAAGAACCCAACCTGCTTTGTAAATGCAAAATAACATTTAAGATACGTCCTTCTACCATCACAAGGCCGCATTGATTCAATACCACTGCAGTAGAACACATACATAATTCATATCTTTATTGTCCTTAGTTAAACAACAAAGTACGTTTCATACAACCTAAATAACAGCATAATCATATCTGCTTTATTAATTTCGATACGTATATCATAGCATTAACCCATTAAATAAGAACCCAACCTGCTTTGTAAAAGCAAAATAACATTAAAGATACGTCCTTCTGCCATTACAAGACGACATTAATTCAATAACACTGCAGTAGAACACATACATAATTTATATCTTCTTTGTCCTTACATAAACAACAAAGTACGTTTCATACAACCTAAGTAACAGCATAATCATATCTGCTTTATTAATTTCGATACGTATATCATAGCATTAACTCATTAAATAAAAACCCAATCGACCTTATAATGGCGAAGCAACATTTAAGATACGTCCTTCTACCATCACAAGGCTGCATTTATTCAATTCCACTGCAGTAGAACACATACATAATTCATATCTTCATTGTCCTTAGTTAAACAACAAAGTACGTTTCATATAACCTAAATAACAGCATAATCATATCTGCTTTATTAATTTCGATACGTATATCATAGCATTAACCCATTAAATAAGAACCCAACCTGCTTTGTAAAGGCAAAATAACATTTAAGATACGTCCTTCTACCATCACAAGGCCGCATTGATTCAATACCACTGCAGTAGAACACATACATAATTCATATCTTTATTGTCCTTAGTTAAACAACAAAGTACGTTTTATACAACCTAAATAACAGCATAATCATATCTGCTTTATTAATTTCGATACGTATATCATAGCATTAACCCATTAAATAAGAACCCAACCTGCTTTGTAAATGCAAAATAACATTTAAGATACGTCCTTCTACCATCACAAGGCCGCATTGATTCAATACCACTGCAGTAGAACACATACATAATTCATATCTTTATTGTCCTTAGTTAAACAACAAAGTACGTTTCATACAACCTAAATAACAGCATAATCATATCTGCTTTATTAATTTCGATACGTATATCATAGCATTAACCCATTAAATAAGAACCCAACCTGCTTTGTAAAAGCAAAATAACATTAAAGATACGTCCTTCTGCCATTACAAGACGACATTGATTCAATAACACTGCAGTAGAACACATACATAATTTATATCTTCTTTGTCCTTACATAAACAACAAAGTACGTTTCATACAACCTAAGTAACAGCATAATCATATCTGCTTTATTAATTTCGATACGTATATCATAGCATTAACTCATTAAATAAAAACCCAATCGACCTTATAATGGCGAAGCAACATTTAAGATACGTCCTTCCACCATCACAAGGCTGCATTTATTCAATTCCACTGCAGTAGAACACATACATAATTCATATCTTCTTTATCCTTACTTAAACAACAAATTACAACCTAAATAACTGCATAATCATTCGACTGTATTGTGAAGAAACAACATTGATCGATTTTCTTCTTATCCAAATCATATTAGTTTCGCATGCATGCTTGCTTGCGCAAAAAGTTTGAAATCGTTCTTTGACAATAAAACTTTTAGAAGTTCTTGATCACGTATAAACAAAATACGCTTTGACTTCTCCCAGCTTACTTTAGCACGTGAATCAATTCCATATCAATCACGATTGCTGAATTTCAATCAAATGTATTGGTGCAACGCTGGCATCTATTAAGCGTGCTCACGTCTCATCGTGATGTCCTATGGCTTCGAAATGTTTGAAGTAGTTATGAATGGGACTCAAGGAGGATTAGTATGATGGTGGAATGGATAATGCTGTTCTACCCGGTTGACCTGTGCCTATTTCGGGAGGTATAAGAAGCATTTTTATTGATTTGTTAGATACTATAGTAACGTTTTAATGGATGAGAAATTTCATACTGAGTATGTTTTCTGAGTTATAAATTAGATTGCAAAAAATATGTGTACAAAATAAGTAAAATGATATGGAAAATGTGAGCAACGTATTCAACCACACATAAAATAAAAATGCACACATAAAACATAAAATAAAGCTATGTCGAGGGTACGCCCCATCCCCTTTGTCAGTGCCAACAGACCCAAATGAAATGAACACAAATAGAAGAAACAGGGGGCATACCTACCCAAGGGCGGATTGAGCCAGCAGAACACCGGAAAAATGCCAGGTGGACCAGTGTGATATGGGGCGATTTCTGGGAAGAATATTAATTACAAAACTAAAAGAAAAACTTTCATATGAGCAACAGCTGTCTGTGATTTTATCTGCACTTAGTCTTTGTAAAATTTATTTTTACGGAATTAATAATGTGATTTTACTAGTTTTCATGGGGTAGTTAATAGCCTTCCGACAATGTCGGACCAATGAGTTCTTTCTAAAACTTTTCTCTTGAAAAATTTCAGAAAGGACTCATTTTGAAAAAAAAAAAAAAAACTTGGGCCTTGGCACATGAGATTTATTATAGATATAAAAGGTCCTTGATATGTCAAATAATGATTTATTTCTGTAAACTTCAACCCTTTATGGTAAAAATTTTAAAAAGATACATTATGTAACAGATAAATGAATGGGTTGCATGCGATGCCTGATAAATTTGAGATAACAACGGTTTGGGTCTGAAAGGGCCAGCTAACACCCACCATTTCAACAAGTGCTAACCTCTTGGCTATAGTAGCGATAGCAAGATCAGACTTGTATCTGTGTGAAGTTGTCCCACAGGCCTAAACACGAATGTATCCACGTACTGGTTCGTTCCATATATTATGCGTAGAATGTTTCGAGTCCAGCCTGGCTTGGGTCTGAGCTCCGAAACTATTTAACCAGACTTGAACAAAGTCTATGTTTTGAAAAGTTATAAACAAAAATGTACGTAAGATATATGAAAGATTGTTTTAAAAATAATAAAGATATTTTCTTTTCATTCTTACTCACAAAACGTCTATAGCGAACATCCCATCCATGGATGCTATCATCTGCAATGAAACCTGATCCTGATTTTTTTTTTAATTTTCGCCATATAGAAAGAAAGTTCGAATTTAGAATTTTAGATATATCTAAAAAAGAACGGTTTTAACCAGTCCAAGCTAAAACTTAGAAGTATACAGGCTGGGTCAGTTAGTGCTTTAGATTGCAAAATGTCTTCAGGACTCCATTATTGTTGAGGTGAGCCAGGTCAAAAGATTCAAACCTTCAATCAAACCTTCAATCAAACCTTCTCATTAGGGTGGTGTACCTAAGGATTTACTCGATTTCGATTTCAAAATACATTTTTCTCCTCTTAGAATTTAAATTCTGTATACAAAATGAAATTTTTTTCGCGAGTAATACTAAAATAAAAAGTATTAGATTTTAACATGTTTTTCAACCTTTAGGATGTCAGATTCATTAAGACAAAAAGGGGTTTCAGCGTGATAAGGCCGAAATAAAAGAAAAGTTGGCCTTCATAGTCAGCCTTGGTGATTGACGCGCCTATGATCCGCACTATCTTAAATGACCTGCCTTTTAAATAAAATTCAATTTATATAAAAATAAGAACATGTATTTGTTTTGGAATTTTTTAATGACAACAAAGGTGAATGAAAGGAACTTCTACTAGGATCCTATTAGATAAGTTATAGCCGCAAAACTTGCTAATAGAAGACGATTTAGAGAAGGCAATAATGATTTGAGATGGTTTATGTAGCCTCCTAATTTGTGCTTTGTTGTATGTAATGCAACAATAAGCATCGGTAAAACGGTTTCATCTGTGTTAAAACTCATTAGCAATCTGGTCCTCTATGACGACGAGTACTATTTGTGCTCATTTCTTCTTTTTGACTTCGGCTTTGCTATTTCTCTAGAACTAAAGAAGGGGATCCAGTGCATCCTCGAAACAGTTATATGGTACATCTTTTATTTGTGATTGAATATGCTGCTCAAGTTTTCTTTATCCTTTACACAAAATGTTTTTAATTTATAATAAATAAGAACTTTTTAAACACAGCATACATACCAAAACCTAGTCTGATAGTTTCAAAGCCAAATAACAGCCTTCTTCTTCTGGACCGACAAGAAGCGCGACCTCATTCACTCAAGTAAAGTCGGAAACTGGGGATGGCACACATTACAGGGAGAAAGAAATTGCCAACGTGGCGGAAAAAATTTGAAAAAAAAATAAACCAAACCGGCTGGCAGCAGAAAACGAACAAATAAAATCACAGAAGGAAGAAAGATGAAAATGTAGCACTCAGAGGATGGATAGCAGGACGAATAGAAACTTACTTAATTTTTGAGAGGGAATTAAACAATAATCTTCAGAATTCACAGTATTGTAATTTAATTATTATCATTAGCTCTTAATTTTCTTTCTCTGAAAATACTAAAAATCTGGGGGATTTGTGGTAGTTTAAAAGAAGATGTAAGAAGTGTAATATATAACAGATATTTCAATCACATCCAATCCTCTTGAGGCGAAGATTCTATCAAAGAAACTCGCTGCTATGAAAAATGTTCTGGTTCAATTCAATTCCCAAAAGTAAATTTCTCCTCTCTTTGATTTCTAAACTCTGTAATGCGAGTTTCATACAAAGTAAATGGCAGTGTTCCGAGACACAGAATGTTATAAATATTTTTATCTTTTATTCAATTATTTTCTGAACATCAGCAATCTGACAATGATCTCTCATTCTAATTCTATCAGAGACAGGAATTTAAATTTTATTCTTCCTCCGTACGCAGTACAATGTATAGAATTGTCTGTCGTCGTCTAAAATTTGAGTGTACGATGTATTTACGTATGCTAAGTGTACTTATATTTATGTGTATATTAATATGTACACTGCATATTTAAGACTGTGGAGACGATACTTGTCAAATGAATGGAGCTATTCGGATGAATTTAGTACGATTGCTACTCTAATGACAGAAAGTGCACAAATTCCAATTATGGACATAAGTACTTAGATAGCGGGTGTGTAATTTGTGTTATTTCCATTGTATTTAACAATAAACTCACCCAGCCAAAATAAAATTGTGGCGCCAGACTTACTATATTAAATGACACTATAACAGTTGATATTTACAACATAATAACTGTCACGTGTAACAGCTGCCCAAATGGAAATCCCACATGTTGATTCCACGTTACGTTACGTAATGCGCTCACATACCAACTAGTATTGAAATTAGGGTCAGACTTGATCGACCCTTGCCCTACAAGGATTGGTCAAGTCTGACCCATTGGGCAGACCTGATGAAGCTCGCTTAAAAAATTCATGAGATGAAGAGGAGATGAAAAAATGGAGTTATGCGATCGACATGCAAAAGAGAGAAAGAAAAATCGAGATGAGAAAGTTGATGAGCTGATGAAAGTGTGCATATGTGGAAAGTCTTAAAAACTGACCATATAAGCACAAAGCTTAATACTGTAAAAAAGGTGTGAACAGCGTCGTATTTAAATTATGACAAACCCTGAGTCCTAACTCAACAGGCAATGACACAAACCATGAGTCCTAACTCAACGAGCAATGACACAAACCATGAGTCCTAACTCAACGGGCAATGACACAAACCATGAGTCCTAACTCAACGGGCAATGACACAAACCATGAGTCCTAACTCAACGGGCAATGACAGAACGAGGACAGCAGCAACAATGAGGGGCAATATACCGACTTAATAAACTTATTTTAATGAGGTTATATAAAGATAAATTTAAACCAATAGCAAAATTTAAGTATAACTGTGGTCTGGCATCATATGTTTCTAAGTCCCCTTAAAGTACTTAACTATGATTATATTATATTATGAATATTAGTTCAAGTAATAAATAAATTAATTTAATTATGAGAAATTATTTATCGTCTTATTAATAAAATTCCTTTACATTGGAGAGCGTAA
The DNA here is from genome assembly GCA_951213105.1 of Amaurobius ferox. NCBI lineage: Eukaryota > Metazoa > Arthropoda > Arachnida > Araneae > Amaurobiidae > Amaurobius > Amaurobius ferox. The sequence goes on from OX578140.1 coordinate 122,375,540, forward strand.
GAAATCATATACTCTAAGCGGTAGCAGAAATAGAAGGATTTAATTGTCAAAGCGCAACACAATATCAGGTGAAGATTCATATGTTTTCGGCATGTAATTTTTCAAATTTCAAAAATTAATATCAAGCAAAATTATTAATATATTCACCACTTTATAATCACAGTTACAATATATGAATATGGATCCCTTTTAAGATCTACATCAACTGAAGAAAATATTGTCCTCTCTATTACGCCCTCTGGCCAGACGAAGATTCGTGATTTAAACCCTAGTTGGGACATGAGTTCTTTATTTCTTGCTGAATTTATAACCAAATACTCGACTGAATATTTACAGGCCCCTTACCCTTCGTATGGCAAATTTAAATCATAAATTCAAATCACAAAATTCCATCCAGTATTGCTAAATAAACGACCATATTGTATGTAATTTTTCATAACAAAATATGTAACTATATTTGGAACGCTGGAATAGATCGTTTTCAGCTTATTTCATGTTATTCTCCTGTGTACAGCACACACAAACATACACACAGAGCGATAAATATATAGAGTGATAGACAGAAAAGGAGAGATAGAGGCAAAGAGATAGACAGAAAAAGACAGATGAAGATATGCAGATACAGACAAAGAGATAGATCAAACAGATAGACAGAATGAGACCAACAGATAGAGAAAGACAGACAGAGAGAAACAGACAGACAGAGACAAATAGACAGCGTGATTCAAACAAAGGTAAAGAGACAAGCAGAGAGAGAGAGAGAGAGAGAGTCAAAGTTAGATGAAGAGAGAATGAGAGATAGACTTGTGGGTTCGTATTCTAGAATACCAAAAACGTACAAATGTGCTCGGCTCCTATTTCAATGCTTTATCAATAGATATACTATATCCATACTCACATAATCCAATTAAGCGTTCCCAAAATTAGAATCGTGTTCCTACTACATATAACAACATTCATAGATTAGTTTCGTCCACTTTATGTCCTCGTCAGCGTGGATATGACCAACAGTAGCAAGTAAAATTCGTGACGTTCTATACTTTTGTGAACTATTGCAGATATTGACTACTACATGCTATAAAACGCATAAAAAGAACTAGACTTGTCCATTAGATGCTGTTGCAGGTAGAACAAAATTCGGGATATTATATATGTATTACAGGCGATGCAATCTATGTAATTATTGTCTAACGTGGTTTTGTCTTTCCAAATCATCCATACTCCTCCAGTGACCACGAAAGCTGTATATTTTGACAGCTATAGTACCAACCACGGTACAGAGCCTAACGGAGTCAAATTTTCACCCACCTCCGTCCCGCAAGGTGAGGCTTAACCGAAAAATCTATCAAGATTCTACAGAAGCTTATCTGATAACTTTTGAGCACTTATAGTATCAATCACGGGGCATAAACCTAATGAAAGCAAGTTTTCGATTTCTCTCCACCCCCCCCCCCCTTCAAATTTAGACAAAATTAGTTTGGTATAAACATTTTTCCTTGATCCTCCATAACCCGTTGATGACTTAGAAGGCTGTGCCGTTGCACATTTAGAGTATCGATCACGGGTTAGAACCTAACGGAACGGGATCTCCCCGAGAGCTGATAGTATAAAGTGTAGAAAAATATTTCCAAACTCTGGAGAAGCCTCTAGTAACTTAGTTGTCTAAAATTTTATATTTATACGATCAACCCCAAGACAGAATCAAACTGAGCCAATTTTCCAATAAGACGAGATTTTTTTGAAGCTAAGTGTCATACATTATTAAACAAAATAAAATTTATTAAAATAATACTGCAAAGGGGTGTTAGTCTCTCTGTCTTTGACATGCTTAAATACTAGTAAATAATATTTTTGTATCAGCAAGTTTTAAAGAACACTCGTATATGTTATATTTACAAATAATTTAAGATAATAAAATATTTCAATATTATTTAATAAGTATTTTCTGCTAATATTGTCTCCTATTTAATTCACATTCTAAAGTTATGTACGAAATATTTTGGTCTTAGACTTATTTGTAACATTTCAAGAAGGAGGAAAGGAATAAATGCAATAGCCTGAGTTTACTTCAAAAAGTAGGGCATGAATTTTTTAAACACACCCCGAAATCTGTGAAACCCTAAATGCCAGAGGTTGCAACCTTTTTTTTTACAAATATATTTTCTGAAAAATTTAGTTGGAAACCCAAATTCTTTGAGTTAAGCATGAAAAATGTAGGTTTTTTCTTCTGTAAACTTGCTCTATAAACTTAACGTGTATAACAGTGTGTATCACAAAAAGTGAACAGTGCAGGATTTTTTAAACAATTGGTTATAGATCCATAGTTCCAATTGCAAAACTGCTTTAAATTAAGTAACAAGTTAGTCAATAGTAATTTAAATGATGTAAAATATTTTTGTATAAAATTAAGAAAATTACGTTTTCATGCAGCCCTGCTATCGAAAAAAATCAAATTACAAAAATGTTGCCCAAACCGTATTTCAGAAAATTGAAAAAAATTTCGATGTATACGATCCTATGTGATATAATTATCATTTATTAAAATTTTCATTGGAAACAAAGGGGGGGGATCCACAAATCAACTTTGGCTGCAAATATTTACTAAAACTTTTACCACTTATTCAAATTTATCAAATTTATTCAAATTTATTCAAATCTACTATATTACAGTATATCTGTTACGTCACCATTATATTGATTCATAGTTTGTATTTAAGCCTCCAAGTAACTCTGATACCAAACTAGAGTTTGAATTATTGAAACTCTGCTACCAAACTAGAGTTTGAGTTCAGCAATACCGAACTGTGTGAAATGATTTTAATGTACCGCGAATGTTGGTGAAACAGTGGAGGAATACTACCAAACTGTTCAATATTCATAACTATTGTACCGCTATTGATATTACTAAACGAAACAAAGTTTTCAATCCAAGTTTCTACTACTCATATCCTCGATCTCTTTCTTGTATATACAATTATTAAATTATGAAAAAGAGAAAAAAATCTGATGTAGGCAGCACATGACTTTCCCTGCAGACTTATATTCACTTCTCTTTATCTCAATTAAATTTAATTCACTTTTAATTCAATTTTCGTTCTCATTTGGTAACTGGACTTATTTTCAAAGGTGGCGTAGAGAAAATACGAAAAAACAAAAATATCTGGAGAACGGCTAGTCCTAGTGTAATGGGGTTGGTCTTATTCTTTTCTTCGTCAAAAATTACGTATAAAACAATCATTTAATGGATATATTTGAGCATACGTAGATTTTTATTTTAGAGTTTAACGATTCTTGCGCACCATTTTGTAAAAAAAGGCAGGTTACTTTTTTCCGAATCGTAACAAAATCTAATCAGCACCAGAGTAACCCACAAGCGACTTATCTACCGAATTTTGTGAAATTCGGTCCATTAGTTTTTTAGCTAGAGTGGATAAAAGCTTTTGAGGGCTATTTCGCAAAATAAGGCGGATTTTTTTATTCCGAATCGTACCCAAAACTAATCAGCACCAGATTCGCCCACAAGTGACTTACCTACCAAATTTTATGAAATTCGGTCAATTAGTTTTTTAGTTAGAGTGGATACAAAATCTGAACAGACAGACACACAGACAGACAAAAAGACAGACAGACAGAAACACAAACAGATGTCACACTAAAAATAGTTTTTTCGTATTCTAGAGGTCTCGAAACGTGTAGATCCGTCGAAAACTCGAGTTGCGATTTTCCGCATGATTCCAATACTTTCCCTATACATTACCATGTATTGCAGGGAAAATAAAAAATATGTCTTTAAATATGAAAAGAAGCTGCAATTTAGAACTATTGTAGTTTAAACTAGCTGTATATTAGAAGTATCTATATTTTACAAAATTGTGAATCAAAAGTTTTACGACTAGGCTTAATGGATTGTTGACGTACCAATTCTTTGGAAGTTTCTTAAATCCTGAGAGCGGTATATTCAACAAAATTGATTCCAAAACTCTGTAGTTTGATGTAGTATAAAATGGATGTTAGAATTTAAGCTAAAACTTTTAAATAAATAGAATCTTCACAGCAAACATGAATGTTAACCCAGACTTTCCAACGGCGATTTCCAGGTAACGTAGGGGATGGTCCGTCTGATCACGTGATATTTCAAGTGTATTAGCCAGTATGTCCCGCCAGCCACGATTTTCAATTTATTACGTCATCTGTTTATTTTGACAAAGATTTTTGAAACTCATATATTGTAGTACGGGTAATCTTCCACTATTACACGGGTATATCTTCTAATCTACGAAAATATAAATAGTACGGATATATCTACCCATACAATTTTGGCGCTTTCATTTTAGAATGTATTGATTCAATTTCATATTTTTTGTATATTTGTTTACAAACAAGAACAGGATGTTTTATCCTTCATATCCGCCTGTGAAGATAATTTTGTATAACGAGAACAGCGATCCTTAAACTTCTTTTCAGACGCATATTTTTATAGAATATAATATAATATTTTAATAGTATATATAAATAATATTTATAGAATATATATATAATATTTTAATAGTTTATATAATGTAATATTTTAATATTTTAATATATTAAAATATTATATAGAATATAATATTTTAATAGAATGCTTTAAATGATAATTTCACTTACTATAGTATGGAATTTGTACGCAATTGTGAATTCTAAGTTTCTTTATATATTATACATTTCGTACGAAAAGCTGGTATGCTGCTAGTTATCTTATAAAATTACTCATATTTTCACTAAACTTTTAATTAAATTTCATGAGAAGCTTGGAGATGTAATGACTCTAATCAAAGAACCACAGACTGAGAAAATGAAAACTCTCAATCCTACGAGTTCCTCTAAGTAAATATTTGAAATCCCAATTACCTTTACCAGAAGTGAAAAATTATGTGTGCAGTCCTTTGTTAAACATGGTGATTACTAATAAGGACTACTTTTCTATAAGGTTTTGGTTGAAAAAACAATTTTATATGAAATTTGAAAATATAGCTTTTATTCAAAGTAACCGTTTAAGGATTATAGCACGCAACATTTGCAGGCACATTTACAGACTTATTTTGACTTTTCTGTCGTATCTCTGCTCTTCGTATATTTATATATACACAAATAATAAAAAATCTGATGTGGGCAGCACATGACTTTCCCTGCAGACTTATATCCACGTTCTCTTTATTTTAATTAAATTTATTTCACTTATAATTCAATTTTCTTTCTCATTCGGTAACCGGACTTATTTTCAAAGGTGGCGCGTAGAGAAAATAAAAAAACTCAAATATCTCGAGAACGGCTAGTCCTAGTGTAATGGGGTTGGTCTTATTCTTTTCATCGTTAAAAATTACGTATTAAACAAGCATTTAATGGATATATTTGAGCATACGTAGTTCTTTAGTTTAGATTTTGACAATTTTTGCTGGCCATTTTTCAAAAAAAGGCAGGTTATTTTTTCCGAATCATACCAAAATCTAATCAGCACCAGGGTGACCCACGAGTGACTCATCTACCGAATTTTGTGAAATTCGGTCCATTAGTTTTTCAGTTAAAGTGGATACAAACTTTTGCGGGCCATTTCACAAAAAAAGGCGGGTTCTTTTATCCCAAATCATACCCAAAACTAATCAGGACCAGACTCGCCCACAAGTGACTTACCCACCAAATTTTGTGAAATTCGGTTCATTAGTTTTTTAGTTAGAGTGGATACAATATCTGCACAGACAGACACACACACAGACGTCACGCTAAAACTGGTTTTTTTAGTACTCTAGAGGTCTTGAAACGTGTAGATCCGTCGAAAACTCAAGTTGCGATTTTCGACATGATTCCAATACTTTCCCTATACATTACCATGTATTTATTTATTTAATTATTTATTTATTACAAAGACTGCAAGCAACAGGACGTAGTCCCAGTTACAGCATGCAGGAGCAAAACTACATTCAAAATACCATGACATACATTAAAAAAAAGTTAAAATACATTAAAAAGTTAAAACATTAAAATTAAAAAACACTTCACAAGAATACATGTAATAAAACACAAGATGTTCACAACAAATGCTCTTTAAAATCCTTCTCAGAAGAATAAAAAATATCAAGATAATCAGGGAAACCATTGTATAATTTAGAAAAGCAATTTATAGCACAATTATTGCCAATACTCGACCCAAACTTCCTAATGGCAAATAAATTCAAGCTTCTAGTTCTATACTGTGGGACATGAAAACCAATCCCACCCAAGACATGGGAACAGTCAACTCGGCCACGAAACAAACCCCTGAAAAAAGAACACAGAATAAAATCCCTTCTTCTCTGTAAGCTTACAACACCAAACAAACCACGCAAAAAAGCAGACGACAATGCATAACAACTAATGCCAGTTTTCCTAAAATAAAGATATCTCAAGAAACTATTCTGGATGACCTCAATCCTTCTAGAGTGAACGGCCTGAAAAGGCCTCCAAACCACAGACGCATACTCCAGCCCAGACCTGACCAAGGCATTGAAAAGAACTATTCTGGAATCCTCATTTACAAAATCATGCGTAATCCTCCTGATGTAGCTTAGATTTCTGTATGATTTAGCACAAATATTGGAGACATGTGTGGAAAAAGAAAAATCAGATGTATACGTGACCCCAAGATCAGCAATAGAAAACCTTCTAGTCAAAACAGAGTTGCTAATAGCATACGAAAATAAAATAGGCACTTTTTTACGAGTAAACGACACCACACTACATTTACTGATATTGAGATGCAAACGATTTTTGCCACACCAATCAGAAAGGACAAGCAGCTCCGACTGAATATTATTACACGAAACAGCATGAAAAATAGGACACAAAATCTTCAGATCGTCCGCATAAAAAAGGCAATTTCCAAAACAATCAGCAAAATCATCAATAAAGATAATAAATAAAAGGGGACCAAGAATAGAGCCCTGGGGCACACCAGATGTAGCCGAAAAGCTCCTACTCGATGACGAACCAAAATTTACACATGAAAACCTAGAACCCAAATATGACTTCAACAACATAACCAAATTAGTACAGAACCCAATACTATTCAATTTATGTATCAGAATACCGTGATCAACCGAATCAAAAGCCTTCGCAAAATCCGTGTAAACAACATCTAATTGACTCCCAGCATCAATGGCATCAATTACATACGAATTAAAACAAAGAAGATTTGTAACAGTTGACCTGCCTCTCATGAAACCATGCTGATTGACAGAAATAAACGACCTAACTTGTCTGTATATATATCTATGCAACACAAACTCAAAAACCTTGGCAAAAGGAGAAATAATGGAGATGGGCCTATAGTTATCAATACGACATTTGTCACCTTTTTTAAAAATAGGAACAATTCTCGATATCTTCCATTCCTCTGGAAAAACATTACACCTGATGGACAGGTTAAACATAATGAGTAAAGGATATACAAGATATTCAGAACACGCCTTAATAATATAAGCAGGAATATTGTCTAAACCCAACGAGCCAGAACCCTTAAGACCATTAATGCCACCAGAAACATCATTCAAAGTAACAAGACCAACACTCACAACACCAGAGATATCCGAATTGTAATGCCCAGCCGGAAACGAATCAGCATCGAACGGTGTACTGACAATATAATTAGCACAAAAAAAATCAGCGAAAGCATTAGCAATGGATTTATCAGTGGAATACAAAGTATTATTCAAATTCATAGTTTTGCACACAGTCTTATCTTTAGACTTACTATAGGACCAAAAACGCTTAGGATTGCTTTTAATAGACAATTCAACCAACCTAACATAAGATTTATAATCACTATTAATATCAGACTTAATCTTAGCTCTAAGCACTTTATACTGAATAAGGTCATAAGTCAAACCTCGCTGTCTATATTTTTCACGAAACCTGTTCTTCAGCCTGATATTCCGTATAGTACCACGACCAAACCAGGGAGGGTAGTCACTGACTCTAGCAACCGTCTTAGGAATACATGTATCAAAAATTTGAAAAAGATGAAGATAAAAAGCACTAACCACATAGTCAATATTATTAGACCAATTCAAGAAATTCCAATCAACATTACTCAATTTTTTATACAAGAGTTCAAAATCAGCCTTTTTAAAATCATATAGCACACAATCAGAAAGAGGCCTCCCAGTCACCTTGACTCTTGGAGTCTTAGTATAATTAAGAGTTATAATGATAGAGGGATGATGTACATCCTCAGGAAGCAAAATATCCTCAACACTAGCCCGTTTAATACTTAAAATACGTTCATCATATCTAGAGATAACCAGATCCAAAGCTGTGTCATTGATATTCAACACCTTGTTCAGTTGATTCATCTCATACAGGTTTAAAAAATTCATAAGTAACATTTCAGTATTCGTGTGATTAACTTCATTAGACATGACACAGGGCCAGACAATACCAGGTAGGTTAAAATCACCAACTATAATAATGTCATGATTAAAACAACCAAAATCAGCTTCAAACAGATTGAAAAATTTGTCATAGGCAATAAAATCCGAAGCAGGTTTAATATATACTACACATAAAAACAAATATTTGCCAACAGCTAGATCAATTTTAATCCACACCGATTCCCCCTGATCATCACCCATGGATAACTCTTTGAAATAAATATTAGACTTGAGTGCAATCAGCACCCCCACCTCCACGTAAATCTCGATTATCCATATTTGACCTATCTCTACGTATAACAGCGTACCGGCCATCAAAAAGTTCAGAGTTTTTTATACTTTCACAAAGCCAAGTCTCAGTAAAACAGATTATATCATAGTCTTGGGCCAGCGTAGATAAGAACACTTTGTTAGTTTTTGTCCGAAGACCCCTAACATTCTGGTAATACATCTTAATGTCCCGGATTGAAGAACATCCATCCTTGACCACTGGCCCAATATGTAGTCAATTCACATCATTATCCTCGAGGCCATCCGTCACACCCTCCCGGAAAACTTGTTTATCATTTAATTTGCCAAAAAATTTAATTATAAAACAACCTTCTGGCCAAATATGACCCTTTAATAACTTCGCCATGTCATGTTCAAGGACCTCAATATGAAAAGAGGAGTATGAGTTAAACCTAGTAACAAGTCTGGTACATGTAAAACTATCAATAAGGCAGATCTTTAGATGGGATTCGATATCAGACGCCCTCGTATCAGGACTCAACCTTGACAGAAAAACCGCTCCCATTCTGGGGCGTTTCTGAGCCGCCACTAACTTTGAACTTTTACATGATCCATTTACAATAGTCTTTATTTTCGGCTCAGCACTATATCCCTTAGAGTAGTCATTGACTATCCCCACAGAACCAGATCCCACATTATTCAAAATCCTATCACTGTTTGCATGCATATGATCAATACCAGCTCGATTTCGAATTCGACGCAAATCTGGCCATTGTTCCTTATCTCTGATGTTCATTTCAACTCCATCATCAACACTTACCTTCAAGCATTCGCCCATACTATTACTTTGAACAGAATCCAAACGTTGATCAATTTCCTTCGAAACGATCCCACACTGTTTCAGATCACTGCCACTTGCCCTGTTCCCTATGAAACCATTTCTTGCATTACTATCCGAGTATACTTTATCTTCAATGCTGACCATTCTCCTAAGCAGGTCAGTATGATTATCCTGCACTTTTCTATTAAGTAGTTCAACCAGTGCTACAATTCTATCCGAGAAATCCAAGTTATTATCGGAACTGCTCTTACACTCACCAGTTTTATCACCTACATCCAATGCCTGCTCAAAAATCTCTATCACCTTCTCTCTGTTGCATTCAAAACTGGCCCTATCCTGCTTGGAGGCCGATTTTCTTTCACAAACAGATAAAAATATCACATTTAAGTTATTGATACACTCAGAAAATGTTCTTCGCAACACAGATCCAACATCTTCCGACGTTGAAACATCAAAATTCGCCATTTCAGATCAAACACAAATTCACCGAATTATTCCTAACTAGTCGATTATAATACTCAATATAATACTAAAACACTTAAATACTTTTTATTAAAACACTTTACTTTAAAACCTCAATATAAAAGAACTTGAGACCAGAGCACAAAAATGACCAACCTTCATAATCGCCCTCTACCGGCCATCCTCATTGCAGGGAAAGTAAAAATATTAATATATTTTACACCAAGGTGCTGCCTAAATTCATGTTTTGCGTCATTACAAACAGTAACTGATATTTATGTAAAATAAAAATTGTCGGAAGTAGCATGGTACGAAACTATCAATATATGTGAAGCAATTTTAAAAACAAAATGAATTTCATTATGCGGGACAATAAAAGCAACGCAGTTACCATATGCATTAACGGCCCTGCTTTCCTTGTCCAATAAAGAACGTTTACATTTTGCTTCCAAAGCTAATTCATACCCTATTATTACTGTGTAGCAATGCTTGCTAATACAGTTTTGGTTCGTATACTAGGAAATGTACAAGCCGATTTCCGGAATTTGAGATTCGAACCTCTGCTTAAAATTACACCGGAACATATAGCAAATTTATGAAAATCCAGCAATGTTTTTCCGATACGCCTACTTACAACAAAAAATCTGATGTGTACAGCACATGACTTTCCTTATATAATGCAATGAATTTGCTACTTTTACAGTAAAAAAAATAGGTTATTCTTATAGTAGAGACTTACATTCTTTCCAAGATATTGGATTTTCGTCAATGAGTCGTCATTTTCATTGATTTAGTGTCATTTATTTCCATTTGGCGAGAATTTCGTTAATTTAGCAACATTTAAAAAATCGCCAAATTGGCGACTTTCTACCAAATTCGTCGCCAAAATCTCGCCAAACGTTATGGATGGAGAAATAAGTTATTCTTATAGCAGATAAATGACTATTGCCGTTCAAATACAAATGTATTTCTCAAAGTATGTTTTCTTATGAATGAAACCCAGCTAGATCCACAAAAATGATGTCACCAAATTTATCGTATGATATTACATATAAAAAGTGAACATGCGTCTCAACAGTTAATATTTTTTTTAATTTATGGAGTTTTTTGATATATTTGTTTGAAAAATGTGCAATATCTCGAGAACGGTTCGTGCTGGAGTTCTAAAGTTTATGTCAATCGTTTTCTAAAGAAAAATTACATTAAAAATGTCTATTTGCGTAACTTTATTAAAGCTTTCAAATTTTTGATGATTTTTTTCAAAATTTCACTCGACAATTTCGGTTGTTTCTGAACATTCGATTGAGCATAAAAACAATAGGCTTCCGGTACTCATGGATTGTAATTTTTGTACCAAATTTCGTTCGTCAGTTATCGTCTCCACAGACGCACTGACACACACATACACGCACACACACAAACACACGCACACACACACACGCACACGCACGCACGCACACACACAAACACACACGCACGCACGCACACACACACACACACACACACACACACACACACACACACACAGACAGGCATCATCTCAAAAACGTCTGATTCATGTTCAGGGATGCTTGAAACGTGCTCTCCCGTCGAAAATTCGAATTCGAATTTTCGACCCCGTCATAATACTTTCCTTATACATTATACGTATATCAGGAAAGTAAATATAAGGAAAGTAAAAAGGAATAACTTGTTGCGAAGGCGTACTACGCCTTAAATAAGGGTGTAGAGTGTATTCAATCCAGCTTTCGTTATCCGCCTTCGTTAGCTCAAGCAAGAAGATATAGTCGTAAAAAATAAACTTTGCTATAATTAAAAGCTGAGATAAGATCAAATTAGTGAAATACCTAGCATTAGGAAGGGGGCTCAAAATCGTGTCATCGTGCTGCTTTCAAAATACCTTATACTCAGTACAATTAATTCCAAAATCAACAGCTGACTTCATAAACATAATTAAAAGCTGCGTTCGAAAAGTGTATTTCATTACCTCCTTTATAAACACGTCATTACTATAACAACAGACGACAGTTACCACGACCAACAGCGACGCGGAACGGGTAAAAAAAAGACACACTTCACCAGCGGAACCAAAAAATTTCAATTTTTAGGCGTTGTTTGAAAAATTCACACAAAATAACATCATATAGTAATTAAAAAATATGTTAGAATGCTACGAAAAAGGAATCTTATAAAATTCATATTTCGATGTATTTACAAATAAATAAATATGAAAGAATTATTTCACAGATTCAATTAAAATATCGTAAGAAAAAATGTTCTTCGGTCTTTTTTGATGATGTCAGAATAGAAACTTTGCAATAATATTTTCGATAGGTAAGGCACCGATTTGTGTGAACATCGATCAAAATTGTTCTTCAACATTAAATAAATAGAGAACTAATTCTAGTTTTTAGAAAATCTCGCCAAGGTATGCTATACCGGAAGCTCAACTGACCAGGTACCGAATTTTGTGGTTATCTGAAGCTCCGATTTTCCGTTACTAACGGCACATACAGACAAGCAAACAGAGAAACAAATAAACATCTTCGTTTATTATGTAAGATACCGCTTACTGATCAACAATCTTGAGTTTTAAGATTATCGGGGAAATCTTAAATAATTTAATCCAAAAAGTATGCCTAAAATATTCTGAAATGATATTGGATATAAGTTTGTGATTGTAGCGTGTTTGGGGAGGGGGGGGGGGATAGGATTAGCAAAATACCTACATTTAAGAATTTGCTATTTGTATCAAAATTTCCATCAACATTTTGAATCCTGTGCAGAACTGTTAAAAGAAAATCAAAACTTAAATTAATATTATTTGGCAATAGGTTTTTTGAAGAATTTTTTTTCAGATTGGGTGTGAGGGGGGAAGTAGTTTAAAGGATATTCTATTAAATGAAAATTTCATGTTATCAACGCCTGATTGAAATTGCAACTGCTCTATGTTAAATATTCTTTTATCGCCGAATTTAATCATATAAATCTCGAAATCGCTAATTTCATAATTAAACTATCGAATTTCATTGCCAGACTTTGCATTAAGAAAAATCCAAAAGAAAAAAATTTAAAAACAGGACTTAATCGATAACAACATAATTTATGATAAACAGATTTCATAACATATATAAATATTTAAATTATAACGATTTATACCGCAGCAAAATGTTAAAGATAATTTGGGAAATAAAATTCAACGATTCCGGTTTGATATGCAAGTTAAGAGCTTAGATGCATCAGTAACCTAAAGACGAAACCCTAGTATGTAAATAAATATTATTTCAAAGTCAAAACTTTAGATATAACATTCACTTTCCTCAAAAAGTCAAACATTTTTGAATATAAATGTCAAAAGCGAGCATAAGGAAGAAATCGATGTATAAAACGTAACATTGATTTTTTGAGGAGAAAATATCCGAAAATCAACAGTCTTTTTACCAATAACGTAAGTTGACGAAGAAAAAATGTAAATGCAATAAGGAGTTTCAAAGTTTACATGATAAAATATCTGCCGAAAAATTGCTTTCAATAACAAAACCAGTTTACTAAAATTTACCATATATTTATATATACCCACAAAACCCGCTTATAGGGCCGTTCACAGTTTTAATCGCGCTTCCATTGCAGATAACAAAATCCATGGACGAGTTTTGCAGATAGATATTTTTAGATAAATACATTTATATACAAAAGCAAGTCAAAAATGAACTCTTAAGAATAAAATTTAAATACTACTAGAAGAATACCCGTTGAATATCAACGGTCTCACAATAAGCAACACCTGAATAATGTAAATTTTCGTATAATTCGCGTTTCATATTTATTCGGCAACTCGAATATTTAGGTGTGTAGAACCCCTAAAGAAGAAAATATTGGAAAACTTAAATTCCGCACTTATTCCTTTAGAATTATCTATACCCGTACACCAAATTAAAGTCTAACCCAAAGCATGCTAATTTGTCATTTCCCCTTTCGAATGTTTTTCTGTGGAGCACACCCATAAATGAACATTTCTGAAAATCTCTGTTCATCTTGAGTTTTTTATCTGATGATTGGCTTATATACCAAATATTAAACTTTGTCTCTGTCCTTTATATCCATGACTCCGACATTAAAATTAAGATAAGAATGATGAGTTATGTATATAATTAAACGCTTTGTTTTGGAATCTGATTTAAAATATAGCTCCAGGTCAATATACACATAATGTGCACAACAAAACTATACAGCGTCAAAATTATTCAATCTATTCTAATCCAAGGGGAAAACTCCCCTTGGATTAGAATCTATTCCTTTTCCAATTCCAATGCAAAGATCTAAGAAAGTTTTCTCATTAAATTCTTCATTTAGAGGGGACATAAATTTTATGCTTTCTACAGAGCAGAGGCATTTCTGTATCTGGACGTTCAGCTGTGTGCTTACTTTTTGCAGTACAGAGATATTTATATTGTTCGACATGGTGTTGCAACTCTGGAACAGACCGAATGCGTTTGAAGATTGCACTGGCCAACGCACATTGCGGGGTTTAAAAAATTGAACTTATTCTCATATATATTTAGGGCGCTGATTCGAAAAATGGCTTAGGTTTTGCACTATCAGTTATAGTTTTGTAAGAAAAGCACAGACACCTTATTTGATGATTCAACCGATTGTCCGCCAAAATTAGGGATCCTTAATCGCATAATCTGCTATACAAGGCGTCCCAAAACTATTGAAACGCGCTTTAATTGTTTACCTGTTGGAGATAAGTGGACAATGTAAATTGCAAAAATATTGAAAGTAAGGTAGGAAATAAAACTACGTTAATGAAATAGTCCTCCCATTCATTTTCAAAAAGTTACACTTTTTAAATTTTTATATGACCCCCTTAGACAAATTTGGTCAATCAGAAAATTTTTATTTTTAATGCAACAAGATCATTAAAAAAAACGCGCATCTGTATCTATAAAATCAACTGAATTATGATAAAGGAAAACATCTGACTTATGTCACCATACCATGTGAAAGTTTGTTTCATCAGTGAAAATAGGGATCATAAACAAATTGCAGATGGAAATTGTTTAGATCAAAAATACGTTAATATGTGTCAAAATATCATAAATGCATCTAAATAATTACATTCAATTTTCAATTAAATATAACTCGTTCAATTTTAAAGATACAGATATGTGGGGTTTTTTTAATGATCTTGTTGCATTAAAAATAAAATATTCTGATTGACCCAATTTGTCAAAAGTGTAACTTCTTGAAAATGAATGGGAGGACTATTTCATTAACGTAGTTTTATATCCTACCTTAATTTCAACAATTTTGCAATTTACATTGTCCACTTCTCTCCAACAGGTAAAGAATTAAAGCGCGTTTCAGTCTTTTGGGGACACACTGTATTTTACATGATTTTGAAAATATTAATATATTATTGATATTACATACTATGAAAACGACCATATATTACTAACTCAGTGTATTTCACCCCGAAAGCAAATAAAATGACCAGCCAAACAGGGTCCACAGGGATTAAGACCGCCCCCACCACCTCCAAGAGGTATACTCAGCCCTCCTGATAAAAATATTAAATTTTTAGTATGGATATAAAATTTCATCCAAAATATCATCAAAATTTTGCCTAAAAAATTTCTTTATGAAATTATTTTTTTATGAATTACTTGGTTTCAAAGATTTTTTAATTTAGCTAAATTTGTGGTTTTACTGAACATCAATGTATCTATATATTTAATTAAATTTTTACTTTCCTTATATACATAATGTATAAGGAAAGTATTGTGACGGGGTCGAAAATTCGAATTCGAGTTTTCGATGGGAGAGCACGTTTCAAGCATCCCTAAACACGAATCAGACGTTTCTGAGATGATGTCTCTGTGTGTGTGTGTGTGTGTGTGTGTGTGTGTGTGTGTGTGTGTGTGTGTGTGTGTGTGTGTGTGTGTGTGTGTGCGTGCGTGTGTCCGTGCAGGAGAGCACGTTTCAAGCATCCCTGATCACGAATCAAACATTTTTGAAGTGATGGCTTTGTGTGTGTGTGTGTGTCAGTGAGTCTGTGGAGACGATAACTGACAAACGAATGGACCGATTCGAACAAATTTGGTACAAAAATCACAATCCGTAAACACTGGAAGCCTATTGTTTTTATACGCAATCGAATGTTCAGAACCCCCCTAAATTTTCTAGTGAAATTTTGAAAAAATCGTCAAAAAATCAAAACTGCTAATAAAGTTACACAAATAGACATTTCTTATGTAATTTTTCATTAGAAAACGATTAACATAAATTTTAGAACGCTAACATGAACCGTTCTTGAAATATTGCACATTTTTCCAAAAAATTTTCAAAAAGTTATATAAAATAAAAAAAAAATACTTCCTATTGAGAAACATGTTCACTTTTCATATGTAATATCATGCGATAAATTGGGTGACATCATTCTCGTGGATCTAGCTCGTTCCATTCATGAAAAAAGATATTTTGAGTAATACTTTTGTATATAAACTCCAATAATCATTTATCTGCTGTAAGAATAACTTATTTCTCCGTCCATAACGCTTGGCGAGATTTTGGCGACCAATTCGGCAGAATGTCGCCAACTTGGCGACTTTTTGAAATGTTGCCAAATTAACAAAAATCTCGCCAAATTGATAAAAATGACTCTAAATAAATGAAAATGACGACTGAAAATGACGAACGATTGAAGAAAATTCAATATCTTGGAAAGAATATAAGTATCTACTATAAGAATAACATTTTTTTAACTGTAAAAGTAGTAAATTCATTTCATTATATAAGGAAAGTCATGTGTTACCCACATCAGATTTTTTTAACTGTAAAAGTAGTAAATTCATTGCATTATATAAGGAAAGTCATGTGTTGCCCACATCAGATTTTTTTTTAAATTATGACAATAGTATTTAAGATACTAACTTATATATTATTGCCTTCACTATAATATATTGGAGTCAAAATCAACTGATAAGTAGTTAAGATTTAATATTAAGCGTTAATGTATTAATTTTCAGAAAATTTTTTCGATTAATTAACAGCTTTCCTACTAGTTCATGCTTATATTATAATCAATTGCAGCTATTATTAATATTGATGTATAGTAGCTACAGGAACATTAATAATCAACTCTTATCTTACACATATAAATATGCAATTATTTGATAATAATTTATATGGATTGAAATATATAATAGTAACTACTATGGTTTATTAACGCTAATGATTGATTGTGTTTTAAGTTAGCCCCTCCTTCAAGACGCTTGAGCCTCCTTGAATCCAACAAAATCTTCAATTTCGTCTCTGTGTGCGGTCCTGAATATAACCAGTCATTCAACATACGTATAAAAATCTTCTTTAATGCGGTTTTCTACAGTGAAATCTATCAGAGCAATTTCTTTCAAGTTTTTAACAGTAATCTACCTTATATGTGGGTGTCCCACCGTCCTTATATTTCTGGTGTAGATTTTATATCCTGGTGATATGTTTTGCCTTGCTCTTCTCTGAAATCACAGTGAATTTTGATGAAAGTGATCTGAGGAAAGTGATTTAAGTGGCAGTGTAGGCAATTGACCTTTGTGAGGATTCTATTATTCATGATTAATGTATGCTAATTTTACTTCTTATTATGCAAATTTATGTATGAAACACCTCAACTCTATTTTCGAGAATCTTGTACTCACGACTGGCCAGGACTATAAAAGAGGCAAACGTTAGGCAGAAGGAATTCATATTCGGATATGCGGATTGGAATTCGATAAGAATGTAATCGTGAGTCGTCGTGCAGCTTAGACTGGTATTGTGATACGAGAGTGGTGCGGGGGGGGGTGATCCCCTCTACAATATTGTGAGTATAGATATCTATGGTTTAATAGTTGATTAGTATTGCTAATTCAGTTCAGTCGGGGTACAGATATGATAGTGCTTCCCTCAATAAGTCTGACACATATATAGCAACACTGTTGACAGACCCATATGATTTCTGGATAGTACCAGCCTTCAAACGACACGTGTCAAAATTTTATGACATTCTGGCAATTAGTTTATAGATTACAGTGGTTTTAGTGGTCCTAGTTTTGTAATTTTCAAAACAATGGATAAAAAATAATTTCGTGTGTTGATTAGACATTGTTTTTTGATGGGGAAAAATACTGTTGAAGCCAAACAGTGGCTTGATAATCGTTATGGAGACTCTGCAGCAGGCAAATCAACAATTATTGACTGGTATGCTGAATTTAAACGCGGTCGTACAAACACCGATGATGCTTAACGCTCTGGTCGACCAAAATCGGCAGTTGTTCCGGAAAACATAAAAAAAGTTCACAAAATAGTTTTGAAAGACCGTAAAGTGAAGTTGAGTGAGATAGCTGACACCTTCAAAATATCCGAAGGTAGTGTGTTTACAATTTTACACGAAAATTTGAGAATACGTAAGTTACTTTTGAAGTGGGTTTGCTCACACGGGATAAAAAAAACGCGTCGACGATTCAGAGCGCTGTTTGGAGCTGTTCAAGCGAGATAAGAAGGATTTCTTGCGTCAGTATGTAACAGTGGATGAAACATGGATCCATTACTACACACCTGAATCAAAAAAATCGTCAGCTGAGTGGACAGCAGTCGGTGAAAGTCGTCCAAAGCGACCCAAAACCCAAAAGTCAGCTGGCAAGATTATGGCATCCGTATTTTGGGACACGCATGGTATTTTGTTCATCGACTATCTTGAGAAAGGTAAAACTATCAATAGCGAATATTACATGGCATTATTGGATCGATTAAGTGTAGAAATCAAGAAAAAACGGCCTCATTAATGGAACTCTAGTCAGTAGATTTAAGATTGAAGTGACTACACTGGTGAATCAAAGGCATGATTTTAGGAATAGATACGTAAAGGTTACTTTACAATGGTATCCCCAGAGTAAGGTTACTTTACACCTTGATTCTCATATTGTAAACAAGTTTATTAAAATTTGAGAGCATGTCTCAACTAATTAAAAATCTTTATATGCCTTATGTTTTTTAAGAAAATTTTTAACTAGAACAAACTAAAATTAGGCACAAAACTCAGTATTGTCAATTGAATCTATGAGATGTAAGTTTTTTTATAAACTATCTTATCTGGAAACTATACAAATATTTTCTATTGGTCTAACTTTATATGTAATGGTAACAGGGTGATTTTTGTCTTTGTCAACCAAAAGTTCATTAATTATAGTTTGTTCTCCAACTGCCAAATATTTTCTCAGATGCCGCTCTTTTCTTATCCAGTGGCCATGTTTGACTCTGTTGCAAATTTTGGCTACGCCGTATCTCTAAAACAAGAGCTGATGCGGTCAAACGGATGCCAATTTTGGCATCAATGGCACAGTAGCCCAAATATACTCAAGAATATGAATAAATTTCAAGGCACCAGTTCAAAAAAATTTTGGGGAGTTTCGCTGTGTTATTAATTTTTTTCCTTATAAATATATGTTCCAAATAGTCAATCATTTAACAGAATAATTTTCGACCTAGAAGGACTCCGTTTAGAATCTCTGACCTCATGGTCTGGAGACATGAGCTCTATCAATTAAACTTCTCAGAATCTTTGAGAATATCACATTCTCTAATTGCGTCTAGACATTTTACATTAAACGGTTTATGTTCCTTTGTCCTTCTTATGACCCTTCGTGGTTATGTTCCTTTATTAAGTGTATTCAATAAATACAATACTCTTTGTGCGAAGGATAAGAAAAACTGGAGCAACGTATAAAGCACAAATAATACAATAATGCAGCATGCAGCTGTTTCAGAGATACAGTGGATACCCTTCGTCGGTATAAGAGAACCAACAAACACGAAGTCCAAAACAGGATTCCTCTTTGGGACTTAGGGTTTGTTGGTTTTCTTGCACTGGCTGATTTAAAAATTGTATTATCATATTAGGGGTTCTGATGGGTACGGCCACCCCAATGCACTCTTTAATAAGAGCGGTTTATTTTTGACAAAACTTTGTCTAGATTATGGATCTCCTCTCATATTGACGATTTTAAACAGGGAGGTCCAAAAGATCTTAGACAACTTCTTGGATCTTAGACTTTGTATGCCTTTAAGGATAGGTCAGGCATACAAAAACACACCCGTTTTGCATAAGAACATGTAGCCGTAAACTAGGCATAGTTGAGAAAATTTGTTATTGTGAGAGACAGAATAAGTTGGAGATAAAAAGTTATTGATACGCATAGAAGGAAATACACATACAAACAGAAAATTAATAGTACATTTAGAAAGATAATTTAGAAATATACAAACAAAAGTTCAATAATAAAAGAGAAAAAGTGGTTAAAATAAAAGCAAAATAAAATAGCTTTTATTCTCCCATAGTAAAAGAAATGGAAAGAACTAAAAGAAATATGATGATAATAATTTAATAAATACAATTTTATTGACTATAACGTTAAAAGCAAAATCAGACACATCCGTTAAGTAATTTTATCAAAGATATCTTTGGCAATAAGAACACAGTTTTTAATTTTGTTGACAGAGTTATGATGTTTACAGACCTTAGAAAAGCATAGGGTTTGATTAATAATTGAGGGTTTAGTTAAGTGAAAATTTTTAAAGGACAGGAAAAAACATAGTGATCAACGTCACCATAATTGTTACAAGGGCAATTGGAGGTGGATTTGATTTTGAAATAGAAGAGATAATCATGAAAAGGAGCGTGACCTGTTAAAAAGTAAATCAAGTATTTATTATGAATTTGAAAATTAGTAAGGACAAAAGTGTTTA
Organism: Amaurobius ferox; assembly: GCA_951213105.1. NCBI lineage: Eukaryota > Metazoa > Arthropoda > Arachnida > Araneae > Amaurobiidae > Amaurobius > Amaurobius ferox. The sequence goes on from OX578140.1 coordinate 122,396,297, forward strand.
CGAAATCCCTGTAACATCTGACGCGGACCTTGTCGCTAGAGTCTTTGAGGCAGTAGCACGTGTCGAAGAGAGTTCTTGCATTCTTGAACGCATTCGTCAATCCATACATTGACATTGAGACATGCATATCTGCGGATGACAAGAACTGTAAGCCTCTGCTTTAATACTATGATAAACAATTGTAATTAATACTTATAATTGTTATGTCTAATAAACCTGTGTTGTATTATCTGCATACCTTTCTTTTTGCTTTTTCCTGCATCTGTAACTCATGGTGGCGTTTGCGGTCACATGTTCCTATGCAAAACGGACTTTTCTTTGCATGCCTGACCTATCCTTAAAGTTTGTATAAGATCTTTTGGACTACCCTGTATAAGTACTACATTGGTAGTACTAACCGTACCGTAGGTATTCGTTTATCTGAGCATGCTCGCGATATGTCTACTGCTGAAACTGTCTACTGTTCTTTCCCATTTTGTTATTAACGATAATTTTACCCCTAATATCGATAAAACGTTTCTCCTAATTAGGTGCAATAACCCCATAATATTCTTCTTTATGAATCCCTTTTCATTTATATTTATCACAACTCTATTTGCAATTTCAATTCCGTTCGGCACCCCAGTTTCGCAAAGTGTCTGATTTGTGAATCACGGTAAGCCCTTATATAATTTTCGAGATATGTAGTCCATTTTTCTTTGCTTTTGACGACACATTTACAGGTTATCCTGTATTTTATGATCCACTGTTATTTGTGTATTTTGTAATTAAAATGTTTTCTAAATGTATATATTTTAAAAGATCAGTTTGCAAATATTTTCTCACGGTTGTGGGCTGTGTATAAGAGCTCATGTTCGTCACTCAACAATTTACTTTGCATGTCACACAGCAATTTACTTTGTTCGTCACTGAAAAATTTACTTTTTTCATCACTTAACAATTTACTTTGTGTTCGTCAATAATTCATTTTTGTGTTCCGCAACAATTTACTTTTGTGTTCGTCAACTATTTATTTCGTGTTCGTCAACAATTTAATTTTGTCTTTAAAATTTATTTTGTTCAACAGAAATCAAATTTTCTCGTCAAAAATGTTGCCGTCAAAATTTATTTTGTTTAACAATTTATTTCTGTTCTCCCACTCAACAATTTACTTTGTTCGTCACTCAGCAATTGTTTGTCACTCAACTTTGTGTTCGTCAACAATTTATTTTTGTGTCAACAATATACTTTTGTTTTTGTCAACAATTCATTTTTGTGTTCGTCCCTCAACAATTTACTTCGTTTGTCATTCAACAATTTACTTTGTTCGTCATTCAACAATTTACTTTGTTCGTCATTCAACAATTTACTCATGTTCGACACTCAACAGTTTACTTTCAACTGATGAAGAACGTAGTGACGTCTGAAAGAGCTCTGGATTCGAAATTTTAAGTGCATCATAAATAGTGTTATTATTAAAGATATTTTAATTTGCCAAAATTGTTTGTCTTTATTTTATTTTAAAGTTTTTGCTAAATTTACGTGTTTCTATGCAATTTAATTAAACGTAATTGATCCCTTTTATGCATGGTTATGTGAAATTTTGTCCTATACTGTCATGCTAAGAAAATATAAAAGTTTTCTTTCAAAATTCTATCTAGTTCTAGATTTTGCTTTATCAAGACTGAATATAAAGTTCCGTGAAAATCCATTAATATTTGGGGTAGTACTATCATGTACACAAAGAAAACCGCAGACAGACAGAAGGAGATCACGCTAAAAATAACCAAAACGTGTTCAGGAGGTCTAAAACGTATATTGACATCAAATTCTCGAAAGTGAAAATCTTCGTGAAAGCAATATTTTTTCTATAGTACTAACTAACTAACTAACACACTCTCCTAGAGTGCCCGGCCGTCCAAATAGCTGCTCTTAGTCCCCTGGACGAGTCGGACGGTCTGGGTCTTCTACTCTCCTAGAGTGCAGAGGCTGGGACTTGGCACTTCGCCTTCTGTCCCAAGGGGAAATTTTTCTATAGTACGTGTCAGAAAGTAAAATAGTTAAAATCGCAGCTATAAGTTTTGAAGGAAGTATCAGAGGATGTTGAAATTTATATCGACGCTAGTTTTATTATTGATCAAAAGATTGCCAAAAAATCGAAGACAGTTTCAATGGAATAATTTGAGAAGGAGTGTTTTATAGCAGCAGCTAAAGTTGTGTGCTCAAACAAAGCTAATGCTTCTAAATGATAAGTTTGTTTGGAACGACTGTTACTCGCGACGAAAGTAGACCTGACAGTGAATGTTGAAGAGACATAGAAAAAAAAATTTTACAAGTTTTACATTGGAGTTAGTTTTTAGTTTGACATTGGATGAAAGCGCGGATTTAACTGATACAAGTCTGTTGATTGCCTTCACGATAGACGACTTAAGATCGACGACTTAAGTTGACGACTAACTTAAAAAATTTTAAGTTAGTCGTCGACAATCGACGACTAAGATCGACGACTAACTTAAAATTTTTTAATATCTGTTGGCGTCGCGTCTCTTGAAATCAACCATGAAATCAACCTTTCTAAAAACTACGAAAATTCCTCTTAGCATCATTGATCAAGAAAACTCTATCATGCCAAATCTATCGGTTTCGAAATTACCACTAAAGTCATCACAGACATTCTAACTTCCATTCGAGTAAAGGGTTTGAATCGATAGTTTTAAGCTTTTCACAGATGGCATAGAGTGGCTATAATGCCACGTTACCGACGCCTGATGATTAAACATTTCGAAGGTGCTCACGAGGATTTTTAAGTTGAAATATGCCATCTAAGATTTCATAAAGCAAAAATAAAATCAGAGTGAGTACTAAAGTTCGACAATCCGAAGTAATTGGTCGATTTTGTCTTCCTTTTGGGCATTTTTTCTCATTTACATTAATAAAATTTGAAAGAAGATTCAATCAAAAGGACTGCTGGATCTCCCGTTTAATGACATCAAAGTCTGAAGATTGAATTAAAATGCTTAGAGTTCCAACTTTACGAATAAAATTTAAATAATTTCCAAAGAATGTTAAAATTATAGTCTGAAAATGCGTTTCTCGATATGTGACTGCAATATATCAGTTCCAAAAGACATTTCAAAGTTTTCATGATCACTAAACGTCTTTGAATGCAGGAACTGATTCCTTTTCTATAAATGCGATGGAGACTCCAAATAACTTTCAACTGGAAATAATTGGCCTACAATGTGACTTCGACTTTAAAATCAAAGTTCAGAAAGTGAAGTTTTTCAAGTCGTAAAGTTAAAAGAAGATCACATTATAGTAAAGTACATAGGGCAACACTGCAATAGATTTAAAAAATTTTTATTCAACAAACTTTCCATTACTTGTTGCTTCTGAATTTGAATCTAAAAGTGGTATATTACACTTGTTTATTAATCATCATCATCACTCATCGTACCTAGTGTCACACAAGGCCTTCAGCTTGCGTCGCCACCCTGGTGGATCCTGTGTTGTAGTCCTTGCTTCTAACCAGCTCGTCCATCCAATCGAATTCCTCTCTTGTTCTACCAGTCTCCTCCAAGTTCATAAATGGAGACTCCTCAATCCATGCAAGATAGCCGTCATCTGGTATCTTTCAAGTCGCAACACCATCAGCCAGAAGTATTTTATTTAAGCTTTGGGTTTCCATAAGTCTTTTCACAGAAAAGGGTGATTGACCCTTTGCCCAACCCCCAAAAGGGGGGACCCAACTATACCCTTGGGGCTGGGGATCCATTTTAGTCGTCTTTTACGACATGTATGAACTCCGGCCGTCCATTAAGCTGCTCTATGTCTTACGATGAGTCGGTCGGCCTGGGCGTTCGACATGTATGAGCTACAATGGTGCTATATTCTTACCCGGACGCCACATGGGAATACTTGTCTATTGTGTGACAAATATAATCGAATTATTCCATAAGGTTGAGCACCTAAATCAAGTAGGCTATACAGATTAACCCATCTAGGACAGAGGTCAGTAATCTTTTACTACCCACAAACATCTCACAGATGGTGACGAACACTCAATAAAGAAAATATTGCATTACATACTTGCATATGAATACAAATATACATGCACACTAAAATAATATATGTAAAAAAATCACAAAAACTGCGTGTACTGCAACTACAATGATACTTTTAAATAGGTAGATTTCCAGTTACATTTAAAAATGTATCTACAGTAAAACCTGTAAAATTGAACACCTCTATATGTTGGACACCTGTCTATCTTAGAACGAGTTAGTTGGACACCTGTCTATCTACCGAACGAATTCCTATGTTTTAACATGTACATAATACTGTCTAACTTGGACACCCGTCTATTTTGGAAGTTGGACACTGTTTACATTACTAAGTTGGACAAGTTCCTTAAAATTGGCATTTGCATAAAGGAAGTAACCTACCACTTTTGACCTTCCTTATCTATCCCCGGGGATTATCTTTTGTTGTAGATCCCCAGAAGTATTCCTTTGTTGCTGTTATCACTTCCAGGAAGCTCTTATTTGCCCACATTTCTTTCTTATTGTTGCTAAGGGACCGTCCCTCCCCACCATTCCACAGCCCTCAATTATGTATTACATACCTTTTTGTTATCAGTTTGTTTACACACACACAACAACACACTTGAAGAATGGACATTTATAGCTTCCCTACCCCATCTTTGCATTGTCCAATTAGATTTCTGCATCTTCTGAATAAAAAAGTTTCTCTACCCTCAAAAGTCGCTTTTGTTTCTTAGTGAATTCTGGAGAAGTGAGAGTGATTTTAGTGACGTGCACATTAGTTTTTAATAATCAGCAAACGTAAATTAGTTGAGCTAACTATTGAAAAGAAGAAAATAATTCTTGATCGGCTAGACAAAGGTGACAGTTGCAGAAAGTTGGCAAAGAAGGTCGGCATATCAAAATCTACTGTTTCCAATATAAACAATATCATACATGCATGGGATCTGAACTGCTCTGGAACAAGAAAAAGAATCTGTAGAACCCCCACATGATGACCTAAATGAGAAAGTGCTTCAATTTTTTCTATGTTGTCGTGGCAAGAACATCCCCATAAGGGGCCCACTTCTTCAGGAAAAGGCTAAAGAAATTGCTTCAGAGTTGAAAATGGAGTCATTTTTTACAAGTCCTTTCGGAAACGAAACGATGAGTTTTAAAGTTCTTTGCGGTGAATTAGCTGGTGCTAACATCCACTTTGCAGAAGACTGGAAAAGTAAACTTTCAAGTCTAACGTTAGAGTATGGCGACGAAAACATTTTTAATACAGATGAAACTGACCTTTTTATCGGTTGTTGCCTACACGTTCATTGGTGAAAATGAGTGAAATATCAGAGGTGGGCAAAAGTCTAAAGAAAGGATCACAGTCTTGTTGTGCTGCAGCACTCGAGGAGAAAAGTTGAAGCCTTTGGTAATAGGAAAAGCAGCCTACCCTAGGGCATTTAAGAGCAGCAATGTGGAAATAAACAACCTTCCTGCAATATGGCAGCATCACAAGAAAACCTGGATGCCTACCGCAATATTTTCAGATTAGTTGACTGAGATCAACAAAAAAATGAAGCATGCAAACAGAAAAATTCTGTTATTCATTGACAATGCAACAAGTCATGTCGACTTGAAGTTGTCAAACATTACACTAAAATTTTTGCTTCCTAATTTAACGAGTGAAGTGCAACCATTAAACAAAGGGATTAATCAAGCAGTAAAGTTATTGTATAGTAAACAACTAATGTAGAAGCGTATCCAGGCTAGAGAATTGTGAGAATGCGGCAAAATTTGTCAAAGAGATGACAGTCTTAGACGAAGTCCTATGTTAACACAGAAGGACTTTAAAGCACTGGCAACTTTCTCATCATAGCCAAGAAGCCAATATATCCAGATCTTGAATTAGTGTGGTCTTATATATCCCCAAAATGAATATTTTCGCCGAGCAAATCAATTCCGATAGTATATTATTTTACAGGACGCATTCGTTGATTTTTCAATGTTGCAATTGCTTACTTTGGGGCCTCTCTAATGCGGGGGCCCGGGCACCTCCCGCATATCCCTGCTTTAGTTAGGCACTGAACACAGACAAAGACCCCGTTACTTAGCAAATTCCATCAGTCCATGCAACGATTATTCGCTGCAGAGAAGCTCTGACGCAGTAAAACTCTAAGACATCGGTTTTATCGCATCACTGAGGATATGATCTTAATTTATCAAATGGAATATTTTCGGACTGCAAAATAAAACTGATATGATTTAATATTTTTCCATATTCCCATATTTCTTTAATAACTAAAATGAATTACCCGCCATTCCCCGGGTCGTAAATAAGCGCCTGCTACTTAAATAATACATTTACATATAACACCACTCTCTTTTCAAATCCCTAAACCAGTTTCAATCCAAATCACCAAGGAATGCGAGATCTTTAGTTTAAGCGCAAAGAACACCTTTCCATAAACGTAGGAAGCTAAAATACAAGGTTCTTTATAAGGTTGGGCACTCCGTCCGGCAACCAATGAAAAAGTTGTCAGGTTGACGAAATGGGAAATAAGATTCGTCATTCGTGATGTCATGGTCCAGAGTACACCTTGAGAGACGTAGCCAAACCACACGCATTATTGCAGTTAAAAATCGTTTCTTAATTTTGATGTGGCAATATACAGGAGTAAACAACTTACGCAAAATTTAAAATTGCGTTGTGCACACAGGATCTAGTGATGTTTAAGGAAATTTAGTTACGTCGTTAGAGTAAGATGAGATACACAGTTAACATAGTCGGTCTGACTTGAGAGCCAGAGAACAAAATACGCGTGTTCTTAATTCCCATGTCGTCATATGTGCAGAGCCAGGTAAAATAATTAAGGCATGCTCCGGGACGAGCACCCACACACACACACACCGCTCTCCCTGCTAAAACAAAAAATTTTACAATTTTAAAAAACGATCCTTTGCGTAGGGCAGGATTTCCCCTCCTTTAGGTGTGCCTTAAATCCCACAGTTAGTTGGGCATGCTCAATCAACAGGTCAAAATCTACTAAACTTCATTGCGAAAATGATAATCTGAATTTTTATGCATTCACATCAAAAAATCACAAATATGTGTAATTACGTATTAAATAACAAAATATAAATTACCAGAATAGAAGATATACATGCAACATTTTACCAAATAATAGAATAGTGCTAATCTTAGTTTTTTGAATGCCACATAGGAAACTTTTAAAATGCAAATTTCGATGCATTTAAAAAAATAAATATAAAAGAATTATCCCTACGGATTCGGTTCAAACATCGTCGGAAAAGACGTTCATTCTTCGATCTTCCCGATTGTATCAAAATAGAAATTCGATGATAATATTTTCGGTAGCTAAGGAGCCTATTTGTATGAAAATCACTCAGAATCGTGCTAACATATAAAATAACTAAAAAACTAATTTGAATTAAAAAAAAATATTACCGAGGTGCACCTTTCCGAGTTCTTGCGTACCTGTGTACCGAAATTCGGTTGTATGGTACTTGGATTTCACGCTACAGGCCGCACACCCACACAAACATATTTTATTATGTAAGATTACGGTTATTTTGAAAGCAGTTCATATAGCTAAAATTCTGCTAATAGTTTTACATATTTTTAGAGCATAATTAAAATTTATTCTGACTCATACATTTTAACACAACGAATAAAAATATTTAATTGCCTGCTGTATGAATAAAAATTATTATAGTAAAAGAAATGAAAAATAAAAGTTTCTATAATCATACTCATGCAGATAAAAAAAAAATACAATAGGACAAGAAAGCTTCTTTTAAGTTTTTTGTTACTTTTTATAATACTAGGAAGCTAAGCTCGCCCGTAATCTCGGTAATGCTCGCTAGGCTCGCTTCGCGAGCACTGGAACGCCACCTGCTGCGCAGATATAATACACCCTTTAAGGCAGGCGTAAAATGTCCGTTGGGTTCCACATGTTTTCTAAGGTCGCCAACCCCCGTAACTCGCTTCGCAAGCATTTTAATGCCACATGCTATACAGGCGTAATACACCTGTTGGAGACCGTTACATACTAACTAACATTCACCAGCCCTGGAACTCGCTTTGCGATCTATTTCAATCCGGCCGGCACACAGGACCTCCTACGTGTCCTCTGCTCGCTGACACATTCATCTCTTGTTTGCTACGCTCGCCAGCACCCGTACCTCCTATTCGCATCCGTGCTCGCCAGCACCCGTACCACCAGTTCGCCTCCTACTAGTTTACGCTCGCTGAGTTCGCTTCACGAGCCCTTCAGTACCACCTGCTACACAGAAGTAATATGTCCGTTTAGTCCACCCCCTGATCGCGTCCTGGATAAACTAACAATAGCAAAACCACGAATTTTTGCAGACAGGTACCTACATAGTTGAATGTTTACAGGGCGGTGTTATTTTTGTAGTTTACAAAATATTTTACTTTTTACAGTTCTAGGGTGGAAAATATTCTTTCGTATCGACACATCCATCTATTTTCTCTGCCTCGTACAGCAAAAATTATAGCATACAAAAATATGAAATTCGGTACATTTACAGAGAAATAATAGGATAGTACGATGCAGTAAATATTAAATTTTGTACATTTATAGAGAACATTTATAGAGAAATAATAGGGTTACACGATGAAGTAAACTGTTTACCAAATTAACTTTTAGTTTGGCTTAAAATAACTCACGAAGCGAGCTCAGCGAGTAGAAGGTAAAGCTAGTTATGAGGGCTGGCTAAGTGTAGCAAGCAAGGAACAGATCTCCCTAGTAATCTAAAAAGCATTTCTCATGATTCACTTGTGCATAGAGCCACGCCTACATTTGTTCACTCCCATTATTAGAATTCAGAGTTTTCGTAGTGCATTGAAATAGTGTTTAAATAAATATGAAAGACGGGATAATTTTTTACTTTTTCATTCTAAATCACTATCTCCGTAGATGCTAAAACAAAATTTGCCAAGGAAAATGTGGAAATTGAAATAACTTTTCAGTGTGGATTCAGTAATGGCAATAATTCAGCCATTTCAAGTGAAAATTTTATTTTATTTTACTTCTACAGACCGACAGAGTATTGGTTTTTTTTTTATTGTTTTTTTTTTCGACTGAAGCCATTTTAGCCGAAACGGATAGTAGTATTCTATCTCCCCACAGAGTATGATATTATAAAAAATTAAATATTAAATATTTTTGCGTATCGTTTCTAGTACCAATAATATTTTAAAAGTACATTCTATATAATAAATGATTTTACTGAAAACTTATATAAATTTTTGTAAACACAATAAATCCAGAAGACTGCGCTGACAAAGCCGCAGTAAATTGAAATATGTAGAATCAAATACCTTGGACTATTCTGTCCAGGACATATTTGCTGTTCATACACACACGCTGTTTACCGAGCGGTGAAATTGCTCGCAAGTGTGGCAACAATGGATGAGTGATAAAATAGCATGTCATACTTATACTGCCTAGCCCATGGAGTTAGAAAAGAGGAGATAAAACTCCTATGGATGAAAAGCTTGAAAGTGCCATAATGCTTTGAAAATTATATCTAGGTGTCGCTAGTATTTGTAAAGTAGTTGCTATCGTTAGTTGACACTATAGAAAGGCGTAGTATTTAGTATATGTATTTTTAATAATTTTTAAATTAAGTATTCCTTAATTATGAGTATAATTAACCAGTATTTTTTTTATAGTTGTAGGATAGAGTATAGAATATGTGGAGATAAAAATGAATTGGAAAGTAAAATTATTTTGAATACGTCGGAATATTCTTTATTGCTTCAGTTATTCTTTGCGATGTACTAATAATTAATTTTTACAAAATTGACAGTTTAAATAAATATTTTAGGTCTTTCGCCATAGAAATGCATACAATCCAGGACTGTTTAACTTATCCTGCGCCACCTGAATTATTGTCTCAAACGATATTGGCGTTTTCTTAATATGAAGATTTAACACCTTACTTTTACTTCCATGGCCTAGCCCATAACCAGAAAAGGTCATAACCTGTAAAGGGTGTATGCTAACGGTCCCAAACTGTCGTTTATTGTGCCATGTATAATTTCTCGTTGGATTTCTTATCTAGAATTCTCGTCTCAAAGTAATTCTGTAGAAACACAGTAGTAGATAGAGGGAGTTGTGACGGAAATATTATTTTGCTGACGCTTTTAAATATCTGATGTCACTGCTCGTAAGAAAATAAAATTACTAGTGCTGAGTGTACTGCACTTGAATATTTCAATAATGACCAGAAAGGACTAACTGCTTGCCAGAATAAGTGGCTTTCTGAAAGAGATAAATATTGCCATAGGTCATTAGTAAAGATATTAAGATAATAAAGGGATTATGATAACATGAATCCTAAGTGGAATCACCCTATATGGTAGGTAACAAAATGAGGATCAGAGCCCAAATACCTCGTACAGATTTATTCATATTCAGCGAGATCAAATCAGAAGAGTGTCGTGCTTAGATTCAGAGATTTTTATTTTCTAAGATTTTTAATATTCAAAATTCATAATTTTCCCCCTTCCCTTCTAAATTCAAAATTTATTTATGATTATTGAATATTTCGGCGATTTATCTCGTATTAACGTTTATTTATCATCCCTTTCATACATTTTTATATTCCGAATTACGCACGCGAAGTATCTACAAACGCTAAATGTATCCATAGAATCCTTTACTTATTCGCCTGTGCCCCTGTAATTTTCCTTTTCGGCCTTACGCCTTCACTTTCGAGCAGCAATTATATTCCTCTGAAAGCGAAAAATAACGCTCCTTTTTGACCATTTCATAGCTTATCAGTTGAGTTGATGTTCATACCAGATGTTTTGGGGTGCCTAGGAATTCCGTAGGGTTGGCGCAACGGAGCAATGAACATTGGCGGGAAAACGTGGTAGCTAGCTTGGCGGCATTTTCGTGCCGCGCGGTTCGTTGCGAAGTGTCCCTTTTTTAATTCCCCGGGGTATGTGAGGCGCTCGGTGTGCGGCGCAAGTTTTTTCACTCGCCAAGATTGGCGTCTCCTGGGAAGCGAAAATTTGGTTGGAAAGTGGGGAGTTGGATTCTAAGAGCAGATCAGAGAGGTTGGAAGAAAATGTGGAGTGCCGGGCCGGGGCTCATGCTGAGCACCCGGGCTCGCCCGAAAGGTGTTTTGAAGACCGCAGAAAATTCTCACGCAAGTTTAGTTTCTTTGAATTTACGAACTGTTGGCTTTAATAAATCCCGATGCAACAGAAATCCTGCGATCGGGATGACTCTGGGAGGTACTGCTAAGATCTTGAAAATGTGCTTCTATTGATGACACTGTGTCCATCAAAGTCCTTAGTGGTCAACATGTGATGTGAAAGACCTTGTGTTTAATATTTCCAAAAGTTCTCAGAAGTCCTTAGTGGTCAACATGTGACATGAAAGGTCTTGTGTGTAATGTTTCCAATAAGTTTTGGGCAAGAGATTTAGTAGTTGACATGTGACGTAAAAAGCTTTGCGCTTAATGTTTTCCATTAGTTGCCAATAATATGTGTCTCCTATGGTAGAATGTTTATGCTGTGTAATGTCATGATTTCGTAGTTCTAAATATTTTTATTTAAATTTAACGTTTTTAGTGCTGGACAGCTCAGGCAGACCAAACTATGGTCTTCAGACCAGAGAGGAATCTGAGCCTGGGAATTAATCTGATAACTGGGGATTAAATTAATAACCGAGAATTAATTTGATAACTGGGTTATTTAATTTGGGTTTTAATATTTCTTTTCTTATCATCGCAATGTACTTTAATTATCCACTATACGAATTATTAGTATTAACAATTTGGAAGATGTTTTTGTTCGTAAATTTAAAGTGTTAATAATGAAAGTTTTAGTTTAACATATAATTGAGTTGAGTTTTTCTTTTGTGTTTCTTTGTTGGCTGTGCTCTATTTAATTCTGGGTTAAGTGAAGTTTTGGAGAATTTGTTGATGGTTGATGATAATTATAAATGGTTAACAACGAAGTAATATGCACAGGCCAAACTGTAGGAAAAACAATTAATAAAAGAAACATTATTAAAATAAGTTAGAAACTCTAATATTGAAGTGTAATAAGCAATGTAATATTAAATGGTAAAAAGAAACAAAGAATATTAATACAACAGAAAGAAACCTTTATTAACTTATATTAAGAGAAAAATTAAATTAACTTATATTGACTTTAAAGTAAAAAGAAATCTTAAAAATAAAATATGAAAAATAAATAAAGCTTTTTTTTTCTTCACAACAAGAGTCATATTTTATTATCGTTCGTTCCCATATAAATTTGTCGGTCTATAGAGGAAGTTATGTGTAATGTACACATTTGGAAAGTAAAAATATTTTTCAAAAATTCATGCAAAAAAATATATCCTTACTTTTTTTAAGATAACAGGGTGAATAACTACTCGAATCATCATACAGAAATACAACTTACCTAAAATAAAAAAAGCAAATTAATATTCTATATGCAAATATTAAACATGTTTAAATAAAAATCACTTATAGAAGCATAAAAATCTGATGTGGGCAGTACATGACTTTTCTTATATAACACAATGAATTTACTACGTTTACAGCTAAAAAAATTTTATTCTTGTAGTAGATACTTATATTCTTTCCAAGATATTGAATTTTCTTCAATTAGTAGTCATTTTCATTAATTTAGCGTCATTTTTATCTATTTGGCGAGATTTTCGTTAATTAGGCACCATTTACAAAAGTCGCCATGTTGGCGACATTCCGCCAAATTCGCCGCCAAAATCTCGCCAAACGTTATGAACAGAGAAATAAGTTATTCTTACAGCAGATAAATGACTATTGGCGTTCAAATACAAAAAATTTACTCAAAGTATCTTTTCTCATGAAAGGAACGAATTAGATCCACGAGAATGATATCACCAAAATTTATCGCATGATATTACATATGAAAAGTGAACATGTTTCTCAACAAGTAATATTTTCTTTTAATTTATAGGATTTTATGATAACTTTATTTGAAAACTGTGCAATATCTCGAGAACGGTTAATGCTAGCGTTCTAGAGTTTATATCAATCGTTTTCTAAGGATCAATTACATAAGAAATGTCTATTTGCGTAACTTTACTAAAGAATTTGATTTTTTGATGATTTTTTCAAAATTTCACTCAAAAATTTAGGGAGGTTCTGGACAATCGATTGTGTTTAAAAACAATAGGCTTCCAGTATTTATGGATTGTGATTTTTCTAAAAAATTTCATTCGAATCGCTCCATTCGTTCGTGAGATATCGTCTCCACAGACTCACTGACACACACACACACATACTTTCACACACACAGACATCACTTCAAAAATGTTCGATTCGTGATCAGGGATGCTTGAAACGTGCTCTCCCGTCGAAAACTTGAATTCGAATTTTCGACCCCCTCACAATACTTTAGTTATACATTATATGCATATAAGGAAAGTAATAGACGGGAAAAATGAAACGCGCTACTTTTGCAACTTTTTACTTTCCTTATATACATAATGTGTAAGGAAAGTATTGTGAGGGGGTCGAAAATTCGAATTCGAGTTTTCAACAGGAGGGCACGTTTCAAGCATCCCTGAACACGAATGAGACGCTTTTGAGATGATGTCTGTGTGTATGTGTGTGTGAAAGTGTGTGTGTGTGTGCGTGTGTGTGTGTCAGTGAATCTGTGGAGACGATAATTGACGAACGAATGGACAGATTCGAAAGAAATTTGGTACAAAAATTACGATCCATGAATGCTGGAAGCCTATTGTTTTTATACGCAATCGAATGTCCAAAACACCCCCAAATTTTCGAGTGAAATTTTGAAAAAATCATCAAAAATTTAAAATCTTTAATAAAGTTGCGTAAATAGTCTTTTCTTATATAATTTTTCATTAGAAATCGACTAATATAATTTTTAGAACGCTAGCATGAACCGTTCTCGAGATATTGCACATTTTTCAAAAAAAATTATCAAAAAATCATATAAAATAAAAAAAAATATTACCTATTGTGAAATATGTTCAGTTTTCATAAGTAATATCATGCGATAAAATATGTGACATCATATCTAGGATCTAGCTCGTTCCATTCATGAGAAAAGATGCTTTAAGCAATACTTTTATATTTGGACGCCACTAGTCAGTAATTTGCTATAAGAATAACTTATTTCTCAGTCCATAACGCTTGGCGAGATTTTGACGGAATGTCGCCAACTTGGCGACTCTTTAAATGTTGCCAAATTAGCGAAAATGTCGCCAAATTAATAAAAATGATGCTAAAACAATGAAAATGACGATTAGATGATGAAGTAATTATTCAAGTATTTTAATATATGGACTATATCTCTTATTAAGGATGCTATCAATATTTATGATTGTATAGAGTTGCGCTAAGTATAAGTTAATTGAGTATTTTAAAATAGTTTTACATGTTGTCATCTTGAAAAATCGCCCAATGTACAATTCAACGATAGAAACACAGCGGCGTGGATCTTACACATTATTTTTACTTTCCCTGCAATACATGGTAATGTATAGGGAAAGTATTGGAATTGTCATAGTGACTTATGACTGTACGAGTGTGAAACACGACATTTTTCTGTTCTTCCCAAAAACGTTCTCTTTCGGAAGCCATTTTTATTCCAAGCTTTTATTTCTGTACGAGTTTGCACTTTTCATGCAGAAAGCGTGGGATCTGGCTTCCGCAAATGTTCCGAAGATAATTTCTTATTACTTTATTTATTACCCAGGGCAGTGGTTTCGTTTCTGCAGGCGATGACGCGAGGTTGCCGCACAAACCGTTGGATGCTACATTTAATTTCGTGCTAGGAGTTGAAGGTCGAGGCGACCGATATTACCATTTTTCACAGTAGAGGGGCTCTCTTGGCCCTGAGTTTTCGTTGGAGAAGGAGCTCTTTATTTCTCGCTCTGATTGTGCGACACAAAAGAACTTATGACCCAACGGTCATTTTTGTGTCTCGGATTATAACTTTGATTCAGAAGGAATCTTATAATCCGTGTGGGCCAAGACAATTATCTTTTATTTACAAATTCTAACTTTTTCTTATTTATTTCAGAGGACCTAGACGAAAATCCCTTACCATTTGGCTGCAGCATTAAAGAATTCGGGATCCGGAAGAATCGAATTAGACCTATGAATACCGAACTCGAAATCGCGGATTGCCTGGAATTTTCTCGAAAGAGTCAGGTGGATTATTCCTAGTGATTACTCATCCTGGCTAGCTAGATTTTTATTCAGTCGATGGATTCGGCTATGTGCTAAGTGAACTCAACCTAATGTGTGTGGACGATTTGCTTCTTGATCCTTTGAGATCTTGAGTCGAAATACTCATCTGAATCAGTGTTTGTGTGAAATGGTAATATGAAATAGTGATGAAGTATTCAGGTATTTAAATAGCATTTATTGAAGGTATCGAAATTCTTAAAGGAGAATTTCTAAATCTAAATTGAGGCCAGAATTTCAGTCAATAAAGTGAAACATATTTAATTCATATCAAGAGTAATTATATTCAATATTTGAATATATATATATATATAAAATGTCGCGTTTAATGCTTCTAGTATTATAGAGTTTGATGACATTTAAGTTCAAAGGCCAAATCATGTCACACAGTAAACGGTGTCACCCAGGAAAATTAGTGTGTGACGGAAATAAGCAAGTTCCTTTTATGTGCACCAGAATGTGTATCCAAGGAAAGGAGTTATGAAATTAAGCCCTCTTCCAAGGATCACACAAACAGGAATAAATTTGAAATTAAGTACGTTTACTTACATTAGCGTTGTGTTTGGCAATAACCTCAGGTCCGGCTGCCCAGGCTTACAAAATGCAAACTGGACACACAGGCACACAGCAAAGTAACAACACAGATCAGGTTGGGAAAACATGAGTCAAATGATCAAAATAACTCTTTTATTTTAAATATATATATTTATAAAAATATATAAACATTGAAGATAATTCTGGCCATTTTCTGTATTAAATATTAAAAAAACAACATTTGGACTTTGAACTTAAATGTCATCAAACTCTATAATACTAGAAGCATTAAACACGACATTTTATATATTCAAATATTGAATATAATTACTCTTGATATGAATTAAATATGTTTCACTTTATTGACTGAAATTCTGGCCTCAATTTAGATTTAGAAATTCTCCTTTAAGAATTTCGATACTTTCAATAAATGCTATTTAAATACCTGAAAACTTCATCACTGTTTCATATTACCAATTTCACACAAGCACCGATTCAGATGAGTACTTCGACTCAAGATCTCAAAGGATCAAGAAGCAAATCGTCCACACACATTAGATTGAGTTCACTTAGCACATAGCCGAATCCATCGACAGAATAAAAATCCAGCTAGCCAGGACGAGTAATCACTAGGAATAATCCACCTGACTCTTTCGAGAAAATTCCAGGCAATCCGCGATCTCGAGTTCGGTATTCATAGGTCTAATTCGATTCTTCCGGATCCCGAATTCTTTAATGCTACAGCCAAATGGTAAGGGATTTTCGTCTAGGTCCTCTGAAATAAATAAGAAAAAGTTAGAATTTGTAAATAAAAGGTCTTGGCCCACACGGATTATAAGATTCCTTCTGAATCAAAGTTATAATCCGAGACACAAAAATGACCGTTTTGTCATAAGTTCTTTTGTGTCGCACAATCAGAGCGAGAAATAAAGAGCTCCTTCTCCAACGAAAACTCAGGGCCAAGAGAGCCCCTCTACTGTGAAAAATGGTAATATCGGTCGCCTCGACCTTCAACTCCTTCCACGAAATTAAATGTAGCATCCAACGGTTTGTGCGGCAACCTCGCGCCATCGGCTGCAGAAACGAAACCACTGCCCTGGGCAATAAATAAAGTAATAAGAAATTATCTTCGGAACATCTGCGGAAGCTTGATCCCACGCTTTCTGCATGAAAAGTGCAAACTCGTTCATAATTAAAAGCTTGGAATAAAAATGGCTGCATTCTGACCTGCAGTTCGGGTAGGCGACGGTGAAGCCACTCTAGTACTAGCAGATGTTTGAGCAGAGTCTGCACTCCTGCCCACACGATTTGATTTTGCAAATCTAGGCATTCTCACTTTTTTCGATATATTTTTTTTAACAAGAGTCAGTTTGGAGAAGGAAATGATATAGGAAAGTTCTCTGATAATGCAGTGAGTTTAATTTTTTTTTAAATAAATACTGAATAATTTTGATAAATTGAGTTAGATAATTGTTTACATTTTTATGATGCAAATATAATATTTATTGATCAAAATTGCTCAGAAGAATTTGAGCATTCAGTATTGAGATACTCTCTTCTACTACTGTATTATTTTTATATAGGCCCACACTTACGAATAAATGCAATATTTATACGTGGGTCAGCACATATAAAACAACAACAAACACTTTTTAAGTTTAAATATAATGTATGTGTGTGTATGTTTTTTTATGAAAAAGATAATTTTATATTACTATCAAATCAAAATCAGAATCATATATATACGTGCAAATTTTTGGTCAGAATATTTTTGATTAAAATGGATATCACACTATTAATTCGACAATTTAATTTTCTTGACCAATATTTTCAATAAAGTAAATTTACTTACTTCGATTTTTTATGACATATATAACATAGCAATTATCAATGCACACTTATTTTCACGTTTCCCAACATGAAGAAAAAAAAATGAATTATTCTGTTTTATTTATCTGAGATACTTAACACTTTATATGTGCCTGCGGTCACTCAAGGCAGCAACACGGCGCCACATGTCACACACTAATTTTCCTGGGTGACACTGATTACTGTGTGACAGAATCATGCCGAAAATCACAACTCGAGTTTTCGACGGATCTACACGTTTCGAGACCTCTAGAATACGAAAAAACTATTTTTAGCGTGACGTCTGTGTGTGTGTGTGTCTGTCCGTCTGTGCAGATTTTGTATCAATTCTAACTAAGAAAGTAATTGACCGAATTTCATAAAATTTGGTAGGTAAGTCACTTGTGAGCGAATCTGGTGCTGATTAGTTTTGGGTACGATTCGGGATAAATGAATCCGCCTTTTTTTGCGAAATGGCCCGCAAAAGCTTGTATCCACTCTAACTGAAAAACTAATTTACCGAATTTCACAAAATTCGGTAGATGAGTCACTTGTGCATTACCCTAGTGCTGATAAGATTTTGATACGATTCAGAAAAAAATAACCCGCCTTTCTTTGCAGAATGGCCCGCAAAAATTGTCAAAATCTAAACTGAAAAGCTACGTATGCTCAAATATATCCATTAAATGCTTGTTTAATACGTAATTTTTAACGAAGAAAAGAATAAGACCAAGCCCATTACACTAGGGCTAGCCGTTCTCGAGATATTTTAGTTTTTCGTATTTTCTCTACGCCACCTTTGAAAATAAGTCCAGTTATCAAATGAGAACGAAAATTGAATAAAAAGTGAATTAAATGTAATTAAAATAAAGAGAGCGTGGATATAAGTCTGCAGAGAAAGTCATGTGCTGTCCACATCAGATTTTTACTTTCTCTGCAATACATGGTAATGTATAGGGAAAGTATTGGAATCATGACGAAAATCGCAACTCGAGTTTTCGACGGATCTACACGTTAGAAGACCTCTAGAATACAAAAAAACCATATTTAGCATGACGTCTGTGTGTGTGTCTGTGTCTCTCTGTCTGTGTGCCTGTCTGTCTGTGTGTCTGTGTGTCTATCTGTGCAGATTTTGTATACATTCTAACTAAAAAACTAATACACCGAATTTCACAAAATTTTGTAGGTAAGTCACTTGTGGGCGAGTCTGGTGCTGATCAGTTTTGGGTACGATTCGGGATAAAAGAACCCGCCTTTTTTTGCGAAATGGCCCGCAAAAGTTTGTATCCACTCTAGCTGAAAAAGTAATGGACCGAATTTCACAAAATTCGGAAGATGAGTCACGTATAGGTCACCTTGGTGCTGATTAGACTTTGGTACGATTCAGAAAAAAATAACCCGCCTTTCTTTGCAGAATGGCCCGCAAAAATTGTCAAAATCTAAACTAAAAAGCTACGTATGCTCAAATATATCCATTAAATGCTTGTTTAATACGTAGTTTTTAACGAAGAAAAGAATAAGACCAACCCCATTACACTAGAACTAGCCGTTCTCGCGATATATCAGTTTTATTTTCGTATTTTCACCACACCACCTTTGAAAATAAGTCCAGTTATCAAATGAGAACTATAATTGAATTAAAAGTGAATTAAATTTAATTGAAATAAAGAGAACGTAGATATAAGGCTGCAGCGAAAGTCATGTGCTGCCCACATCAGATTTTTTATTATTGTAAAAGTGGTAAATCCATTTCCTTATATAAGGAAAGTCATGTGTTGCCCACATCAGATTTTTTTGCAATGTATTCGGATTTCAGTTGGAGTAAAATGTAATAAAAGAAAGATACGTACAACAGAGTTGTCAAATAAACATTCGTTTCACCATCAAGCATCAGTGCAGTTATTTTAATGCTCAAGTAACTAACAAAAGCAATGAACAATTGATCTGAAACTTAGCGAGTTAAACCAGCTGACTCACCTTAGGAAGACCAACATAATTAAATATTAGGCTTACCTACCAAGATTTTAAAAGAATTAAAATTTGTTCGAGGAGATAAAGGCACATACTAGCAGCTAATGTTTTTTAAATATTAAGATTTGTAGGACTCCCCTTCAAAAATAACAAAAAAGATTAATCATGCTTAAAGCATTGATTATGAAACACTTTCCAAATTCAATTCAATTTTATTTAAACATCTCTAAAATGCAATACATTCCTCAGTAATATTTTAAAACTTCTCACAATACTACATTAATTTATTATATTTGAAAACTTAAACCTTCATCGAGAAAAATGAACTTCATTCAAATGACGGCATTGAAATATAAATTGCCTGATTTAAACATCTCTAAAATGCGATACATTCTTCGGTAATATTTTTAAAATTATCATAATACGACAATGATTTATTATATTTGAAAACTTCATCGAAAGCAATTGAAATTCATTCAAATGACGTCAAAGAAAAAATAACACGCCTGGCTCTCTCTATAAAAGCAGCATTTCATTCATAAACATTTCCCATTCATTTCATTCATCACAGTACTAAAATAATTTGTTTTATTTAAAAATTAAGACCATGGAGCTACAAGTAATTAAACTCTATGCTTAAAACTTCATCATAAAAAATCGTCCTTCTCTCTGTAAAATCAATTAATGTTTCATTCATATCAGCTACGCAGACTCCATGGCCTAAATAATTTTGCGTTAAAGAAATGCAGCAATTCTTATACAACTCATTCTACATATTTTGCTGTTTACATTTTGCATAAGTGAAAAATAGGCTTCGTTGAAGAAATAACCAAATTTGGATGATCATTTAAACTCAAATATATTGTAATTGCGTTGTTTCAGTATGTAGATGCACAGAATTTAAGCAAAAATAAAGCGGTTTTAGGACGGATACAACACTCAATATGAATTAAAAAGAACTTTAAAAATCAGAATTTTGAGACAAGATGGATGCCATATTTCATTTTGAAGTGGGTCACGTGATCTTTTCATATCATGGTCACGTGGTCGCTTCATATAAGAGATATAATTATTATTTTAATTTTTATTTAAAAAACTACTGAATATATCTTGCTGAAAATTTTTTTATATAGTTTATGGAATAATTTGAATATTACCTAAAATTTTCGAAGCAATTTGTGAATTTTAAACCCGCTTAAAAAATGTTTGAAAAATTAGGTCCTATAGGGTTCAATATATTTCATTTTTTCAACCCGGGTTCAATCGAAAACTAATTGGGTGATATTATTCATTTATATTCCAATAGGTCCTACAGACCGTCTGAACAACATACTAAAATTTCATTCTGATTAAGTCATTTTTACGGTAGTTATCGTGCTGACGGACAAAGAGGCAGACAGACAGACATACAGAATGAACAAAGTCATAAACACTTTTCAACTTTATTGTAAAGTGTTAAAAAGACAAAATATTCTCTAGCCAACCTTACTGGCAAACTGGATATTGATGTTCAATTCTCTGCTGAAGCATATATTCTTTACAATGTCGCCTACGCAACTTAATTCTACAAATTAGATATAGTACGTGTTTGAAATCAAAATAACACCAAAATTAGAAATTTTCTTAATAAAATATTTTTTCAAGGATCGAGATCCATGAGTTTATGACAACTATTTCGGCTCACAGAACGCTAAGTTAAATCAGAATGTTATACAGATCGAAAGTTGAATTTCGCTCTGAAATATCTGGAGGAGAAAATTGGTAGTAATTCAGATATATATAAAATAAGATAATCAAATCAGAAGCTTGGTGAATAGAGCGCCTTTCAAACACCCTGAGATCGGTTTTTCAATTGCCCGTTAAAACAAGTGCTCTTTATAGTGAGCTTGATGTGTGGAAAACTTAAGAACAGCATTATATCAGTTCATTTATAATGAATTGGTCGCTCTCTCCTTAAAATATTCTATTATGTGAAATATTGAAATAAATAAGAAATTTTGCACATGATTCATTTAATTTGCAATTGCAGTACAGTAATTGAAAATATGAAAACTGCTTTTAGAGATACAGTGTAATTGATATTGAATAGCAAAATCTGATATAGAAGATCGATAAATGTTTGTACCGATGTTTGTTTGCAGAGGGCAAATAATCAAATTCTGTATTGTCTCCCTGCCGTGAAGTAACCAAAGCCCGTTTTGATATTTCAAATGAGGTACGGAATATACTAAATAATAGTCATATCTTTTTGATACGACCTGTATTTGATTTGTAAAATATTATAAAGCAACATTTCTTACACCATTTTCTCTGAAAATGAGATGTTTCAGAGTTGAAAATCTTTCACTGTTGTGGTTTCGAAAGAAGATATTTTAACGATTTAAAATATAATTAATAAAAATGAGTTTAAATGTACAAAGAATATTCACATATTTTTAGAACGATTTTCCGGCAATATACAAGTAATTAATTAGCCATTTCACCCGAGTAATTAATTAGCCATTAAGAAGTTCTGAATATTCAAAAGTTTCAAATTTAAGCATGAAAATGAAATGTCGCACATTTTTGAGAGGCAAAGTGGTATAAGATTTTTTTTAAAAAAAAATCTCTTTGTATGACCACCTCTAACTCGAAATTTCGCTTTTTTTTTCGTTGGTTTCGAAGCTACAAAGAATAAATGAATCGAATGAAGTAAAACCGATATACTGGCTCGAGTGGCAGTGCTTGATCAGCTTGAAAACTGATCTTGAACTTTATAATTGTTCCTGTGCATCTTTACCCTTAATTCGAATTTTCGAAATATTAGATTTTTTTTAGTTGACCTAGAAGCTGAGACGGATTCTAGCTAAACCCAGTGAAACAAAGATTCTAACTAGAGTTGGAGTGTTCGAAAATAAAGCAAAGTGACTTTGAGAGTTTTATTATTCCTTTACACAGTAACCTCTAATTCGAATATTTTCCCCTTGGTCTCGAAGCTGAGACGAATCAAATGTCATTCAAACCAATATTCTAGCTATAATGGAAGTGCTCGATAATTTTTACGCATATTGTTACGCATATTGTTACGCATATTGTTACAACGTATCCTCTGGAATAGATGGGTGTCCTCTCAAGATACAAGAATGAGTCCAAATTTCTGGATAACTAACATTTTATTTAAAAACACTAATCAGCATAAACAGCGGCAATATAACAACGAATAGCTCGATGGTTTTTTTACAAGATCACTACACAACAGTTAGATACAATAAAACAGAAATTAAATGCTCAGTTAATTCACAAATGTAGCAAGTGCAATTCTGAAAACATTGACGTATTCCATAATTCAATTTAACGCGTAACATCTAAAATGCACTCCAACTGAGCGATGATTCATTTTATATACTCTCCGTAGAAACTTCCAGAAAGACTCGTATGTTCCAACATATTAGTTATTTCGAGAAAGTTATAGTACATACTAAAAGTCGCCAAGTTAGCTATAAAACACCAAATCTGGAAACACTCCTCTGAAATTAAAAATATAGCAACCCTACATTCACGCAATTGGAATGGCTGCCCGTAAAGGCGTTTCTCGCAGAATAAAGAAAATGCCTTGAATAGAAACAACAGTCCACTACGTATTATTTCAATAGAGGCAAAACACAGTGAAACCTTTTCCATTATGTTTTAAGAAAAAATATTTATTTATTAAATGCTCTGCTTGATAGCCCTTTCAACGTAAATCTAGATATTCTGATAAAATAGCCAATTTCCATTCATTGTTGGGAAGAAAGTGTAGTATTTTTAACAGTTCAGAGGCACAATAGTCCGTTGGTGATACACAAGGATAGTTTAAAGGAATATAAGCAAAAGGTATAGATCTGATACCTTAACTTTCATTTTCTGTTCAAGAAATTTTGTGGTATGAAGACTGTGACTCTATGAAGACTGTGAGTATAAGGGGAGGGCATTTCTTCTTAAAAATAAAATATAATTTGGGTTATATAAAACCTTAATTTTAACATTATTTTCGACTTTTCTTAACTTTGTATATTCCTGTTGTACCAGAAACCAGCAATAATCGTGAATTATTTACTGATTTTTGGGGGGTTTTTGGAACTGAGTTTGTAACTTTTTCCTTTTTCTTTTGAGATAGTAAACTGTTCATTTTCTTACAATAATTTAAGTAAATTCATGCTTCATCAATAATCACAATATATTTCCATCTGTCTTCGGTTAACTGACTTTCATAACAAAATATTCTACAGTATGTAAGTACAAAATATTCTACAGTATACAGTATTCTATGTTCAAATGAATTAGACAAAATTAGTCAAATAAAATTAGACAACAGAATTAGACAAGTAACACAACCTAATGCATTTTGGTTTTGGTCAGTTCCACTGTAACTGACCTTACCCTCTATACAAGATTTATGGCTTCTTTATACTAGAAAACATTTACTAAACATAGCAACGTAAAACGTTATGATTCAAAATATTTATTACCCATGGCTATCATATAACAACTTTAAAAAAAATGTTTTGCTATGAATATACCTCTATAACTTCATTTTAAAATTGTGTAACTAACGTAATACAATTGGAAAAGATTTAATTGCCAATTCATTAAAAGTTAAATACTATCAAAATGTTAAAGCTAGAATGATGTTTTTTGCTTATAAACAGTACTAAATAACTAATACATTAAATTCATAGCCATTTATATTTTATTTATCAACCATAATTTCTAAAATTGCAATATATTTTATAACTGACATAGCATGATTCTGTACCTGATGCAACAGTATCAATTTCTTATGATGTCAGTTAAATTTGTAGTCTAGTTTTATTCCTCGATATTGTTATATGAAATCTAAATTTTTCTACTAATACACATGGTCAATCTAAAATTTTTAAATCCTCTGAAAATAGACAATAATAATGAATATCTATTTTGGAGCAAAAATGAGACTTCTATGTGGAATTGAGCTTTTATAAGATTTTTTGAGATTATGATTTTTGGGGTTTTTTATGATTCAATGAGATTACGTATTTTAATTTTCTAAAATTTGAATAATTGTTTGTTATCTTGTTTATATTATATGCAAAAGGTATTTAAAGACATTTAAATTGTTCTTTGACTTGGCATATTTGCTATAGAGACTACTCAATTATATTAATTATATTATAAACTCAATATTAATATTATAATTATAATATTATATTATATTATAATTATAATTATAATAATTATAACAATTATAATAATTATAATAATTATTAACTCAATTATATTACTCAGTTACAGAAAGTTACTATAGAAAGTTGAACAGAGACCTCACTTCTGAAATAGTCATAGGAATACATACCTTCTTTGGTATTCTTTTACCAGTTAAAAGCAATGTTTGACAATTGTCGTCTTTATTAATTATAATATTGCTTATTTTATAGTTCAAAATGGTAATTCCATAAGTTTTAAAACGTTTTTAATTACAGAATAGGAATATTTTACTTCGGAAAAAGCGAAAACATAATTTTCGATACAAAGCTTTTTTTCGTTCTCCATTTCTAAAGTAGACGCTATTTAACTACAGCAGACGATCATTTAGTTTTCATATATAATAATTTGTTGCCAAATAATCTTTTAATTTTTTTTTCTTTCTATTTCTTATGAAAATTGTTTTTCAAATGTGTAAACGTCCTCTGTATCATTAGAGAATTTAAAAATGCGACGTTTAATGATAGTAATTTTAATTTCCAGGGAATAGAATGTCTTTTGGAAAATCTCTAAAATCTTAAAATCCCCATTAAAATACATTACGGTAAATTTAACTTAACAGACGATTACTTATGCGCAAATCAGATTCAAGCAGTTCTTGTATTTGATTTTGGTGCAAATTAAACGTAAGCATGTGTTTATTTATTAAATGCATTTACAAGTGAAATTTAATACACAAGTCTAGGCTCAAAAACGATTATTATACTTAATTCACATTTTAAACAGTAGTTACTAATTTGAAATTTACATCCAGCTGCTTTTCGGAAAACAATAATTTTTCTTTTTACTTACCAGGCAACTCTTATAAAGTAATAAAACATTTTATTTCTGAAAATATATAGGGCTGGAATGTGATTCAATTGCTAACTTTTTATTCGCCAGATAGAAAGAAATATGAAAAATTTTCCCATTCTAACATTTTCTAATTTATTCTAATATTTACTAAATCATAACTTTTATAATTGCATTTCTTTAATTTTTTCTAAATATCAATTGCCATGCAGTGTTTCCATAAAAATAGCCACCGGATCGTGAGGAAATTCCAATCAAAAGCCTTGTTTTTTGCACAGAGGTTGGGATACAAAATTACGTTAGCAATATGAAATATAAATGTATAAAAAATCTCGTAGAGGCTCATTCAAAATATTTTTACTTTACATAATAATTCTGATGGGGGGTTAAAAATCTGAATCTTGTATTTTCATTGTTCTACCATGTTTTGTGCATCCAATAATACGAATCAATCACTTTTCCAACGATGTCTGTGTGTTTGTGCCGCAATATCTTTCAAACAAAATGCAAAAATCTAACGAAAGTGGATATTGTTATTTCAATCGATTGTTATTTCGATCGATTGTTATTAATCGATTGTTATCTACTATTATATTCAATTGGTTTACAGGATAAACGGACCAAGGGCACTAGTAGAAAATTGTGGATTGTTGCTCCGCGGCACTTCTATAGTGGAGCGACAAACTTTATTGCAAACACAATAGCGTTTATAGCTTCCTCTATTGATTGACGAACTATAAAGTGATAAATCTTGAAGAAGCATCCCAATAAACACACCTACTCTTATGAAAAATATATAAACATAAAATTTAAAAATGTTACTAAAATAAGGACTTAATTTGTTATATTTTACTAGGGGTCTACCGCCCCCTGCTCGCTGTATCTCGCCAACCCCTGCCATATGTCTCACTTCGCTCAGTCCCGACAGCATGCCGCTACGAAACATACGATGCTCGTAATTGCAGATGAAGTCTTGAAACGTATTTATTCTTTAAAATCTCGAAATCGAAAATATTCGTAAAAACAATACTTTCGCTACACAATAGCATAAAGAAGCATAGACGACGACTTCTTGGGTTTGAGACTCTTTTTGAACCCCAAATAATTTTTTGTGGGTTCCTCGAACCCTCAATATTTTTGCGCGTATTTAGTGGGGGAAATGTAGGCATATATGCATTAACTTTGCCTTTCGTTATTCATTCTTAAAGTTTCTTCTTCATTCTTTCCGTTCTTCATTCCCCGTTTACTATAAAGTGTGCATAGAAATTTACCCTTCAGACTATTTATTGTATTCTGGATACAAGATTTGAACTCGGAAATGATTTAAAGAGAAATTTGTTGGCATATTAACATTGGTAAAGATACCTGAAAATAAGTTAGATATTTTTTCGTTACTTTTATAAAGATAAGTGAATTGGAAATTCACACAGTATCTGTATAATGCATTTTATAACGTTACGCCTACAAGAGCAAAATAAATGAAATAAACAATTACCTAGAGAAAAATAAAATGTTTCTGTCTTTAACTATAATTTACTTCAATTTAGCATTTAAAACATTTTATAGTGCCAGAAAATCTGACTGAAAAAAATTACCCTTAAATCATTTAAAAAATGATGCCATTTGATTTCAAATTTTAGGAACCCCCAATAAGTTTTCAAATCGACGCCTATGTAAGGAAGTAATAAAAATACAGATGCTATCATCCAAAGGAACTAATGTACTGAATGAGCTAGTCTTCTTTCTTAATTGTCTCTATTTTTAAGTGTCTCTAAGTGAATCGTTTTCAGTTTGAAGTCTCTAAAATATTTTTGGCATGTGAAATTCCTTCCCTCAATTAAGCTCATCACCTTTGTCTGCAGTGCAAGTAAAAACTCCAGTTTGTCTAGACTAGACTAACCCCTTGAGTTCGTCACTTGAGGTGAAGATTGCCATGCTTTTTGTATGCACAGCAGTTTCAGCTACATCGATTCGCTGCAATTCCCTGCGCATTGTTCGAATCGAGATCTGTTAGGACAAGCACTCATTGAAGTCTTCCGTCCGTTACTGCACAGTAACGGATGTCCCTTTCTGTCCCTTCCTACCCTTTTCTGTCTTGCAAGCCGTTTAAGAAGCAGCCGATCAAGGTGATGGTTTTCTATCTACGGTGATGGTTTTCTATCTATTTACTATCTGCCGATCGGTTGATGGTTTTCTATCTTTCTATCTGTTCCAATTGATGGTTTTCTATCTACAGTTCCGCCTTTAAGACAACGCCTGGGGGTTCTGTTTCCAACTGTTATACACTTTGGATATCTCATCCTTCGAGAAGCTAGTTAGTTGTTCTGTCCTGGCAATCGTAGCTCGTGCCAACCGCGAAGCAATAATAAGACATTTTCAAACGGAGACAAATCTGTCGTTCTCCCCCATTTTACTCCACTTCTCTTGAAACACACACCTACAGCATTCTTATAACGGTGTTGCGATCACGTGTAATTCCCATGACTAACGCAATTTGCATGCATCTGCCTGTGACCTACATTTGTATACATATTCCCAGGTTTCTAATTCACTGGTCGGTGTGTATAGTTTAATTTCTACGACGACATAATTATATTTTTCAGATTTTTAAGCAATAAATATCAACAGCTCATGAAAGATTATTTTTATGTTTAAAACTTGTAATATGCAATAAATGCACTTATAAAAGAAATATACTAAAACATGCGAATTCGTGTAAATCTTAAACGGTTTTTATTAAGCCATCTTAAATTTTAAAGCGTGCGAAAATCCTGACAAAAATGTGTTAGACATCCAGAACTCCGTCCGCTATCGGAAGTGTACGCTAATGGGGAATGAAATGCATTAACACCCTATTTTAAGGGACCGAGGATTCAGAAATTGTCCGTTAACGGGGATGCCCGCTAAAGGAAGTGTTCGTTAGTGGAGGCTCGTCTGTATTTGAGATAAAATCATGGAGGGTAAAATGAATTATCTTTAACTTCATGGATATAACTAATGATAAAGTTTTTAAACCATTGTACTATAGTTTTCCCTGATCTTCATATTTTAAACAATGCAACTAAACATTTTGCCATTTAGTAAACTATAATTGGGTCCCCTTTTTTCGTGCCACGCACCTAAGATATATATATATATATATATATATATATATATATATATATATATATATATATATATATATATATATATATATATATATATATATATATATATATAGAAAAAGGGAAAGATAAAAAGTGAAAAAAACATGGAATAAAGGAAGGAAGGCCAGGCAAAAAGCTTACATTATGGCGGTAAGGGGTTGTGACCTTACTCCCCAGTTCAACGAGCTCGTCAGAAACGCCGCGGCCTTTCACTCCTGGTCGCCAGCAATGGCCCAAGCCAACCTCCGGAGTGACATTAAAAACATCACGAGACCTGGATAGAAATGAGGACGAGAGCAATATCACCACAAATAAAGCCAACTGAACTGCCGACTCAAAGGAAATGAAGTGCCAGCTGCGGTCCTTTGATCACAGTGCGGTCCTGTCTTATGGAGGGTTCGATGATTTTGTCTCTAATTGAACTCAAAAAAGACTTACACTATATGCCAAATTGGTTCTGTATAAATTATCAATATTTTTAAGCATAAAGGAAATTGGATATTTATTAAAAAATTTATACAGAACCAATTTGGCATATAGTGTAAGACTTAAGTCTTTTTTGAGTTCAATTAGAGACAAAATCATCGAACCCTCCATAAGACAGGACCGCACTGTGATCAAAGGACCGCAGCTGGCACTTCATTTCCTTTGAGTCGGCAGTTCAGTTGGCTTTATTTGTGGTGATATTGCTCTCGTCCTCATTTCTATCCAGGTCTCGTGATGTTTTTAATGTCACTCCGGAGGTTGGCTTGGGCCATTGCTGGCGACCAGGAGTGAAAGGCCGCGGCGTTTCTGACGAGCTCGTTGAACTGGGGAGTAAGGTCACAACCCCTTACCGCCATAATGCAAGCTTTTTGCCTGGACTTCCTTCCTTTATTCCATGTTTTTTTCACTTTTTATCTTTCACTTTTTCTATATATATAGTGTTTGGTACCCTCATGCTGCCTTGCGCAAAAGTTACTATAACATTTTTATTTCCGATTTATCAATTTCTATATATTTATATTTTATATATATATATATATATATATATATATACATACTGGCGGAAAATGAAATCCCAACACCAAAAAGAAATTTGTTTAAAGGAACGAAATTTAGGCAAAGCAATTGTGCAGGTAACATATTTATTTGATTAAAGTTTCAAGGTCATAGGTTAAAGTATGCGCAAGAAGAGCCACTTCAAATGTGAAATGGTGGTACATTAATAACCGCTGTAGTCGCCACGATTTTGAATGCAAGCATGCAAACGTACATGCATTGTGTCGTACAGGTACCGTATGTCATTTTGCGGAATGGAGTTCGATGCCTGTTGCACTTGGTCAGTCAAATCAGCAACGGTTAATGCTGGTTGTGGATGACGCTGGATTTGTCTTCCAATAATGTCCCATGCGTGCTCGATGGGAGAAAGATCTGGTAATCTCGCAGGCCAAGGCAACGTCGACACTCTGTAGAGCACGTTGGGTAACCACAGCGGTATGAGGACGAGCGTTATCCTGTTAGAAAACACCCTCCTGAATACTGCTCATGAATGGCAGCACAACCGGTTCAATCACCAGTTTGATGTACAAATTTGCTATCAAGGTGCTTGGGATAACGACGATGTGCTCCTGCTGTCATAGGAAATGGATCCCCAGACCATAACTCCTAGTGCAGGTCCAGTGTGTCTACGCCGCAGACAGCTTGGTTCCAAGCGCTCAACTGGCCTCCTTCTTACCAACATACGACCATCACTGGCACCAAGACAGAAACGGATCTCATGTGGGAATACAACAGATCTCCACTCCGCCCTCCAATGAGCTCTGGCTTGATACTACTGACGTGGCAGATGACGGTGATTCGGAGTCAGTGGTAGGAACGCTACAGGCCGTCTGGCTCGGAGATGTCCCTCAAGTAATCGATTTCTTACAGTTCGCTGTGTCACTCTGGGGCCAACAAAAGCTCTAATTGCTGCTGCAGATGCAGTATTATCCGCCACAGCCATGCAGCGAATACGGCGGTCTTCCCTCTCAGTAGTGATCCGTGTGCGGCCGTACCCCGATCTTCTTGAGATAGTGCCCTCCCGTGACCACTGCTGCCAACAATCATGCACAGTATTTACATCTCTCAAGTCTTTTTGCAATATCGCGGAAAGAAATCCACCTTCTCGTAGCCCTATTATACGGGCCTCGTCCAAACTCACTAAGCTGCTGATACTGCTTTCTTAGTCTCCTTAAAGGCATTCTTGACTCAAACCTAGCTCACAACATCCAATCCAGAAGATAAATAACGCTCACGAAGTTTACATAGCGTATTTAAAGCAACCGCGATTTGCATGACCACAGTGGCGCTAATAGCGCCACTCTTATTTGTCTAGCGCGAAATTTGAATAGGCGTCACCTTTCATGTGCAAAATCGCGTCTCCCAAATTTCGTTTATCTAACACAACTCCTTCTTGGTGTTGGGATTTTATTTTCCGCCAGTATATATATATATAAGAAATAGGTAATAATAAAAGACACAAGTAATATTAACATCACCAAAGAAGCAAATTCACGGTCATAATGCAGATAAAAGAAGAGAACAGCACCAGCCCAAATTCGATGATTAGTTAGAATTAAATTCCTCCTCAGGTCTCAATATTTAACTCTAACTAACCCAAACACATGCCTGTTTCAGATAGAGCAATAGTACATTACTATAAATACTCTAATTCAGACTACAGGCAAAAAAAATGAAGATAGGATACATTAAGAAAATTTGTATTACCATGCGGCATGAACCCTTCTTCTTTCACCACGTGTATACACGATCAACCTCAACAGCTTAAATTATCTAGAAGCATCGGAAAGAACAAGTCGAAATTCTACCAGGGAGGCAGTACGAACGTTCACAGTAATACTTCCAGACCCGTCCAGTGAGTCTAAACTGGAGACCGGAAAAGCAATTCCGGATATGAACAACCCAGTACGCAAATCTGAAAATGAACATGAATCTAAGATGAAAAATCTTACTAAACAAGTAATTAAAGGGAAAACTGGATAAACGAAAATGCCACTATACACCATAATAAGGGAGCTCAAATCGTAGTTTCAATACTGGCAAAAGTTACAATTTTTTAGCGAAAATAAATTCAAAACATTAATGTTAATGCATCTTATTTTCCGATTTTTTTATTTTTCTAATTTTTTTTACTTAGTTTATTATTTTGCATTTTTATTTATTTATATAATTAATAAGTAATTATATATATTTTTTTGTCCTAATATATTAGCCACAATATATATATATATATATATATATATATATATATCCTTCTTGGTGTTGGGATTTTATTTTCCGCCAGTATATATATATATATATCGATACCTTCGATATATATATATCGAATCCATTTCATTTCATTTAATTAAAGATATTATTTTTCGTCTCATTCTTTTCTTGATGCACATCTCCAAATATACCTTTCTATTAAAGCAATTTTAATATGAAATAATTATCTCCAGACGAAGGTACATGTAACCCATTTCTGTGAATAAAATCTTGCAATATGCTCCATTAATTTCTACAGAAAAGACGCGTATAATATGCAGATTAGGAAAATATTTATTTTCTTGAAAAGCTTTATCATAAGAACATAACTTTTTTTTGTTCACAGCGACAAGAATTAATTGCTTTAATTGAAAAGCGGATAAATCTTTTCTCAATTTTGATTATTTTATTAAAAGTATATGGAGCTTCAATGCACATTGCATTTTAAGTTCCAACAGTATTCTGAACTGGTAAAAATCTTTATTTTTTTTTTTTAAATATACGTCAGGCAAGGCTAACTTGAATAATTCATTGTGTAAGGTATGATCGGCTATTTACTGCTATGCACTTATTATAATAATTTCTGGAATAGATGGTTTTCTTATTAACAGAATTCATTTTCAATATCAATTTAGAATACCACTGGCCGAATACCCGTTGAAAATCAACGGTCCCACATTAAGCAACCACCGAATAAGGCAAATTTTAAAATAATTCGTGTTTCTTATGTATTCGAAAAATCGAACATATTAGTGTGCGCACCCCTTAAAGTAGCAAATATTGGAAATCTGAGATTTCACACTTTCTTCCTTTCAAACGAGCTACCCTTACACCAAATTTGATATCTCTATCTCATTCCGAAGCTTGGTTTTTTATCAATTCACTTTTCGACGAACATTTTTGAAAACCTATATTCGTCTTGCGTGTTTCCGTCAAATGATTAGCCCATATACCACATTTCAAGTCTCTATTAAATTTTAAAGGAGCGTTTTCTCATTTATTCTGTAAATCGAACATATTAGTGTGCCCACCCCTTAAAGTAACAAATATTGGAAATCTGAAATTTCACTCTTTCTTCCTTTCGAACGATTTACCCATACACCAAATTTGAAGTCTTTATCTCATTGCAAAGCATACTCTCCTATCATTTCACTTTTAAATAAATTAATTTGTTCTATAATTAATTAATTTTCATATAATTAATATAATTAATATAATTAATTTTAAATAATTCGTTCTATTTTTAATTCGTTCTATAGAGGGGGTGCCCCACAACATTTTGGTGTGGGGGCACCCCTTCTATAGAACGTTTTCGAAAAATTCGATTTTTTCAGGGGGGTTTATCGAACGACTGAGCCGTGTACCAAATTGCAAGTCTAGGTGGCTTACAGTATCTTCATCTTTATATGTCAGACATAGAATGAAGTCAAAGACTCTTCTCAACTATTTTGTGATCAACTATGAAAGTGTTTCAGAAACACTTTCGAAGCACACGCGTCTCAGGCGATATTTAGATTGCAAACGTATTCGGAAATGCGTCTGCAGGCTAAATATCGTCTGAGACACGTGATCTTTTTGAGAGCGGTTTGATGTAACATGCATACTATCCTTCTACACTTACCTGCGGTACAACAAGAATTAAAATACATATTTGTATCTGTTTATAATATGCGTTTAGATTTTGAAAGCGTCTCTCAACCGATTTATATACTCTTTTCACTATTTTATTGTACTTAAATGAGAGAAGGTTGTGGCATACATTACTTCAGATTTCTTCCGAATTCGCGTAAAAGTACAAAAGTGCCAATATGCAAATAAGCTTCAAAGCTAAATATCTACTGAAATATATCGATTTAGGTGAAAATTTTTTAATATAATAAAGCATAGTCCTGAGAAAATGGTAATATGGCTCTAATACGAATAGACACCCTCTCCCTTCCTGACCCTGAATGTTTTTTTCCTTTTAAAATCTCTAATTTCATACTAGTTTGTAATTTGTTACTAAAATTTTGATGCATTAATATTAAAGATCCACAATCTTAAATAATATAATATTTTTTTAATTCAAGACAATATTATTAATAATTTAATAAATAGAATTGAAAACAATAAGTATTGAAATAAAAATTAAATCGTAAATCCTAAAAAGTATTCAGCACTGTACGGTTTTAAACCAGTGTATAATAAATATTTTATTAGAGCCAAGCGCGGTGATAAGACGCCAAGTCTGGGATTACTTGGCCAGCAGTCACGTGATATATCCAGTGTTCATTTTCTGAATCTCTTTTCAATAGCAATGCTCAGTCAACCTATATCTCAGATCGAAGGCGTAACTTCCTTCCCAGATCTGCTTCACCTCCATACCTATCGTATTCCATTGTTCAGAGAAGGATCTTTGCTTTAATATACAAAACAGCGATATAGAAATCTCAATTAATTCATATTTTAAATATTTGAATTTCAGAAATATCTATATGGTTCTATTTTATTATATGATACATTTACACTTAGCGAGTCGCACATTTGTTCTTCAACAATCAAGTCCACATCCCACAAGCACAGAATGCACATATATACACATACATATATTCAAACACATTTCATTTCCAAAAGTGTTAAAATGTATTCGGGGATCTTAAAACCTCCTTTACTGTTAAAATTCCAAGTTTCGTAATTTTTAAAACAAACTATAATTTTTGCATACTACAATTTAAGAATATAAATATTGTCATCTAGAATATACGAATGGTTATATAGTAGGCACATTTCATTTTCTTTAATAATCTATTCCTATTCCTTTAGATTTTTTCATTCTTTCTATTCATTTGGGTATGATTAAACTACATTCTTAAATTTTCATTGATATTTTCTATAAATAACCAAAATTATTAAACCTTGTCCCACAAATTTCATCTCCAATTTTTTAAAGCCTTCCAGTATCATTTTCAATGATTTTCAGATGAGGAGAAAGAAATGAAAGAAGATAAAAAGCCATGAAATGACTCATTAGTCGAAGAATGAAAGAAAATTAAATATCTTCCCTTATATTCCAGAAAGAAAAAGAACTTTAGAACAAAGTGTAAAAACCTTAATTTACATTTATTTTATCAGAAATGAGTTTTAAATAATTTTGTAACTTATGGAGAATGACAGTTATAAAAAAAATGATAACTTAATAAAAATATACACACAAATAAAATAATTCTAATAAATATCAACAGGAAAATCTAACTTTGAAAATTTATTCTATTTTGAAATATGGTTCAAATCTAATCATATCACCAGAATGGAAAGGAATCTTTATACACTCTTTTATTATCGTTATACGCTTTTACGTTCTTATTACTATAGTACAAAATAAAAGCCTTGTTTTAACGAAATTTTCGAAATCAAAATTTTAACTGTTAAGCAAGACCCCCCCCCTAAGCACAATTCGAACACTTTTAAAATCTATATCTATTTGTAGTGCAACGGTTAAATTAAAATTGCGTTTTAATATCATCAGAATGTCAGAATGGAAAGAAATCTTTATGCGCTCTTTTATTATCGTTATACGGTTTTACTTTCTTATTACTATCGTACAGAATAAAAGCCTTGTTTTAACGAAATTTTCGAATTCAAAATTTTAACAGATAAGCAAGAACCCCCCTAAACACAATTCGAACACTTTTAAAATCTATATCTATTTGTATCTGTACAACAGTTACATTAAAATTGCGTTTTAATATCATCAGAACGGAAAGAAATCTTTATCCGCTCTTTTATTATCGTCATACGCTTTTACTTTCTTATTACTATCGTACAGAATAAAAGTCTTGTTTTAACGAAATTTTCGAATTCAAAATTTTAACAGATAAGCAAGACCCCCCTAAGCACAATTCGAACACTTTTAAAATATATATCTATTTGTATCTGTACAACGGTTAAATTAAAATTGCGTTTTAAGCGTTTTAATATCATCAGAATGGAAAGAAATCCTTATGCGCTCTTTTATTATCGTTATACGCTTTTACTTTCTTATTACTATCGTACAGAATAAAAGCCTAATTTTAACGAAATTTTCGAATTCAAAATTTTAACAGATATGCAAGACCCCCTAAACACAATTCGAACACTTTTAAAATCTATATCTGATTGTATCTGTACAACGGTTAAATTAAAATTGCTTTTTCAAATAGGTGCAATCACTAACGTACCCAAAATTGTCTTTTCAAATTTCCATTCCAAAAGTGCCTTTTCAAATTGCCATCCCAAAATTGCCTTTTCAAATTACCATCCCAAAATTGCCTTTTCAAATGGGTGCTATCAATAAAATACCCAAATGAAGAAACTTTTCCCAACAAAACGCAACGTACATTTTTAAAGCTTTAAGAAACACTATTTTATTCCAGCTGAAGAAAGAGTATTAAAAGAAAATCAAACAACCACGAAATTGCCCATTAGTGAAACAAAAGAAAACGTTTACCTGCTATTCAATGAAGATAATTTTTTTTTCAGGAAAAGAGATACGCTGTCGGAATTTGGAATCATCCGTTGTGATTTCCTCTAATACGAATAAGTTTTAAATCATTGGAAAATCTTTATCGTATGACATATATCGTTTATCGTTATATCGTTTTTCGAAAGTTATAAACTAATAGAGTACGTGAAAAAGTGCCAAATTCCAAAAACGTGTTTAATAAAGAATTTAGTAGAATAGTAGAAAAAAGAATAATTAGTAAAGAATTCGTTTTCATAGTATTAAACAGGAAAATAATACAACGTATTTTAACAAAAGTGTCGTAACAGAATATATTTTGATTTGCATATGTGGCTTAAAAAAGGAACTGTTAAATGGTTACGCGTACTAAATGTAATAAAGTAAATTAAATGTCAAAACTTTGGTTTTAAATGATAATATTTATTTTGAAAGATTTTAAATAATATATCCGTGCGTATAGGGATAACTACGTACATGGCATGCATGTGTTCGCAATAACCCAACATTTCCAAACTCCTCATCGTCTTTTTATCTCAACCAACATTTCCAAACTGCGCACCGTCTTTGCAGTTCAACCAACATTTCCAAACTGCGCACCGTCTTTGTAGTTCAACCAACATTTCCAAACTGCGCACCGTCTTTGTAGTTCAACCAAAATTTCCAAACTGCGCACCGTCTTTGCAGTTCAACCAACATTTCCAAACTGTTCATCGTCTTTGAAGTTCAGCCAACATTTTCAAACTGCTCCTTGTCTGTGTAGCTCGACCAACATTTTCAAACTGCTGTCGTCTTTGTAGCGCGATGAATCTTTTCGAATAGCTGTCGTCCTCTCGTTTGACAATCTTAATTTAATTTGTATCTTGTTTCGGGGAAACATGACTTACCCGTATTTGATTGGCCTTCCTTTTATGATAGCTTGGGGTCGTTCTTGCTTTCCCTCCCCCCCCCCTCCTTTTTAACACTGTAAAACATAGTTGAAAAGTGTTTATGACTTTATTCATTCTGTCTGTCTGTCTGTCCGTTAGCATGATAACTGTCGTAAAAATGACTTTATCAAAATGAAATTTTAGTATATTATTCAGACGGTCTGTGGGACCTGTGGGAATATAAATGAATAATATCACAGAATTAGTTTTGGATTGAACCTGGGTAGAAAAAATGAAATAACCATATGGGACCTAATTTTTCAAACATTTTTAAAATCCACAAATTGCTTCAAAAGTTTTACGAAATATTCAAATTATCACATAAAATGTATAAAAAAAATTTCAGAAAATTATATTCAGTAGTTTTTTAAATAAAAATCAAAATAATAATTTCACCCATTATATGAATAGATCACTTGACCATTCTATGAAGAGATCACATGACCCACTTCAAAATAAAATATGGCATTCATCTTGTGTCAAAATCGTAATTTTTAAAGTTCTTTTAAACTTATATTTGGTGTTGTATACGTCCTAACACCGCTTTATTGTTGCTTAATTTCTGTGCATCATTGTTCTGAAACAACGCAATTGCAATATATTTGAAATTAAATGATCATCAAACTTTGATTATTTTTGCAACGAAGCCTAATCTCCACTTATGGATATTGTAAACACATAAAGCTGTAAGATTAGTTGTATAAGAATTCCTGAATTTCTTTAACGCAAAATTATTTAACGCTGGAGTCTGCAATATAGTTCATATGAATGAAACAGTCATTGATTTTACATAGAGAACAGACGATTTTATAGCAGACTTTTTCGGTGAAGTTTTAAGCACAGAGTTAAATTACTTTTACCTCCATGGTTTTAAGTTTCAAAGTAAAATAAATTATTGTAGTATTGTGATGAATGAAAGGAATAGAATAAATATTTATGAATGAAATTTTTACTGCTTTTTCACAGAGAACCAGGCAATTTATATTTCAATGACATCATTTGAATAAAGTTAATTGTTTTAGATGAAGTTTTCAAATATAATAAATTATTGTAGAATTGTGATAATTTTAAAAATATTACCGCTGAATGCACTGCATTTTAGAAATGTTTAAATAAAATTGCATTGCAGTTGGAAAGTGTTTCATAATCAACGCTTTATGCATGATTGATCTTTCTTGTTTTTTAATGGAGCTTGTTCAAATCTTGCCCGTAAGCAAAGGTTACGCCCATGCAGATATCGTCACTTTCTCATCTGATGATGTCATCAGTAATTCATGAATTTATGGAAACGTAAACCTCTCGGATTTAAACTGCCAACCATGATGCCACTAGTCTGACTGCTTTGTTCAGCTTATTTTCATTAGTATATCACCTGAATAAAATATTGCATATTTGGCTTCAAGCTATAGTTAATCTGTGGGGGGGGGGGGATGTTTCAAAGAAATTTTCTGAATCGTAATGGTAAAAAACCCAAAGTGGGCATAGTTAGTAAAACGCCAATCGCCTCCAAAATTTAATGCTTGCATTTATATCAGTCATCGTCTAAGCTCTATCTATAGCCAATCATGTTTCAAAAATAAATGTTTCAAGAAATTCTTTTGAACGGAAAGAGGAGATTCATAGTGGAAATCCCTACCCGCTCCGGAATTCCATGCATGAATTCATATTAGTCATCATCTAAGCTATATTTATAGCAACTTCCAAGAAAGAGATGTGTGGGGAAAATTCCAATACAGAAGCTCTCTATATACTTAGGAGGATAAACATTAAATCATAAATATCCAGGAAAATTCCCAAAATTGGGAAAAAAGCTAATTTCTAACTGATTTAGAATTTGGAATAATTAATCTTTGAGCACACACCATTTATCTCACCGCTACATGATAATCACTTAAAATTGTGATAGACCATAAATTCTGCTCGTCCTGAAAATTAAATTAATCATGCATAAATAACACTCAAAATTCAATAAAAATGATTAGTAGTATCCAATAAGATTTATTATTTTTTATTTTAATGATCGTTAATCTTGTGACTACTGTTGTATATCACACTTTAATATTTAAGCAATACATATATTTTTATTAACACTTTACAACAAAGTTGAAAAGTGTTTATGACTTTGTTCATTCTGTCTGTCTGTCTATCTGTCTCTCCGTTAGCACGATAACTGCCGTAAAAATAACTTAATCAAAATGAAATTTTAGTATGTTGTTCAGACGGTCTGTAGGACCTATGGGAATATAAATGAATAATATCACCCAATTAGATTTGGATTGAACCCGGCTTGAAAAAATGAAATACATTGAGGCCTATGGGACCTAATTTTTCAAACATGTTTTAAGCGGGTTTAAAATTCACAAATTGCTTCGAAAATTTTAGGAAATATTCAAATTGTTCCATAAAATATAAAAAAAAAAAATTCAGCGAAATATATTCAGTAGTTTTTTAAATAAAAATTAAAATAATAATAACACCTCTTATATGAAGCAATCACGTGACCATGATATGAAAAGATCACGTGACCCACTTCGAAATGATATATGGCATCCATCTATCTTGTCTCAAAATCGTGATTTTTAAAGTTCTTTTTAATTCATATTGAGTGTTGTATCCGTCCTAAAACCAATTTATTTTTGCTTAAATTCTGTGCATCTACATACTGAAACAACGCAATTACAATATATTTGAGTTTAAATGCTCATCCAAATTTGATTATTTCTACAACGAAGCCTATTTTTCACCTACGTAAAATGTAAACAAAGTATGTAGAATGAGTTGTATTAGAATTGCTGTATTTCTTTAACAAAAAATCGCTTAGTTCACGGAGTCTGCATAGCTGATATGAATGAAATATTCATTGATTTTAAAAAGAGAAGGACGATTTTTTTCGATGAAGTTTTACACATAGAGTTTAATTACTTGTAGCTCCATGGTCTTAATTTTTAAATAAAATAAATTATTATAGTATTGGGAAGAACGATATGAATGGGAAATTATTTATGAATGAAATGCTGCTTTTATAGAGAGAGCCAGGCGTGTTATTTTTCTATGACGTCATTTGAATGAATTTCAGTTGATTCGATGAAGCTTTCAAATATAATAAATTATCGTAGTATTATGATAATTCTGAAATTATTACCGAGGAATGTATCACATTTTGGAGATGTTTAAACCAGGCAATTTATATTTCAATGCCGTCATTTGAATGAAGTTCATTTTTTTCGATGAAGGTTTAAGTTTTCAATTATGATATATTAATGTAGTATTGTGATAAGTTTTAAAATATTACTTACGAATGTATTGCATTTTAGACATGTTTAAATAAAATTGCATTGAAGTTGGAAAGTGTTTCATAATCAATGTTTTAAGCATGATTGATCTTTCTTGTTTTAACTAATAATTAATATGTTCTATTTAAAATATTCAAAATGGTATATTATATTGCACACATCAATTTATATAGTATATATTCATAACAATCATACTATAAACCATATAATAATACAATGTGTTCTACATTGTAGACTTGGGATTTTACTACCTATTTATATATTGTACCTAATTTATTTTTATTTTATTTTAGTTATTGTTTTGATTATTTACAGGTTCTCAAGGTTTATTGTAGCATTAAATTCATTATAATCAAACAAGAAAGATCAATCACGCATAAGGCATTGATTATGAAACACTTTCCAACTTCAATGCAATTTCATTTAAACATCTCTAAAATGCGATACATTCCTCGGTAATATTTTAAAAATTATCACAATACTACATTAATTAATTATATTTGAAAATTTAAAAGTTCATCGAAAAAAATGAACTTCATTCAAATGACGTCAATTAAATATAAATTGCCTAGCTCCTCGGTAATGTTTTTAACATTATCATAATACTACAATAATTTATTATATGTGAAAACTTCATCAAAAACAACTGCAATTTATTCAAATGACGCCATTGAAATATAGCACGCCTGACTCTCTATAAAAGCAGCATTTCATTCATAAATAATTTCCCATTCATTTCATTCATCACAATACTATAATAATTTGTTTTATTTAAAAATTAAGACCATGGAGCTACAAAAAATTAAACTCTATGCTTAAAACTTCATCGAAAAAAATCGTCCTTCTCTTTGCAAAATCAATGAATATTTCATTCATATCAACTATGTAGACTCCATGAGCTAAATAATTTTGTGTTAAGAAAATGCAGAAATTCTAACACAACTCATTCTACATATTTTGCTGTTTACAGTTTACATAAGTGAAAAATAGTCTTCTTTGTAGAAATAATCAAATTTAGATGATCATTTAAACTCAAATATATTGTAATTGCGTTGTTTCAGTATGTAGAAGAACAGAATTTAAGCAAAAATAAAGTGGTTTTAGGACGGATACAACACTTAATATGAATTATAAAGAACTTTAAAAATCACGATTTTGAGACAAGATGGATGCCATATTTCATTTTGAATTGGATCACGTGATCTCTGGTCACGTGATCGCTTCATATAAGAGGTGTAATTATTATTTTAATTTTTACTTAACAAAACTACTGAATATATTTTGCTGAAACTTTTTTTATATATTTTATGGGATAATTTGAATATTACCTAAAATTTTCGAAACAATTTGGGAATTTTAAATCTGCTTAAAAAATGTTTGAAAAATTTGGTGCCATAGGGTTCAATGTATTTAATTTTTTCAACCAGGGTTCAATCCAAAACTAATTGGGTGATATTATTCATTTATATTCCCATAGGTCCCACAGATCGTCTGAACAACATAGTAAAATTTCATTTTGATTAAATCATTTTTACGGCAGTTATCGTGCTAACGGACAGTCAGACAGACAGACGGAATGAACAAAGTCATAAACACTTTTCAACTTTGTTGTAAAGTGTTAAAAGGACTACTCAGATTCTATCAGCTCAGCTTAGGTTAACTGGCCATCTTCCTTGTCTTCCGTCGCTATCAAAAGTTCGATCATTATATATTTAGTTCGTGTTATAAAGTTCATTAACGATGCTAGTTATTACTAAGTAGATGATTATCATAATTCTGTACAACATCATATGCCACACGACGCAGTATTACTTGAAGTATTTATGCTAATCCTAGAGCATGTTGTACCAAACATCAGTTTCTTTAATCCGCATTTTTGA
Organism: Amaurobius ferox; assembly: GCA_951213105.1. Taxonomy (NCBI): domain Eukaryota; kingdom Metazoa; phylum Arthropoda; class Arachnida; order Araneae; family Amaurobiidae; genus Amaurobius; species Amaurobius ferox. Next base: position 122,438,992 of record OX578140.1, read on the forward strand.
CGATTATTGATTATGTTTAAATAAAATTGCATTGGAGTTGGAAAGTGTTTCATAATTAATGCTTTAAGCATGATTGATCTTTCTTGCTTTTATCATAAGACATTAATCTGCGATAGCGTTACTCGTAAGACATTAATCTACGATAGCGTTACTCTTAAGACATTAATTTACGATAGCGTTACTCATAAGATATTAATTTACGATACCGTTACTCGTAAGACATTAATCTACGATAGCGTTACTCGTAAGACATTTATCTACGATAGCGTTACTCGTTAGACATTAATCTACGATAACGTTACTCGTAAGACATTAATCTACGATAGCATTACTCGTAAGACAATAATCTACGATAGCGTTACTGCAAGACATTAATTTACGATAGTGTTACTCAAAAGACATTAATCTACGATAGCGTTACTCCTAAGACATTAATCTACGATAGCGTTACTCCTAAGACATTAATCTACGATAGCGTTACTCGTAAGACATTAATTTACGATAGCGTTACTCATAAGATATTAATTTACGATACCGTTACTCGTAAGACATTAATCTACGATAGCGTTACTCGTAAGACATTTATCTACGATAGCGTTACTCGTTAGACATTAATCTACGATAACGTTACTCGTAAGACATTAATCTACGATAGCATTACTCGTAAGACAATAATCTACGATAGCGTTACTGCAAGACATTAATTTACGATAGTGTTACTCAAAAGACATTAATCTACGATAGCGTTACTCCTAAGACATTAATCTACGATAACGTTACTCGTAAGACATTAATCTACGATAGCATTACTCGTAAGACAATAATCTACGATAGCGTTACTGCAAGACATTAATTTACGATAGTGTTACTCAAAAGACATTAATCTACGATAGCGTTACTCCTAAGACATTAATCTACGATAGCGTTACTCCTAAGACATTAATCTACGATAGCGTTACTCGTAAGACATTAATTTACGATAGCGTTACTCATAAAATATCAATTTACGATAGTGTTACTCGTAATACATTAATCTACGATAGTGTTACTCCTAAGATATTAATCTACGATAGCGTTACTCGTAAGACATTAATTTACGATAGCGTTACTTATAAGATATTAATTTACAATAGCGTTACTCGTAAGACATTAATCTACGATAGCGTTACTCGTTAGACATTAATTTACGATAGCGTTACTCATAAGATATTAATTTACGATAGCTTTACTCGTAAGACATTAATCTACGATAACGTTACTCGTAAGACATTAATCTACGATAGCATTACTCGTAAGACAATAATCTACGATGGCGTTACTGGTAAGACATTAATTTACGATAGTGTTTCTCGTAAAACATTAATCTACGATAGCGTCACCGAACCGGTAGACTATTGCATTTTAGCTATTGGGAGCCCTCGATTCTTGCGACTGTTCACCATGAAGTTTTACGAGCAAGTTTCCACATTCTTCAATAAAATTTTCTTGGGATAACCACGAATTAAGAGGTCCGTGGCCCATCCGCACTCTTTTACTAATAACGAGTATCGCCTCCTTCTACATCATGAATCTACATACTGCTTGCTCCTTAATTTTTGAGTGAAAAGGTCAATTTTGACTCCCTATTCATCCGCTGGCCAGCTGCATGTCACATGACCTTGCCATCAACTTTCTTTCAGGGATCGGTTTATGCTGGAGGCAATGCTGGTAAAAAAGAAATAAATTCTGTGCCCTTAAAATAATCTTTCGGATTAATTGAGTGTGAGCATTCATCGCCATTATGACCTTCGCGTTGAGTGTCAGGGAGTGACCGGTTCGATTAGTACTAAATTTCCTGTTACTTGATATTTGAATGGCCCTATAGACATTACCAGCTGTCGTGATTGCTTGGGAGAGAATGCTCTCTGCACTTTTCTTTCAAGAAACTTAGTATCATTTTCTTTGTGTAAGATGTGCACTGGACTCATAGGGAACTATGGGAAACCATCTGACATAATTGGCTGGAATGTTTCTGCAAGAACACAGCTGCCGTAACCGTTGTATTTCTCTAAATGGTGTGGTCGTAAGAAAGCAATTCGTGTTAAAATGAAATAAACAAAAATGAGTGTTCGCTGAATGGTGTGTCGAAGAATTAAAAGTAAAAATAAATATGCGGGTTATTAATTTAAGTGACATTTTGCATAAAATGGCCTAAATATGTTACATAAATTATAATTTACTGCGACAAGATGTATAAAGAGTCTTGCTGCAGAAGCGAACCCTGGATCTCCGAACTGACCAGCCGATGCTCTACCATTGAGCTACTGGGACGAAATTGCAAGCTCTTGTCGTCGAAGTGAACTCTGCAGATGTATCAAGGAAAATGTGAATTTTTGAATCGGAAATGATATCTCCAAAACCGAAGTAGAAATCCTTAGTGAATCACTATATCTCCTCTAATTTGAGACTGAACCCCTATCAGTCCTTATCTAAGCTCTATCTATAGCCAATATTTTGAAATAGATGTTTCAATTAAATTTTTGTAACCGGAAATGGAAAAGAAACTGAAAGTGAAAATCCGTAGTGATTCCCCGACTTCCTCCAAAATTTGATGCTGAATCCATATGAATTACCATCTAAGCTCTATCTGTAACCAGGTTTGAGATACAGGTGTTTCAAGAAAAATGAAAATTTTTGAACCGGAAATGGAAATGTTTAGTTAAACTTCTACCTCCTCCAGAATTCTATGCTAAATCCAAATCAGTCATTATTTGAGCTCTATCTATAGCAGATTCTGAAAATTATATGTTTTAAAGATTTTTTGTTTTCAAAAAACACTAGTGTGGTAAAATTTTGAATAGTCTGGCAAACAAATTGATCCTCTAAAAAAACTTTTAAAAAGTAAAAAAAGCAAAACACCAAGCTTAAAAAAAAATAAAAAGTATCACCTTTAAAAAAATAGAAAGTTATATCTAAAAATCTAAAAAATGTTGTGATATCAAATTGCTAGGCTTTTACTTTTTAATTCTGGTACTTAATTAACATTCCGTAATAATTAATTTTTCATATATGTAAGGAAATTACATAATGTTAATTATAAACCCTTCCCCCTATAAATACATCATAACGCTATTCTGAAAATGAAAATTACTGCACTTTATGAAATCGGCATTTTATACAATCGGCTTCCTCTGCTTGATTTCTCCTTAATTTTCATTTCATTTTCCTAACTTGCGATTAGACTCACTGCGTCACCTAAGAACATTTTCTGTTGACAAATAAACATTTTAATCTGCTTAGCTGCTTGCTGTGTCTTTGTTACTCTAGAAATGACATGTTTATCTCCGAAATCTGTTAATATTCTTATTTCGACAAATAACAAAAACCGGTTAATGCTCTACTAATAAAGTTAGTGTTATTTATTTACCCTTAGACATTTTGACAGCATTATCAGAGGTTTATTTAAGAAAATTGGAGAATTTTTCTAAACAAGATTCCTAGGAAAGTAATTAAGAATCCGCATAAATTTCCATGAATGTGCACGTTAGGTCTGTCTATAAAGTGGTCATGGTCGATCGGATAAAAGTAATTTCAGCGTCTCCGGTGGGGAATTAGAAAAGCTGGGAACACGAACCTGGCAATAAAACAAGAAGAAAAATGTCAATTACAAAGTTGTAAAAAAAAATTAACGTGCAGGAATCGACATCAGAATAATCACGAAAAGCACATATGAAAAGCAATAAAATCCCATCTGAAAGTCGTATCATCTGAAACACGAAACCTACATAGCTTGTCAAAATACACTGTAATATTCTTTCTTGAACTCATACGTGCATTGTTTATATTGGAGGGTATTTTTAACAAGATGCACATTAGATTCCTGTGCACATAAGTGTTGTTTATTGTTACATTTCTGGATAGGACAGCAATTTTCTATAATCATATTGTATCTACAAAGTGTCTTGTGTAACAATTCCTATATACTCATTAGAAAATGTTGTGCAACTCTTTAATTGACAAAAATTAAGCACACATCCACAACAGAAGGTCTTTATTTTACTTCCTATAAGACGTACAAAAGTTTTAAAAAAAAGGCCAGAGCGCTTTCGAGCATAAGTACGCTCTTCATCAGTGGCTACCCGGAAATAAAATTTGAATCGTTCATATATAGACCAGATATAGCGACAAAATTTGCATAAATACAATTTACAAAAGAATCTACGTTTAGACAAGGATAAACCGTAAACTATTTTTTTTTAGAGTTTCAAAAATTTTAACAACAAAAGAACAGCATATTAAATTACACTTTAATTACAGAAATCGAAAAAAGGGGAGGGGGGGTGGCAATCAAGCATAATCCCAAACATGAAGACTTCAAAGATAACTTTGCAGAGACTTGAATTGCATGGAGTCGAGAATGAGTCGCCAAGCGTAACTCAAATTCATAACAGGGTCAAAATTACAAACGGACTCACGGTAAATGTAAATAAAAAGGAATTCAAAAAGGAGAATATCACGAGAGTTATTACAACGCATCAAAAGGAAAGTATTTTCAAAAAGAGGCTGAAAATTATCTTTAACAACAAATTGAGTAAAAGCCGTAAAAAGTTTATACTATCCCTGACATCCCGAGCATGTTCTGCTAAACAGATGCCAACGGTGCGTTTAGTACTTCCAATATAAAATTTAAAATTACCATCGGTGGACAACAGGGGAACAACATACACCCCAGCAAAGCTTTTAAAGTCATCCTTATCACGCAGTTTATCAGACCGAATACAGTTAAATAAAGAATAAATATTAAAATGTGCAAGTCCGAAACCAAACTCAGAACAAAAATGGAGAAAGGGGCGGAAAATCCGAGGATTGTATGGAAAACTAGACCTATAAGTCAAACGATCTTTTAAGGCAATAAGTTTAGTATCAAAAAGGGTATATTTACGGCGAAGTTGGAAGAAAACCTTATAAATAAACTCAAAGGAGTGGGCAGCCTCACGGCCAAGGCCAAAAATAAATTCAATTTCATCACTTAAAGCAGAGATAGATGAAGAAACAGTAAAAGCGCGATAAAAATAAGCATAAAAGAAGCTTTTTTAGAGGAAAGAGGATGGTAAGAATTAGCAGGAATAAAAGAATTAGCAAAAGAAGGTTTACGGAAAACCGAGGTTTGAAAACCAGTAGCAGAACGGGTGACCAGTACATCAAGATAAGGCAAAGAACCATTAGTTTCATGTTCGACAGTAAAATTGATAGAAGGGTAAAAATCATTAACTTTAGACAAAAAAAAAGAAAGATCTTCTAAATCACTGTCCCAAACAATAAACACATCATCCACAAAACAGCACCAAAGAGAAGGGGGGGTTGGATAAAAAAGGCAAAATCTCATTCTCGAGTTCCAGCAAAACCGCCTCGGCCAAAATACCAGATAAAGGGCTACCCATAGGGGCACCACAGGTTTGTAGATAAATAACATCATGGAAATCAAAATAATTTGTCTCCGCAACAATATTCAAAGCAGAAGTGATTGCGTCGATGGTAGGAGTTTTAAAATTATGATTATGTAGTTTTTTGATAATAATTTCAATAGCAATGTCAACGAGTATACTAGGAAATAAAGAAACAACATCAAAACTATGCAAGGTACTATTAGATTTAAATTTAGTTTTGTATAAAATATTAATGAAATTTTCAGTTGAACTGATAGAAAATTTATGGTTATTAATAAAAGGTTTTAAGAAGAAGGCAAGGGCTATTATAACATCAGACTTTTTTGCTATTATAACATCAGACGTGATGCCAAATTATTTATCTTTAATTGACTTTCTCATCTATTTTGCTTTGCTGTCGTATTCGTCATCCTAACTTTTTAATTTTCCGCTAGGGGCGCTTCAATTATTTTTACCCGATAGCGCACGGACACTTTATTATAGATATCAGATAGACCCAACGTGTGCATTTATGTACCTTTCCTTACAAAGTTATTGGGGTATTTAAAGAATTTCCTAGGACTCATGTATATTAATCATCATATTGGTCTTATTGATTATTTTAATGAATTATCTATTCCATGTTATCACGCCATGCAGCATTTAGCATTTGCACTGTTATTTTTCATTCCATATCATTTCGTATGTGTCTAACTGTAAACTAAAAAAAACACAACTTTCTTATAAAATATCGAATTTTTATCACCTTCAAATAACCAAAATGGTAACATCCTTCCCCACCAAATACATCGTAAATTTTTCAAAGCCTTCGCAATTTATTTTCCATCGATTTTCAGGTGAAGGAAGAGAATAGAAAGTAAACCAACAACCATGAAATGATCCATTAATGGAAGCCGGAGAGAAAATAGAAAAAAAAAACTATGTCTCTTATTCAAAAAGAGAATGTTACGGCAGGAGAGAAAATCTGTCTGAATTATTTCGCGTCATTTCCTTCGCCAGAAATGAGTTTTAAATCGTTCGACTTTCAGAGTTAATGACAGTTCCTCAAAAAGTAATGAATTGTAAGACTACTGTGAATGTGTCATATAAGAAGTAAGTGTAAAGTCAAAACTTCACTGTAGTAATGCTCGTGTAAAAGCTCCCTCAAACTGCTTCTCAAAAGATAATTCAAGTAGAAAAATTTCGTTAAATACAGCATACAACAATTGTGTTTTATTTATTTTTATTTATTAAAACGAATGCAAGCTACAGGACAAAGTCCCAGTAACAGCGTGCAAGTTAAAATGCAATACAAAAAAATCTGATGTGGGCAGCACATGACTTTCCTTATATAATGCAATGAATTTACTACTTTTACAGTAAAAAAAATAGATTACTTTTTAGTAGTTATTTATATTCTTTCCGAGATATTGAATTTTTGTCAATGAGCCGTCATTTTCCATGTCGTCATCATCAATACGTAGTCATTGATTTAGCGTCATCTTTATCCATTTGGCGAGTTTTTCGTTAATTTAGCAACATTTAAAAAAGTCGCCAAGTTGGCGACATTCCAACAAATTCGTCGCCAAAATCTCGCCAAGCGTTATGGACAAAGAAATAAGTCATTCTTACAGCAGATAAATGACTATTGGCGATCAAATACAAAAGTATTACTCAAAGTATCTTTCTTCATGAATAGAACGAGCTAGATCCACGAGAATGATGTCACCCAATTTATCGCATGGTATTACATATGAAAAGTGAATATGTTTCTCAATAGGAAATATTTTTTTTTTATTTTATATGACTTTTTGATAATTTTTTTTAAAAATGTGCAATATCTCGAGAACGGTTCATGTTAGCGTTCTAAAATTTATGCCAATAGTTTTCTAATGAAAATTACATAAGAAATGTCTATTTGCGTAACTTTATTAGCGGTTTTGAGTTTTTGACGATTTTTTCAAAATTTCACTCGAAAATTTAGGGGGGGGTTCTGAATATACGATTATGTATAAAAACAATAGGCTTCGGATTGTGATTTTTGTACCAAATTCCGTTCGACTCGGTCCATTCGTTCGTCAGTTATCGTCTCCACAGACTCACTGACACACACACAGACACACACAGAGAGAGAGAGAGAGAGAGAGAGACATCACTTCAAAAATATTCGATTCGTGATGAGGGATGCTTGAAACGTACCCTCCCGTCGAAAACTCGAATTCTAATTTTCGACCCCGTCACAATACTTTCCTTATACATTTTGTATATAAGGAAAGTAATATACAGATTAAAATACAATGAACTATATTAAAATGCAAACTATTGAAAACAAATGATTTTTGAAAGCCATTTTCCGTTGAATAAAAACATTAAGATTATCGGGGAAGCTGTTCTAAAGTTTGCAAAAATTATTAGTCGCACCATAATAACCAATATCCATACTAAAATTCCTTCCAGCAAACAAACTCACACTCCTGGTAGAATACTGGGGAACATAAAACCGGATCCTACCCATGACAAGGAAACAATCAATTCTGTTATCGAGCAGATTTCGGAAGAATGAAAATAAAATTTAATTTCTTCTGTAAGCTTTTAACACTAAACATATCACCAAGAACAGTAGCAGATAAGGCATAACAAAAATAATCTGATGTGGCCAGCACTTGACTTTCCTTATATAATGCAATGAATTTACTACTTTTACAGTTAAAAAATTGGTATTCTTATAGTAGATACTTATATTCTTATAGATACTTGTATTCAAAAATATTCAATTTGTTGCGACCCAGACCGTCCGACCTACCAGAAAGGTGTAAGGTAACTAAAATATTGAATTTTCTTCAGTCGTCATTTTCATTGATATAGCGTCATTTTTATCCATTTGGAGAGATTTTCGTTAATTCGGCAACATTTAAAAAAGTCGCCAAGTTGGCGACATTCCGCCAAATTCATCGTCAAGATCTCGCCAGGCATTATGGATGGAAAAATAAGTTATTGTTACAGCAGGTAAATGACTATTGGCGTTTAAATACAAAAGTATTACTCAAAGTATCTTTTCTCGTGAATGGAATGAGTTAGATCCACGAGAATGATATCATCAAATTTATCGTAAGATATTACATATGAAAAGTCAACATGTTTCTTAAGAGTTAATATTTTTATATTTTACGATTTTTTGATAATATTTGAAAAATGTACAATATCACGAGAACGGTCAATGCTAGCGTCTTATAGTGACATATCAAAATTATCGAGCACTTTAACTATAGTAGAATTTTAATTCTGGTGTTGTTTGATCCATCTCAGCTTTGGTACAAAGTGGAAAATTCGAAAACTACAAAAATTCGAGTTTGAGGTGACCGTGCTGACAGATAATCAAAATACTCAAAACCGCCTTTCGAAATTATCGAGCATTTCCACTCTAACCAAGAGCTTGGTTTTAATCTCATTCCATTAGTCTCACATCCAGTTCAACGAAAAAATCTAATACTTCAAAAATTCGATTTAGAAAAGGGGGGGGGGGGGTGATGCGAGGGAATATTAGAAAAATGTCAAAATTATTTAGTGCTTCTATACTAACTAGAACTTTTGGATTTGGCCTCATTCAATCCGTCTCAGTTTCCAGATCAGTGGAAAATTTGAAAATTTTTGAGAATTCAAATTAGGGTTGACGATGCAAAATAATTTTCAAGAAACTTTCCTCATAGAAAGAATAACACAATGAAATATCATCAAGAATAATAAAACACTATTTAACATCATTTTCCTGTCAACAATTAAATCTGTAGAAAAGAAATGACTTTATAAGTATAACGCAATAAAAAATGTTAATTGTTCAAACTCATTTTACAATAATTAAACGGTTTTGTCACGTGGAAATTATATTCCAGGTATTCACGAACCAGAAGCATGATAGAAACACAATGTTGTATCCTTTCATTGACAACTGAGAAAATTAAACCATTAAATCTTTTTGTCTCACGCGAATATAAGATTCTATATGTTTCCCATTTAACATGCTAAGGGAATTATAAAATAAGAACCATTTTACTTTCCCTGCAATACATGGTAATGTATAGGGAAAGTATTGGAATCATGCCGAAAATCGTAACTCGAGTTTTCGACTGATCTACACGTTTCAAGATTTCTAGAATACGAAAAAACCATTTTTAGCGTGACGTCTGTGCGTGTGTCTGTGTAACTAAAAAACTAATGGACCGATTTTCACAAAATTTGGAAGGTAAGTCACTTGTGAGCGAGTCTGGTGCTGATTAGTTTTGGGTACGATTTGAAATAAAAGAACCCGCCTTTTTTGCGAAATGGCCCGCAAAAGCTTGTATCCACTCTACCTGAAAAACTACTGGACCGAATTTCACAAAATTCTGTAGATGAGTCACATGTGGGTTACCCTGGTGCTGATTAGATTTTGGTACGATTCGGAAAAAAATAACCAGCCTTTTTTTGCAAAATGGCCCGCAAAAATCGTCAAAATCTAAACAAAAAAACTAGGTATACTCAAATATATCCATTAAATGCTCGTTTAATACGTAATTTTTAACGACGAAAATAATAAGGCCAACCCCATTACACTAGGACTAGCCGTTCACGAGATATTTTAGTTTACCGTATTTTCTCTACGCCACCTTTGAGAATAAGTCCGGTTATCGAATGAGAACGATAATTGAATTAAAAGTGAAATAAATTTAATTAAAATAGAGAGAACGTTAATATAAGTCTGCAGAGAAAGTCATGTGCTGCCTACATCAGATTTTTACTTTCCCTGCAATACATGGTAATGTATAGGGAAAGTATTGGAATCATGTCGAAAATCGCAACTCGAGTTTTCGACGGATCTACACGTTTCAAGACCTCTAGAATACGAAAAAACTATTTTTAGCGGGACGTCTGTGTGTGTGTCTGTGTGTTTGTCTGTGTGTCTGTCTGTCTGTCTGTGTGTCTGTCTGTCTGTCTGTGCAGATTTTGTATCCATTCTAATTAAAAAACTAATGGACCGAATTTCACAAAATTTGCTACGTAAGTCACTTGTGGACGACTCTGGTGCTGATTAGTTTTGGGTACGATTCGGGATAAAAGAACCCGCATATTTTTGCGAAATAGACCGCAAAAGCTTGTATCCACTCTAACTAAAAATCTAATGACCGAATTTCACAAAATTCGGCAGATGAGTCATTTGTGGGTCACCCTGGTGCTGATTAGATTTTGGTATGATTCGGAAAAAAATATCCTGCATTTTATTGCAAAATGGCCCGCAAAAATCGTCCAAATCTAAACTAAAGAACTACGTATGCTCAAATATATCCATTAAATGCTTGTTTAATACGTAATGTTTAGCGATGAAAAGAATAAGACCAACCCCATTACATTAGGACTAGCCGTTCTCGAGATATTTTAGTTTTTCGTATTTTCTCTACCCACCTTTGAAAATAAGTCCGGTTACCGAATGAGAACGAAAATTGAATTAAAAGTGAAATAAATTTAATTAAAATAAAGAGAACGTGAACATAAGTCTGCAGGGAAAGTCATGTGCTGCCCACATCAGATTTTTACTTTCCCTGCAGTACATGGTAATGTATTGGAATCGTGTCGAAAATTGCAACTCGAGTTTTCGACGAATCTACGCGTTTTGGAACCTCTAGAACATGAAAAACTATTTTTAGCGTGATGTCTGTGTGTGTGTGTGTGTGTGTGTGTGTGTGTGTGTGTGTGTGTGTTTGTGTGTCGAAAGCCCTGACCACCCGAATCGTTCAAAGACTTAGAGGTGTGTTTGTGTGTGTGATTGTGTGTGTGTGTGTGATTGTGCGTGTGTGTGTGTGTGATTGTGTGTGTGTGTGTGATTGTGTATGTGTGTATGTGTGTGTGTGTGTGTATGCAATGTTCATATCCACTCTAATTCAAATAATAATTGATCAAATGTCATAAGTGTCATGTGTAAATTTTATAGGTAATTTACTTTCGGGGGACTCTGGAGCTGATTAGATTTTGATACGATTCGGGATAAACGAATCTGTCTTTTCGCGAAATGGCCTGCAAAAATTGCATATATCCACTCTAGCTGGAAGAGAGACCGAATTTCACAAAATTTGGCAGATAAATCCCTTTCAGCAAAGGTCGCCACATGTGTGACAATCACGTTGTTGTCAACTAACACCTGAGTCACAATGTGACATCATATTTGTGACTTCGATGCGACGTTACGTATTAGTAACTTTGTAACTTCATTGTGACTATATTCTGTGACATTTCCACAATTTAATTAACACGTAACAATGTGACGATATTACAATTGCAATTGCAATGTGACTTCACAAACAAGTTAATATGCGACGTCACAAACGACTATGAAAAAAAAATGGCCAAAATGACTTTGCCGTGGCCTCAATATGGCATTGCCGAGACGTAATGCGACGTCCTCTGACGTCCCAGAGTCACAGTGTGACGTAAATTTTACGTCACTGTGAAAAAAAATGCTGTTAGGTTTGCTTGTGGGTCACCTTGATGTTTGGTTACATTTTGGTGCAATTCGTAAAAAAAAAGAATCTGTCATTTTTGCAAATAGACCCACAAATATCGTCAAGATCTAAAATAAAATACTACAAATGCATCAATTAAAAGCATGTTCAAAACGTAATTTTTGACGACGAAAATAACAAAATCAGCCCCATTACTCTAAGATGGACCATTCCAGAGATATTAGGATTATCAAATTGGGGAACAGAAAGCGTTATACACTGTAGTGAAGAAACAATTTAATGAAATTTCTTAAAATATGGTAATTAAATCCCTTGAGGATTTAACATGATTCGAATAAATATAACCGACCTTTACACTTTCCTCATATACATAGTATAATTTATAAGGAAAGTATTGTATCTGGGTCAAAATTTTGAAATCCAGTTTTCGATGGGAGAGCACGTTTCAAGCATCCCTGATCACGAATCGAACATTTTGGAGGGGATGTCTGTGTGCGTGTGTGTGTGTGTCAGTGAGTCTGTGGAGACGATATCTCACGAACGAATGGAGCGATTCGAATGAAATTTGGTACAAAAATTACAAGCCCTGAATACTGGAAGCTTATTGTTTTTAAACACAATCGAATGTTCAAAACCCTTCTAAATTTTCGAGTGAAATTTTGAAAAAATCATCAAAAAATCAAAACCTTTAAAAAAGTTACGCAAATAGACATTTCTTATGTAATTTTTCCGTGGAAAACGCTTGACATAAACTTTAGAACACTAGCATGAACCGTTCTCGAGATGTTGCACATTTTTCAAATAAATTTATCAAAAAATCCCATAAATTAAAAAAATTAACTGTTGAGATATATGTTCACTTTTCATATGTAATACCATGCGATAAATTGGGTGACATCATTCTCGTGGATCTAGCTCGTACCATTCATGAGAAAAGATACTTTGGGTAATACTTTTGTATTTGAACGCCAAGAGTCATTTATATGCTATAAGAGTAACTTATTTCTCCGTCCATCCATAACGCTTGCCGAGATTTTGGCGACAAATTTGGCGGAATGTCGCCAAAGTGGCGACTTTTCTAAATGTTGCCAAATTAACGAAAATCTCGCCAAATGGATAGAAATGACGCTAAATCAATGAAAAGGACGGCTAATTGACGAAAATCTAATATCTTGATGTTTTGGAAAGAATATAAGTATCTAATATAAGAATAACCTTTTTTTTACTGTAAGAGTAGTAAATCCATTGCATTACATAAGGAAAGTCATGTGCTACCCATATGAGATTTTTTTTTCGAAATAGCCCACAAAGATCTTGAAAATGTGAAACAAATGACTAAAATTGCTGAAATATATAAATTAAGTACTTGTTCTTTAAATAATTTTTGACAGCACAACTAATAAGACTGACCCGTGTAACTCTAGGATGAATCTTTCTCAAGATATTTTAGTTTCTTTTTTTTGGAATTTTGAAGAGCTGAAGACTTTAAAGTGCAATAAGTTACCAGATGAAACCAACATGCATTAAAACTGCTAATTGGACATAATATCAGAAAAGTATTCATGTTATTTTCTGAAATTGAATTCAATTTAATATATCATGAAATAAAAAAATAAGAAAATGAATTTGAATTCGTAGGGACAGTCGTGCGCTTCCCACATCAAATTTGTAGGCTTAAATCTAAAAGGGATTTTTGATATTCAAAAAAGTTACCAACAACTTTTATTAAGTATGTAGGAGTCACATTTAATGGCCTTTGGTCATTTCGAGTAAACGGGAGTGGAGATGGCTAGTTAAAGATATTAAAGAAAGAAAACAGCGAGTAAAACCATCAGTTATATAAACTTTTAACACTAAACGCATTTCTAAGAAAGGTGGCAGGTAAAGTATTACTGTAAGCACTAGTATTCTTATAATATGAAGTGTGCCATAAAAATATTATCCAATTTCAAATGCTGTGCTCATTGTTTGTTTCTTATTCAAACACTTGTCAAATTCTTCTTCCAAAAATAACATAAAAACTCAAGTATTCTGGAACTCCCTTTCGATTTATTTTAAAGGGGACGGGCCAAATAATACCATTGAAGAATGAATTCGCAAATAAACTCAAAACTTTCAACTTCACTTTATAAAAGCTTTATATCTATAAAGAAGTTTGTAAATGTTTTCAATAATATAGCCATGAAAGTTCCTAGAAAAATAATGCTTGAAAATATTCTGCAATCTACAATAATCCTATAATCCTTTTTATATTAGATATAGAAAATGTACCCGACGTTGTCCGGGATTAGAGATGCAAACGTTCAGTTAAAATCACACTGAAACTCGCAGCAAATTTTTGAAAACAAAAGAACGCTTTAACAATACGCCAGCTTATAAGAAAAAAAATTAACTAGAGTGTAACTCAACTCGACTTTCTCATGTTTTCTTTCTTTTTTTTTCCCCAAATTTTACAAGAAAAATTTTTAAAAGTATCGATATCGTAGGTCCAAATTTTTCCAACTAAGGCGTGTTACCCATCACTTTAAAGGGCTTGAAAAAACGATCGACACCATTTTTGACAATGTACCCCAGGTAGATAACTTGCCCCCGAAAAGGAGGCAGATGATGTCACGAAAAAAAATTTATATCGCGGCTATATTTCACAACGATGATTGAAACTATCTTTGAGCCATAAATAAACCCTTTTATGCCGGATTGTGTCAAATTTTGTCTTATGCTGCCATGTAAAAAAATATATAATTTCGCTCGATATAAGTTTTCGCTCGAATTTAAAAAAAAATGGCTATCTAATTCTATATTTTTTATAACAAAGCCGGATATAAAGTTTCATGAAAATCCATTAATACTTGTGTCCGCTATAGTGTACACAAGAAATCGACAACAGACATGCAGACAGACAGACGGACATCACTCCAAAAATAATTCAAACGTGTTCATGAGACCATAAAACATATATTGGCATCAAACTCTCGGGATCGAAAATTTTCGTAAGAACAATACTTTCTCAATACTGCGTATGATGAAGTAAAAATCGAGGCGTCGATGGTGATAAGATAAGAAACCCAGCGAGAATACGAGAACTTGCCTCCCATCTCGGGAGATCGCGTCTTCAACAAACAAAAAAGTATGTATTTTTTTAAAAATTCACGAAATTTCGTCTATTTATGGTATGGATGCTGCTAAAAATGTGTTTAAAAAATAATTTTTTGATCTTTCCCATGGTGTTAAAATGGAAACTAATAATATTTTTGGTCTCTAAGGAACCGATTTGTACGAAAATTGTACTGCATCATGCTAAAACATAAAATAACTAAAAACTAATTCGAATTTTTAAAAAATCACGCTGAGACACATCGTTCCGGGTCTTGATGTAAGTAACTGTATACCAAATTGTATGTCCGTACAGCGCTTAGATTTTCTACTACAGATAACTCACACACAGAGGCATATAAATATAGAAGACATATTAGATAAGACAGCGCTCGCGAAAATCCGATGTGTCTGTAACGTGTACTCATAAGACACTTTAACGTTTATTGTGTCGGACACGTCTTTAGTTAAACGCTGTTTGCCACATGTCCGGAAGCAAATCCCTGCACAGTTAAATAGGTCATTTCGCAGCTCGCTATGTGTCCTCTATGAGTTTCTAAGCAAACAAACAAGCTTCCTTTTTGTGAGGGCGCAAAAAAAACATTTGGATTATATCATTAATTTCTGCAACTGGCCGAAAATCAATTAGCTTGTATAATAATATATATAATAATCTTATATAATACTTAGCAGTTAAATTATTATCAAATTTCATTCATATTTTGAGAGAGATATCCCTATCCCTATAGGAAGAATAAAACTTGTACTTCAAGAACGACTTGTGACAACTCCTTAGAAGTGATGCTAATTCATCTCTGATTAAAAACGCTTTTAGAGCATTCACTTATTTCATAATACTAAATACATATAGTTTATATATATAGTTTATCTCAATATATAAAATTGAAAATCTGTCTGTCTGTCTGTTTGTTTGTCCTATCATCACGGGAGAACGGCTGAATCGAATTTAATGAAATTTTGTGGATAGCCTAGAAATAGCCCCAATTAAAATTTAATCCGTAGTTTGAGTTTCTACGACCAGTGGTTCTTGAGATATTAGTAAAAAACGAAATTTTCGTTTGTCTCATCATCACGGGAAAACGGCTAAACCGAATTTTATGAAATTTTGTGGATAGCCTTGAAATAGCCCCCTATAAATTTAGTCCAAGTTTCGGGTTTCTAAGACCAGGGGTTGTTGAGATATTAATGAAAAACGGAACTTTTTCCTAGGATTTCTACTCTCCAACTCCGTGGTTTATCCAAGCGGAAAGGACGAAAATCGTTTGTTTAAAACGTCAAAATGAAATAAAACTTTATTTCTGAGTTTGGTGCAGGATTTTTGCATTAATTAGTCACTATCGCAAAACATGAATTGTTTGAAACATGAATTTAAATGGAAAAATCTACCTCCATGGTTCATCTTTCACAAGCTTTTATCTCAACGATGAAAAGTATAAAAATATCAAAATGGCTGTTGAATTTCGCATTTTATGAGGAAGATTCTATCCTATATCATGTTGCTCGGCAACAGAATGAAATTAAATGTGTTGTTAATATTTATTATTATTCTTTCTATTTGAATAATAAATAAATGTATGTAAAAACATATTTTATAAATGAACGGTATGATTGTTCTTATAATTATGTAAATTGCGGACTTCGTACATCACTTTCATTTATTTTAGCAAAGAGATTTCAAGCTCATATATTGTGTTTAGCTAATGAACTCATATATTGTGCTTACCCAATAAATTCATTTAGCCGATTGTTGAAGCAGAAATAGAGTAGAACGGGTGTATCTTCTAATGCAATTTTAGTGTTTTCATTTAGTATATACAAACGGGATCAGGATATTTTTTTTATTCTTCAGATCTGCAAATTCAGAGCTGCGAATTTAGAGGAATATCTCTAAATAACTTGGTAACTTTTCTTAAACTTTACCAAATTAGCGGAAATGTCTCCAAATTGATAAAAATGACGCAAATGAATGAAATTAAATTTGTTTTTTTAGAAGAGAGTACTGAAATGATGTTTCGGTAGCATTTGTCGGTCAGTCCATCCATCCTACTTAGTAACACATGAAGCGAATTTTTTTAATATCACTAAATTGATAAAAATGTTTGTAAATCCATAAAAATATCATGGCATTGATAAAATCGCGCTTAATAAATGAAATTAATTGCGTTTTGTTAGGGAATAGTATTGTAATGATGTTTCGTTAATTTGTCGCAAAATGGGACTATCAATTCCATAGTCCCACTTGGCGATAAATTTGGCGATTTTTTAAGTTATCGCTAAATTGACGAAAATGTCGCCAAACCTTCCGTGGAGATCGCATTATTCAGCCGATATGATTTCCATCAATTTATTTGAAGCAAATGATATCATGTCGCTTAGCAACGGATCCAATGTGTTATACATAAGACGATTTTTATTAAATCTTTTCTGATTTGAATAATAAAGATATGTATATTAAATAAATTTCATTGACATTGCATTTTTGACTGGATAATATCAATTACAGTCTTGAGGTTTAAACATTATTATTATTGATATTTTCGGGGATTCAGGTATTATTGATATTTTCAGGTTATTATGCCATTGTTTTATGACGAAAATTGCTGAAACTCATATATAGTACATTGTACGAGTAATCTTCTACAAATGCACGGGTATATCTTCTAATCTACGAGAATATAAGTAGTACAGGTATATTGGCATATATTTTGATATATATTGACATATATTGGAATCAATTACGACTTTCTGGTATAAAGATTACGGGGATT
Organism: Amaurobius ferox; assembly: GCA_951213105.1. Taxonomy (NCBI): domain Eukaryota; kingdom Metazoa; phylum Arthropoda; class Arachnida; order Araneae; family Amaurobiidae; genus Amaurobius; species Amaurobius ferox. The sequence goes on from OX578140.1 coordinate 122,456,770, forward strand.
ATTGATATTTTCAATTTATTACGTCATCTCTTTTATTTTAGCAAATATGTTTGAGATTCATATTGTAATACAGGTAATCGTCTACTAACACACTGTCATATTTTCCAATCTGCGACAATATAAGTAGTACGGGGTTGCATATATTGATTCAATCCCTTTTGTTTAGTAAATTTGCTTACAAAAGGGGCCAGAATATTTTATTCTTCAGATCTGTCCGTGAAGATAATTTTTCATAGTGAGAACATATATTCTTAAACTTCTCTTTAGGAGCAATAAATTTAATATTTTAACAGAATTTGGACATGATTGCGAATTATAAGTTTCTTTATATTATATACTCCGTATGAAGAACGGGTATGCTGCTAGTATATTATAAATACACTGTCCGACATAGAAAATGCAACACCATGAAACATTAGCCATATAATTATGAAAATTGTGAGACAAACGCAGCTGTATGATGTATGCATTTGATCTGAAATGCAAGTAGGTCACGAGATTAGAGCGCAGGATAAAAGGCATGGAAACGGCAGATGAGCCAACAGTTGTTACTGCTTGTCGCGTACGGACTAGTGTTGTTAAAGAGATGCTTGACCGACGACGCCGAAGTCCGTTTCAGTATTTGGACAATCGTGCGAGAGGATTCATTTTAGGTTTATGCACGTTTGTCCAGACATACGTCACCACGCGTTGATAGATGCATTCGAGGGCATGGGGTGGCGGCCTCACAAACGACGACTGTCAACATTCTGCAGAATTTGCAGGGTACATTGGATGTTCCAATATCAGCTGGAATAGTTTCTCGACGATTGGCTGAAAGTGGCTTGCACTCAAACCGTCTTTTACGAAGACTATTATTGACGGCAAAACACCAACGTCAGAGATTGCAATGATGTTGGACCGGAGCACCTTCGACTACTGAGTGGGACAGGGTAGTGTTCAATGACGAGTCTTGGTTCTGTTTGTGGAATAGCAATCGCCGTGTCAAAGTTTAGAGGCGACGTGCAAACAGATCCAATCCTGCTACGACTATTAAACGACATACTGCTCCACAACACGGAATTATGGTTTGGGGTGCCATCGGCTTCGATAACCGATCACCTCTGGTTTGTGTCAGAGGCACAATGACGGCACAACCATATATGGATGTGGTTCTGCGCCTTCAGTGGTTACAAAATGCTGTTTTCCAGCAAGATAACTAGCGGTCGCCTACGTCAACTATCAGCAAACAAGTCTTGCAAGGTATCCAGGTGCTTCCATGGTCTCCGCTGTCTCCAGATCACTCACCCATCGAGCATGTATGGAACGTGATTGTCCGTCGTTTGACTGTCTGCCCCTGCCTCAAACAGAAGACGACCTATCGAGGATGGTTGAAGGTATATTGTCATCCATCTCTCAGGAAACTATCCGCACGATCATTGCATCTATTCCTCGAAGGCTTGCTGCGTGTATCGCGCCAAGAGGTGGTCCTACTGCCTACTGATCACCCTATCTATGCTATTGCTGTATTGTTTTATCCTTCTGGAATCAACATAACTTATTTATATATCCCATCTCTGTCTGTGTATATCACACTCTATTCGCTGTTTCATGGTATTGCATTTTCTGTGTCAGGTAGTATATATATATATATATATTAAGATAGTGTATTATGAGGTACTTCTTCCATTCTACCATTGGATTTACTAATTTAATATATATATATATATTTATATATATATATTTATATATATTTATATATATTTATATATATATATATATTTATATATATTTATATATATAATATTTATATATATATATATATATATACTACCCGACATACTGTAACCTTATTTGTAAAACGTGCAATATTTCGAGAATGATTCATAGTAGTATTCTAAAGTTTGTTTCATTCTTTTTCTAATGAAAAATTACGTATGAAATTCATTATTAACCGCATTCAAGATTCTAATTTTTTAATGATTTTTTCAAAGCTCTATTTATAAATCATGTAACATCCCAAGAACGGCTTATGCTAGTATTCTGACATTTGTATTATTCGTTTCCTGCGAAAAATAAGAGGGAGTTCATCAGTATTATTCCATTCACTGATTGCAATATTCGTACCACTTCGACGATAAGCGCTTGCAATTCCGTCACAGTATCTCAAAGGTAGAATGTCGGCTGCCAGTACGAGTATCTGTGATTTGATTCCCGTTGGGACAGCAGGGTTCTTTACAGTGGTGCCCGAACAAATCAACCCTGTAGGTTAGCGCAAAAATGTCAGTGGTCTGAAGACCCCAGACAGTGCGACTCACACAGTGGGTTTAGAATAGCTAGCTGTACGGCCGGGAAAGGATACCTCCCGCACTCAGGAGGCACCCAAGGTCTACCATTCCGCCAAACGAACATTTATTTAGGTCTAAAAAGATAACAATTGATGAAAAATATTGTGGTTAAACAGACCAGAAACTTTTACATTATATTTGAACTTGACAAGTACGTCAATTTTTAAAAACTGGGAAAAGGGTTATTGCGAATATAGATAAAAAGATCATTGAAATATAAAATTGAGAGTGAGGTATACTAACATAATGAAAAATAGATTAAAATTAAAGAAAATAATAAAATTTTAAAAGTAAAATTTAGAAAATATATAAAAGGAAAATATATGAAAAGGAAAAAAAATTAAGTACATGGAAAACAAAAACAGAAATTTAGAATAAAATTTAGAAAAGAAGAATTAGAAAAAATACAAATAAAAAGGGTCAAAAGAAAAAGAAAGAACCGAGAAAATAAGAACAGTTAACATAGCTTTTTTTTTAAAACAGAAAATATGGAGGGAACACAATAAGTCCATATAAGTTAATAAGAATGAAATAAAGGGATTCATTGATCAAAATTAATTGAGAGCAGAATCTACTCATAAGCTTAGGTCACTTTATTAGAAATTTCCATGGCAACAAGAATATAGTTTTTAATTTTATCTACTGAAGAGGGATTTGAACGAACTTTGAAAGAACCAAATTGGTTTATTAGAGGGGGAGGGTTTGCAAAGATGAAAATGTTTAGAAAAAGGACAATCGAAAATGTAATGGTCAACGTCACCGAATTTATTGCAAATACAGTTAGAGGTGGATTCAATTTTGAAACAGAAACGGATCCCTAGTACGACTAGTATGGATTCAACGGACTATGGGATATAAAGCGACGATTTCAAATCAGGAGGACAACGACCGCTTAAGAAGCATACCTAGAGGATAAAAATGGCAGGATGTGGTCAATCAGATTGTCAGTTGCACGTAAATCTAACATTAGAGGGTGGAGAATGCAGAATACACTTCGACTATAAGGGCTTGCAAATTCCGTTCGAGTAGCTCAACGGTAAAGTATGGACTAGCCAATATGAAGATCTGTAGTTCGATAGCAGGTTGGGGAACAAGGTTCTTTACAACATACATCCATAAACACACACACACACACACACTAACATACATAAACACACTGATGGCAACTCAAAAACATTCGATTCGAGTTCAGAGATACTTAACACATGCTCTTCCATCGAAAACCCCATCACAAGTATTTCAATGCACATTATACGTATGCGGAAAAATAACATTAAAAGCAAATCATTTATTGATTATTTGGAGAGAAAAATTTTTTTAAATAACCGTCACCAAATTTGACGCGTTCGACTTTTTTAATTTCATTGTATAAATAAATACAAAATGTAAATTATGTTACTTTTCTAATACCATAAAAGTGATGACAGAAATACGAATTGGCTTTTTAAAACACAACCAATGAACTCCAATTATTTATCTTTTTCAGTCGCCGTCAACTCTTTTAAAGAAATTGACATTGAATTTTTTTTTATTCCTCCAAGTTCAGATAAAAAAATAAAATAAACAACAAAATTAAGATGTCTCGACAAAATGTTTTTGAAAGAATTAGTTTCCTTTAAATCTGTCGGCATTTTCACTGTCAACACATTTAAACGAAAGGAAGGCATGTTTGAGAAAATTTTAATGCAACTGTAATGGATCTCTTAAAGAGAATGACGTTAATGAGTTTTTTAAAACTTCTTAACTCATTATATGTTTTAGAAATATATAAAAAGCACCAATATCTCTTTCACAAAATTTATTTTTATTAAAAAAATACACGTAAGCAGGCAAAAAGAAAATAACAGGAAGTCTGTGAAAGGTCTAACAAACACAGCATTAGAAGAAGTAAATAAATGTTTGAATGAGAAACAAATATATTGAACGTGAGGTTCCACTGGAATTTCTCATCTATAATAATAAAAGGAAATATAAAAAACCTTATTTCCACTGAAAATATTTATGAATTCTATATTGGAATACTAAAAGAATTGTTGGAATTAAATTATCAGAACATGCTTGTGATATGAAAAACAAAAATCTGATGTGGGCAGCACATGACTTTCCCTGCAGACTTATATTCACGTTCTCTTTATTTTAATTAAATTTAATTCACTTTTAATTCAATTTTCGTTCTCATTTGATAACTAGACTTCTTTTCAAAGGTGACGTAGAGAAAATACGAAAAACTAAAATATCTCAAATATCTCGAGAACGGTTACTCCTAGTGTAATGGGGTTGGTCTTATTCTTTCTTCGTCAAAAATTACGTATTAAACAAGTATTTAATGGATATATTTGAGCATACGTAGTGTTTTATTTTAGATTTTGGCGATTCTTGCCGGCCATTTTTAAAAAATAGGCAGGTTATTTTTTTCCGAATCGTACCAAAATCTAATCAGCACCAGATTGTCCCACAGGTAACTTATCTACCGAATTTTGGGAAATTCGGTCCATTGGTTTTTCCGCTAGAGTGGATACAAGCTTTTGTGGGCCATTTCGCAAAAAAAGGCGGGTTCTTTTACCCCGAATCGTGCCCAAAACTAATCAGCACCAGACTCGCCCACAAGTGACCTACCTACCAAATTTTATGAAATTCGATCTATTAGTTTTTTATTTAGAGTGGATGTAAAATCTGCACAGACAGGCACACAGACACACAGACAGACAGACATACAAACACACACACAGACGTCGCGCTAAAAATAGTTTCTTCGTATTCTAGAGGTCTCGAAACGTGTAGATCCGTCGAAAACTCGAGTTGCGATTTTCGACATGATTCCAATACTGTCCCTATACATTACCATGTATTGCAGGGAAAGTAAAAACGTTCCACTGCCTTGTTCCAAAATGTTATCAATAATTATTTTGTCCTTCTTTACGATAAAACTTTTCTTTTAACCAATTGCAATAATCCCCGTGATATTTTGCTTTTCGAATCTTTATTTATTTATATCTATCGAGATTGCATCTGTAATTTTGACACCCCGCGATATGTCAATTTCATTCTTGATTCCATAAAGGTTAAAGCATTGTCTGCTTATTGAAACATCTAAATGTGTTCTTTTCTATTTCATCAATTTTAATTCCATATATTCTGTGCCTTTCATATATTTTCTGATTTTTTATCTCATTTGTACTTACCAGTATCTTTCGGACATTAATGATATGCAAATTTTGATCGCGGTTTTGCTGTGTATAAATATCTCGATGTTCTTTTCTTTCGCTGTTATATACCTCTGGGCGTTTCAAGCTCGAAAATGCATAGGCTTGTATATACAGTTTTACGCCTTAACGCAATTATATAATATAAAATTTGATGTGGGCAGCACATGACTTTCCTTATATAATGCAATGAATTTACTTCTTTAACAGTGAAAGAGTGATGAAAAAATCCACGTCACACTGCTTGTAACGTTAAATTGTACATTTCAAGCGGTAAATTGTACATACCAGCATTTTGCCAAGCGTTATAGACGGAGTCGTATGGTAGTCTTATATTCTTTCCAATATATTGAATTTTAATCAATTAATTGTCATTTTCATTAATTTAGCGTCATTCCTATGAATTTGGCGACATTTTTATCAATTTGGTGACATTTTCATCAATTTACCAACATTTCAAAAACTCGCCAAGTTGGGGATATTCCGCTAAATTCGTCGCTAAAATTTCGTCAAGTATTATGGTCGGAGAAATAAATAGGTTATTACTTTCCTTATATACATATAATGTATAAGGAAAGTATTATAACGGAGTCGAAAATTCGAATTCGAGTTTTCGACGGGAGAGCACCTTTCAAGCATCCTTGAACACGAATCAGACGTTTTTGAGATGATATCTGTGTGTGTGTCAGTGAGTCTGTAGAGACGATAACTGACGAACGAATGGAACGATTCGAATAAAATTTGATACAAAAATTACAATCCATGAATACTGGAAGCCTATTGTTTTTATACGTAATCGAATGTTCAGAACCCCCCTAAATATTCGAGTGAAATTTTGAAAAAATCATAAAAAACATAAGTTACAGAAATAGTTATTTCTTACGTAATTTTTCATTAGAAAACCATTGACATAAATTTTAGAATACTAGCATGAACCGTTCCGGAGATATTGTGCATTTTCCAAAAAAATTATCAAAAAATCATATTAAATTAAAAAAAAATATTACCTATTATTAAAATATGTTCGCTTTTCATAAGTATTTTTTCATGCGACAAATTGGGCGACATCATTCTCGTGGATCTAACTGGTTCCATTCATGAAAAAATATACTTTAGGTAATACTTTTGTATTTGGACGCCAATAGTCATTTACATGCTACAAGGATAAGTTATTTCTCCGTCCATAACGCTTGGCGGGATTTTGGCGGAATGTCGCCAACTTGGCGACTTTTGTAAATGTTGCCCAATTAACGAAAATGTCGCCAAATTGATCAAAATGACACTAAATCAATGAAAATGACGACTTGATAATGAAGTAATTGTTAAAGTATTTTAATATATTGACTATATCGCTTATTGACGATACTATCAATATTGATGATTGTTTAGTTGCGCGAAATATAAGTTACTTGAGTATTTTGAAATAGTTTTACATGTTGTCACCCCGAAAACCTCCCAATGTACAATTCAACGATAAAAACACAGCACAGTGGATCTTATACATTATTTTTACTATCCCTGCAATACATGGTAATGTATAGGGAAAGTATTGGAATCATGCCGAAAATCGCAACTCGAGTTTTCGACGGATCTACACGTTTCGAGACCTCTAGAATACGAAAAAACCATTTTTAGCGTGACGTCTGTGTGTATGTCTGTGTGTCTGTGTGTCTGTGTGTCTGTCTGTGTGTCTGTCTGTGTGTCTGTCTGTCTGTGCAAATTTTGTATCCACTCTAACTAAAAAACTAATGGACCGAATTTCACAAAATTTTGTAGGTAAGTCACTTGTGGGCGGAGCTGGTGCTGATTAGTTTTGGGTACGATTCGGAATAAAAGAACCGCCTTTTTTGTGAAATGGCCCGCAAAAGCTTGTATCCACTGTAGCTGAAAAACTAATGGACCGAATTTCACAAAATTCGGTAGATGAGTCACGTATAGGTCACCCTGGTGCTGATTAGATTTTGGTATGATTCAGAAAAAAATAAGCTGCCTTTTTTTGCAAAATGGCCCGCAAAAATTGCCAAAATCTAAAATAAAAAACTGGGTATACTCAAATATATCCATTAAATGTTGATTTAATACGTAATTTTTAACGACGAAAAGAATAAGACCATCCCCATTACACTAGGACTAGCCGTTCTCGATATATTTTAGTTTTTCGTACTTTCCCTACGCCACCTTTGAAAATAAGTCCGGTTATCGAATGAGAACGAAAATTGAATTAAAAGTGAAATAAATTTAATTAAAATAAAAAGAACGTTGATATAAGTCTGCAGGGAAAGTCATGTGCTGCCCACATCAGATTTTTTTATTATAAAACCAGTAAATCCATTGTATTATATAAGGAAAGTCATATGCTGCCTGCATCAGATTTTTTTTATAGCAGATAAACGACTAATGGTGTCTAAATACAAAACTATTACCCAAAGTATCTTCTCTTACATGTAGTAGATACTTATTCTTTCCAAGGTATTAGATTTTCGTCAATTAGTCTTCATTTTCATTGATTTAGCGCCATTTTTATCAATTTGGTGACATATTTATCAATTTTGCAATAGTTTCGTCAATTTGATAACATTTAAAAAACTCACCAAGTCAGCGATATTCTATCTACGAGAATGATGATAATAAATGTATCACATGACATTTCATATGAAAAGTGAAAAGCTTTCACAATTGTTAATATATATATTTTTTAATTTTATGTGATTTTTTTGATAAATTTATTTGAAAAATGTCGATATCACACCTTCAAGTAAATTCATCAACTGCGGTAGAATAGCACATGCGGCTAAAGGTAAGATAAAATTTGCCATCACCGCGAAAGGATATGAAAAAGGATAAACCAACGACGCAGGAAAGCAGGCGGTGGGATACAAAGAAAGAATGGTAAAAGTCACAGATGAAACAAGAAATAGGAGATAATAAAAACTGAACGGAAGTAATATAAGACAACAAAGGAGCAGTTAGCAGAGCGATCTGAACTTCGAATAAACCTACTGAAACGATAACGGATGAACATGAGATGTTTGAACTAGCTATAAAAATACAAACAAGAAAAATAGGTAGAAAATATTTAAAACCGATGGCAAAAGAGTTAGAACCAACAGGAAAAAATAAAATTCAAATATGAATGAACCAATTGGTTTAGAAGACTTCGTTCAATAAAAAATAAAATTGCGAAAAATTAGCCGAATTCCAGAAAAAGAAAGACAAATAATTAAAAAATGAAGGAAGCAGACTAGAATGGAAAAATTATACCAGAGACTTCCAAGCGAAGAGAATAAAAGAACAATGATCATTAACAAGCAAATTTGATTGAGAAACAAAAGAGGTAATTTTTGAAAAAGTCCAATTCAAAAATAGAATTCGGTGTAAAAGTGATCTTGGGTTCCGAAAAATTAAAAATATGGTTAGAGTCCCAAGAACGTTCAGCAATTAAAGACTGATATATTTTGTTTAGAAACATAACTCATGTGTCCCTAAATATGAAATTTAAGAGTCCTTCCGTTCATACGACGTAACCAAGACAAATTTACAAGGAATGTAATAATCGCAGAATCCAAGTTTTAAACGACAAAATAAATGGCAATAACATATTGGGATAAACAAATTTATTGATCAAAATTTTCACGAGTTACATAATTATTCCAGGTCTTCCCTCGTCAGAGTGTATATAAGAATGTTTATTATTCAGAAACCGAAATTACGTGAAATGAGCAATAGTGAATTGTGAATACGTCAATTTTTTTGTATGTTGATCTTGCTTGTGAGCAAGTTGAGCATTTAATTGCAATTTTATTGTACCTGGTGTTTGATTTGTGACTTTATAACAGATAAAACGGTATTAATTGTATTTTGTTCTGGTTTACGCTAATTTCTATTTAAAGTACATCTTAAGTTATCTAGATCTTCGCACTAAATTTTGCATTTTGAAAATGCACTCACTGGTGCAGATGTTACTTCATAATAGTGTATCATTTCATTAAATAGGAATAACCAAAATACGTAAAACCAATTTGAGCAAGTAGACAAAGCCATGTGCTGCCAATATAAATGTTTCATTTCATTAAATAGAAATAACAGAAAACCAATTTGAACAAGTAGATAAAGTCTTGCATAAATTTTGATAGAATTATAAAAATTTATGCAAGACTAAAACTACATGTACGCTTACAATTTTAAACGCGAATTTTTTTTTCCTATATTCACATTTACATACTCAGTATACTGCCCAAATTGCGACCAAATCGTTTTAGCGGTTTTCAATATTACCAAAGACCAACAATTTTGAGAAAATCCTGTTTTATAACTGTAATATTTACATTTTTCGAAATTTCCATTTCTGCGTTCAAGTCTACATAATCTGTATATGAAACATGTCAAACAAATCGGGTACAACTCTTTTCAGTAGTTATTGAGATTACGAAGTTCGAACGCAGAGACGGCAGACACACGCAGAGATCGACAATAGTGATTTTTAGTATCCAGGAACCCCACTGATGTTTCCACGACGAAAATTCGATTTGTGATTCCGTCACGATCAACATACTTTCTAAGACTGCATCGGTTAAAGTAAAAAGGTTCCTTAATCTACTGATAAATCACATCTATCGAGTATAAGTCAAAATCACTTTCCTCTCACCCGTGGAACATAATAACAAAAGATTGAAAAAAGAATTTGAGCCTGCAGAGAAAGCAGCGTGCTGTCGACATCAGAATCTTTGTATAAAATGCAAGCCTAAAACTTTGCTTATGTTTAGGCTTTTCACATGTATAGAACATCAAATCTTTTATTTCAATGAAAAAAATCATATTTGTCCTCTACAGAAAATTACTTCCTGATTTGATGCTATCAAAAAAAGATAAAAATTGCCTAAGAAATTTGAAAATTGAACTCTCTAAAAAAGTTATTTCTCCTCATAAAAAAGTTTTCAAAAAGAAACTTTCATTTAAAGACATAGCAAAATTAAAAATTTCTGTTGACATAGAAAACCTCCGTCCAGTAATGGATTGGCAAATATTTGACGACGCATTAATACCATAAATAATTATTAAGGTAATTATAGTATTTTAAAGTATGTGTATGGGTGTGATGAAGAGCGCATAAAGAAATGAAAAAATCTAATGTGGTCATTACATGACTTTCACTGCAGAATCAAATTCATTTTTTTTTCCTTTTTTCCAACATATATTGAGTTGTATGGTGCAAAATAATAAATGAAATGAACTGATTTTAAATTGCATCACATCTTAGATGATAAGGTAATTATCTTAAGATTATATCTGATAACTTGAAGCATTGCAAAAAGTGTGCCAAATGGCCGAAAATATATAGAAAACAGTTTACCGCCTAGAGAAATGAGGTTAATTATCTTTATTCTAAGTTTTTTGCTTCATGTTAATTGCAAGGAAATTCATTCTGTCAAATTTTTATCTGTCAGCATGTTTCTAGTCTTTAAACATGTGTGATATATGTGAGTATATGAAAGGAAAAATTGTTAGCAATAAGATTATTAGTTTTTAATGCAAAATAGATGTATCTGGCATGCTATTTCTATCTTTGTAATATTATATTTTTAATATAACATTATGATTCTCCCATTTTGTACCAATCGTTGTAATTTCAATTCTTCAATATGTTTTCACATACTACTTACACATTTTTCATTTCAAATAGGATTCGAATTAAGAACAGTAATCTCTGATTATCTAAAATTTTTATTGCATTCAATTAAAGAAGTCATTACCATAATTCTTCATAACAAATTAGCCTGGTTAATTAAAAATCTTTACCATTTTCTTTAATTCTTTTACAAACTTTGAAACTTTGTGGCAACTGTTGTTTTATGAAATCAAGAATTCTTTTAAATTCATAGTTGACATTCATATTAGGTTTTTTTTAATTTTATAACTTTTAAATTTCAGAATTTTAAATTTAAGGAAATATTGCAATTTTCCAGATTGACTGTCTCCAATAAAAATATCTAAATTTAAAAGTCTTTATTTGCTTCAACGCAAATGTAATTTAAAGGTATATCCATAGAAAAAGCATTAATATTTCTAGCCTATTCAAAATTCTAATACAATAAGTTATTTAAAATATCTCTTATTGCATCCATGTGATAATACTCCAATCAGTCTACATATTTTTCTAGAGTTACAGCCATGCTTAGCCAACGAAACTTATTGCACATTAAAAGAGTAAAACAGTATCATACCCAGAACTGACATGATTTAAAAGTTTTTTGAAATGCCTTTTGTGCATGTCGCGGGAAACTTTAATATTTATAATCGTTCTCCGATATTTCTTTTAAATCAGTACAACCACAATACTCATCCACAGATTTTAATATTTAGATACTAAATATTAAATTCTGCGAATGGCTAAGTTCTTCATAACACCGGATTTGGATTTTTTTTAGCATCCAGCAATTTATGGAAGTGCGGTTTTAATTCATACGGAGTTACGACAAAATATTCTACCGACAAAGATACGAACCCCATACAAAGAAACAGAGAAATGAAGACGTCAGGTGTCAAACAGAATGAAGATGTCAAAGATAGTATAAGGAAGCCCATCTGGAATCTGAAGGTTGAAAATTTAGGTTATGTCAACAGGCCGAAACAAAACCTCACTCATACAAAACATCTTGTTTGACGAACAAAAAAAACCTGCTCGATGAACATACAAAAACTGTTCAATGAACAAATAAAAACTATTCGATGAACAAACAAAAACTGTTCAATGAACAAATAAAAACTGTTCGATGAACAAGCAAAAACTATTCAGCGAAGAATTTTATATGTATTTTAAATTGAATGGCGTCTACATAGTAATTCTCTATTTCAAAACAAATAATATTCTCCTCGAGCTTACAACATGTATGATGAAAACAACCACAAATGTTCGGTGCAAGTGTTTTGATAAACAAATCAACCTATTCATGAGCTATTTTCCCCCTTTCCCGTATAAAAGGTTAAGTTGATTCAGTAAAACTACATTGCTTTATTACGTTTACTTTAAATGTTACATTTGTGATTTGAATTTCTAAAATGTGTGATAAGCTAATCAGCAATCAAAAGGAACTGAAGCGGATGTTGAATTGGAGATTTATTTATTACAGCAGCGGCGTGTTATTTACCACCGTTTCCATAAAGACTAAAACAACAGAGAACAGAGAAATGTATGCAATTATGTGGAATGGCATGGGAAAGGAACTGAACATAACTCACTCGTTATATCATAATCACAGAAAAATAGTAATCTAAAAATAGAAAATCTAAATATATAAAATACTAGCATAAATACTCGGCGTTGCTCAGGGCCTATACAATTTGAACTGGTGCATCCAAAACTCACGGTTTTCTCCCACACTTCTTCAAGTAAAAGTGGGAAAATGGTCAATATTTTACAGCAAGGGAAAATCAAATCCATGTCATCATCACCCGTGATTATCTGAACTACTACAATTTGTTTTTATTTCATATTTTGTTTCTTGAAACTTTTATTTCAGCTGTTGGTCATATCCACAGCATCAAATACTTATTTGAGAAACACAGTGTTACGAATATTTTGTTTCGAATTCTGGAAACCGGACCTTAGGATGCATCTTAAAGTGGTAGAAGAATAGATCATCAATGCAACAGCGGAAAGTTCACCAATTGGCCAGCCAGATATTAGAAATTAAATCGCCGTTGAAACAATAAATATTTACAATTAGTTGTGTTATCCCTTTCTTTTGACGTTTTACTTACATCTTTCACATCATGTGTTTAATAATGAATTTACTCATAGCATTTACAATTTAAAAAATATCAACTTTTAGCTGTTTTGCACAAACTATCAGTACGACAAAATACATAAAATCAAATGAATACTTTGAATAAATCGTTTTTCAAGCTCATACTTTTTCTAAAACCAAACTCCAATTAATCTGAGTGAGTAAAACGACATTTTGAACACGAGTTGAAAAAGTGACATTTTTACGGCTGTAACAAATGATGTAAGCATAAAAAAATGTTTCAGAAGTAAAAATCCTTAAGTAAATGTCATTAATACGAGATAATAAACATGACAGAAAAAAATGTTTTTATCTACGAAAGAATCTCGATAAATAAATATTTTTCATCTGCGAAATTCCTGTCCGTCATAATTAAATGATAAATAATGGATACTTTAAACATTCTCTATATTATAGTGTATCAGCAGCATACCCATTCTTCGCACGGAAAATATAATAAAAAGAAATTTAAAATTCAAATTTATGTGCAAATTCCTATAATATTTTAAATGGCATTATTATTCAAAACATTATATTAAAATATTTAATTCAATTCTCCTAAAACGTTGATAAGAATCTCTGTCATCGTTATACAAAATTATCCTCACAAGCAGATCTGAAAAATAAAATAACTTGGTCCCTTTTGTAAACAAATTTACAAAACAAATTATTTAATTCCGACAAAGCAATTACCTTAACCTGGTAATTGCACGCAGAACTTAATTGCTGTTACTTATCAAATTGACTTGAAAAATTTACAAAGAGATAATGAAGAATATTTGTAAATAATATTTTATAACAAGTGGTTCACACAATATTAAAAAAATTGATGTGGGCAACACATGACTTTCCTTATATAATGATTGAATTTACTACTTTTGCAGTTAAAAAAAATGTTATTCTTATAGAAGATACTCTTTCCAAGATATTGAATTTTCTTCAATTAATCCTCATTTTCATTGATTTAGCGTCATATGTATCCTTTTGGCGAAATTTTCTTTAATTTGGCTACAAATGTCGCCAAGTTAGCGACATTCCGCTTAATTTGTCGCCAAAATATCGCCAAGCGTTATGGACTGAGAAATAAGTTATTCTTACAACAGATAAATGACTATTGTGAGTTCAAATACAAAAGTATTACTCAAAGCATATTTTTCCGTAAATGGAACGAGTTAGATCCATGAGAATGATGTCACCAAATTTATCGCAGGACATTACATATGAAAAGTAAACATATTTCTCAATAGTTAATATTTTTTTTAATTTATGGGATTTTTTGATCAATTTATTTGAAAAATGGGTAATATCTCGATAACGGTTCATGCTAGCGTTCTAAAGTTTATGTAAATCGTTTTCTATGTAAAGTTTATGTAAATCGTTTGTCACCAAATTTATCGCAGGACATTACATATGAAAAGTAAACATATTTCTCAATAGTTTTTTTTTTTTTTTTTTTTTTTTTTATTTATTTTTTTTTTTTTTTTTTTTTTTAATTTATGGGATTTTTTTGATCAATTTATTTGAAAAATGGGTAATATCTCGATAACGGTTCATGCTAGCGTTCTAAAGTTTATGTAAATCGTTTTCTAAGAAAAATTACATAATAAATGTCTATTTGCGTAACTTTATTAAAGGTTTTGATTTTTTTTTTTGATGATTTTTTCAAAATTTCACTCGAAAATTCAGGGGGGATTCTGAACATTCGATTGTGTTCTAAAACAATAGGCTTCCAGTATTCATGGATTGTGATTTTTGTACCAAATTTCATTTGAATCGCACCATTCGTTCGTCAGTTATTGTCTCCACAGACTCCCTGACACACACACACACACATACTTTCACACACACACACATACACACACACATACTTTCACGCACACACACACACACACACCCGGCCACACAGAAAGCTACCATTAGCCTATGGGTTGGTCGTGTGGTCTGGGTTTTCTACACACACACACACACGCACACATACACACACACAGACATTATCTCAAAAATTATTCGATTCGTGATCTGGGATGCTTGAAACGTACTCTCCCGTCTAAAACTCGAATTTGAATTTTCTACCCCGTCACAATACTTTCATTATACATTATGTATATAAGGAAAGTAATAACAATAATCGATATATATAAGTTAAATGAAAAGTCCTTATCTTTATTGTGTGGTGGATTTTAATGGTTTGCTATACAGCGCACTTACAGAAAACGAGAATTCCAGCTTACAGAAATTTAGTAAGTGTTTGTGGCCACCTTATGATGCGTTGTACGATTACCGAAAATTAGGATAGAAGTATAAGTTATCAAAATTAATGCATTTTAAGTAGATTTAACTTGTAGAAATGTATCTCTACATTTTGTGCACTCTTTTCTTAATTACCTAGATATGCATCATTGACTATAATGCCATTACACGAACTTTCTTTATTACTTTCCTTATATACATAATGTATAAGGAAGGTATTGTGACGGGGTCGAAAATTCGAATTCGAGTTTTCGACGGGAGAGCTCATTTTAAGTATCCCTGATCACGAATCAAACATTTTTGAAGTGATGTCTGTCTGTGTGTGTATGTGTGTGTGAAAGTTTGTGTGTGTGTGTGTGTGTGTGTTGTTGTTGTTGAAACCCAGACCGTCCGACCTACCAGAAAGGTGTAAGGTAACTGTTTGGACGGTCGGGAAGTGCCACCCAATTTAGACCGGAACCCAGTGGGGGAAGCATCCACAGGGACCGTACCCTCCTTCCCCTACCACCAACCTCTCGGAAGGACTTTCGGACCCACATGTTTAACGTGATCGTACTCCGCATGAACACGGCGGCAGTTTTGGCAGTGGCTGGAATCGAATCCGGGCCTACCGAGTGCAACTCCAGCGCGCTAACCAATGGGGTACCGCGACCCCGTGTGTGTGTGTGTGTGTGTGTGTGTCAGTGAGTCTGTGGAGACGATAACTGACGAACGAATGGATCAATTCGAACGAAATTTGGTACAAAAGTCGCAATCCGTAAACACTGAAAGCTTTTTGTTTCTATACGCAATCGAAGGCCCAGAATCCTCCTGAATTTTCGAGTGAAATTTTGAAAAAATCGTCAAAAAATCAAAACCGCTAATAAAGTTACGCTAATAGATATTATGTAATTTTTCATTAGAAAACGATTGACATAAATTTTAGAACTCTAACATGAACCGTTCTCGAGATATTGCACATTTTTCAAAAATATTAACAAAAAGTCATATAAAATTAAAAAAAAATTATTTCCTATTGAAAAACATGTTCACTTGTCATATTTAATACCATGCGATAAATTGGGTGACATCATTCTCGTGGATCTAGCTCGTTCCATTCATGAAAAAAGATACTTTGAGTAATATTTTTGTATTTAAACGCCAATTGTCATTTATCTGTTATAAGAATAACTTATTTCTTCGTTCATAACGCTTGGCGAGATTTTGGCGACGAATTTGGCGGAATGTTGCCAACTTGGCGACATTTTTAATTGTTGCCAAATTAACAAAAATCTCGCCAAATGGATAAAAATGACGCTAAATCAATGAAAATGACGACTCATTGAAGAAAATTCAATATCTTGGAAAGAATATAAGTATCTACTATAAGAATAACATTTTTTTAAACTGTAAAAGTAGTAAATTCATTGCATTTTATAAGGAAAGTCACGTATTGCCCACATCAGATTTTTTTTACTCAACGTTTACAGATTAGGTACCTATAGATGACACAGTGAGAAAAATAGTTTGAACATGAAATATATAACTCATTGAAGGTGCGTGTTTAAGGAGGTTTAACATTTTAATGAATAAATAAATACGTCCAATAATGTGGAAACTAAAGGGGGTATAGTACACGAAAAGCACCGCTGCTTTCTAAAAAAAGATGCGACCTGCAGTTCCCGAACAGTCTCTGGCCCGATGAGCATGTCACGAGCACATGCAGGCCCCTAGCGGTTTTCACCTTCCTTAACTGCTATCAATTTAACAAGATTCCAAACAGTAGGGCAGCTTAACTAATCCGCAATTTATTTAAATAAGCAAGCAGCAAGGTGCCTGAATACTTGACAATTCGCCATTTAATTAGATTGACAGAGAAGAAGTCCCCTAACAATCAGAAATCTAAATTAGATTTAGAATATCAGCAAGGCCGGATCACTAGCGCATCTCCCCACCTTAACTGCTTCACAATTTAAGAAGATTGTGAAACGGCAAGGCGGTTGGTCCTTAGGCTTCATCCGTGTTTTGATAACTACGCTATTCCCGTAGAATCACAATTGGAGCCCCGCAGTATCCAACTTAGCCATGAAGATATTCACGGATTGGAATTTTTCTTCAGGAGAAGAGCGTATTCTACATTCCATAAATATCCACATCATAACGTAAGTTCCTGCTATAGCCCATGGGAATGTGATTCCTTAGGTCTAACCAGCTTCCAATACATGCAATTCACTTCAGGACCCAATATATAATAATCATTTCTTTTATTTATAACATAGGCTTCGGATTTTAAAATAAATGTGGTAGATAACATTTTTTTTTAATTTTATATAACTCCTCATGATGGATGGTCGTCTGTCTGTTTGTCTGTCATTTTATACGTCTTTGACGGAATTTTTAATACACTTTCCTACGTCCTAGAGAGCTGAAATTTGGTACACATCTTAAATTGATAGAACATTTTAATCTATAAAAATTTGGTGGATCTCAAAAATATATCCTACATTTTTACGTTCCTTATAGACATAATGTATAAGGTAAGTATTGTGACGGAGTCGAAAATTCGAATTCGAGTTTTCGACGGGAGAGCGCGTTTCAAGCATGCCTGATCACGAATCAAACATTTTTGAAGTGATGTCTGTGTGTGTGTGTCAATGAGTCTGTGGAGACGAAAACTGACGAAGAATGGACCGATTCGAACGAAATTTGGTACAAAAATCACAATCCGTAAACACTGGAAGCCTATTGTTTTTATACGGAATCGAATGTTTAAACCCCCCCCCCTAAATTTTCGAGTGAAATTTTGAAAAAATCGTCAAAAAATCAAAACCGCTAATAAAGTTACGCAAATAGACATTTCTTATGCAATTTTTCATTGGAAAATGATTGACATAAATTTTAGAACGTTAACATGAACCGTTCTCGAGATAATGCGGATTTTTCAAAAAAATTACCAAAAAGTCATATAAAATTAAAAAAAATATTTCTTATTGAGAAACATGTTCACTTTTCATATGTAATATCATGCGATAAATTGGGTGACATCATTCTCGTGAATCTAGCTCGTTCCATTCATGAAAAAAGATACATTGAGTAATACTTTTGTAATTGAAATCCAATAGTCATTTATCAGCTGTAAGAATAACTTATTTCTCCATCCATAACGCTTGGCGAGACTTTGGCAACGAATTTGGTAGAATGTCACCAACTTGGCGACTTTTTTAAATGTTGCTAAATTAGCGAAAAACTCGCCAAATTGATAAAAATGACGGTTAATCAATGACGACTCATTGATGATGGAAAATGACGACTCATTGACGAAAATTCAATATCTTGGAAAGAATATAAGTATCTACTATAAGAATCACCTATTTTTTTACTGTAAAAGTAGTAAATTCATTGCATTATATAAGGAAAGTCATGTGCTGCCCACATCAGATTTTCTTTCTTAATTCTTAATGAATCAAAACCGTATCGTAATATGATATTTTGATCGCAAGTCGTTAAAAGTTACTTTTTTTTTGTTTAGCTGAATCAAGCTAAAAAAATTAGATTTATTTAGTATATTAGTGCAATTGCTTTATATATTGCAATGTTGAAACAGGCGCTATAGTTTACAAGATTATTTGAAATGGGCCATTCTAGGACCCCCATTATTAGACGATCTGGTCAACTCGTTAGGGCGCAACTATAAAGGTCTCACTGTCCCAGCCTAGCATCGAACCGCTTATTTTTGAACTGACCAACCGATGTTCTAAGCGTTGAACCATTGGAGCAAACTTCCAACTTCTTCTCGTGAAAGTGGACACTATAACATGTTCAAGAATCATTATATAAAAACTTTTGTTCCAACCTGGATTCAAACTACAAACTTTCGGCGGACTAAAAGACGCTATATTCAGTGAGATACATCGACAATAACCTTATCTATTATAATTGCAAAGTAATCTCATTGGTATTATACCAAAACCTCACATATATACATGCACGTTATCATTTTCCAAATATTGAAAGCGCATATTCAGAATATTTTAAAACAATAATTTCCGCCAAATGTACGATTAAAATATTTCTTGAAAGAAATACTTTTCTCAAATTAAAAACTTTTTTTCATTTTGACACAATTATTTAACTATTCGAGTAATTAAAGATAAAATGACCTCTAATTCCTTATTTTAATAATTTCTATACTTTTACAATCCATTTTCATGTTATTCCAAATTACATTTTTTCAATCCAATTTCTCCATCTTTTTCAAAGAAACTACAAAAATGATACGTATAATGAATTGATACAATTAATTTTATTCTAATTGATCAGTT
The DNA here is from genome assembly GCA_951213105.1 of Amaurobius ferox. Lineage (NCBI taxonomy): Eukaryota > Metazoa > Arthropoda > Arachnida > Araneae > Amaurobiidae > Amaurobius > Amaurobius ferox. The sequence goes on from OX578140.1 coordinate 122,476,635, forward strand.
TGCATTTTCTGTTTTTTTTTTATGAGAAAAATTCTAATTAATTATTTCAATAGACGCGTGGGATTTAAATATCATACTTTTTGCACATGGTTGCATTACAATACCTTATTTCTTTAAAGTATTATTAATGCACGAAATTAAATCGTTCCAAATAAAGTATTACCTTAATATCGATGATTAATAATCCTCGGCAAAAAAATTTCTACTTGGAGCATTTATTTGATGTTGTGGCAGAAGTTAATAGTTTTTCATACTTTATATAAAATACAACTTGTATTTTAAGGGAATACTTATTATCCAACATACGTTTCACATATAAACACTTACATACTTATAATATTCATTTAAAAAATACATACACACACACTAATATACAGACACACACATACATGCACACCCACAGATATCACCTCAAAAACGGTCAAATCGAATTCAGGGATGCTTGAAATGTGAACTTCCGTCGAAAACTCGTATTCGAATTTTCGACCACGTCACAATCATTTTCTTAAATGTTACACTATGCATATAGGAAAAGTAATATATGATTTTATTTCTTGGTGTCATAAATGTAAAAGAGCCCATATCTATATAAATAAAAATGAAAATCTGTCTGTCTGTCTGTCTGTCTGTCTGTCTGTCTGTTTGTCCCATCATCACGGGAGAACGGCTGAACCGAATTCGATGAAATTTTGTGGGTAGCCTAGAAATAGCCCCACTTAAAATTATATCCGTGTTTTGAGTTTTTACGACCAGTGGTTCACGAGATATTAGTGAAAAACGAAATTTTCGTTTGTCTCATAATCACGGGAAAACGGCTGAACCGAATTTAATGAAATTTGGTGAATAGCCTTGAAATAGCCCCCCATAAGTTTTGCCCAAGTTTCGAGTTTCTAAGACCAGGGGTTGTCGAGATATTAATGAAAAACGGAACTCCTAAAAGCTTGAAAATCGTTTGAAAGTGAATTAAAATTTAATCTGAGTTTGATGGGAGATTTTTTGCGCTAATTAGCCACTTTCTGAAAACATGAACTGTTTGAAACATGATTTAAAGGGGAAATCTATCTCCATGTTTTATTTAAAACAAGATTTTACGGAACAATGAGAAGTATAAAGAAATCAAAATGGTTATTTAATTTCGCAGTTTATGATATAAGACATGACATATTTAACATGATATAAGATTCTATCTTATAGCATGTTACTCAGAAACGCAATTAAATTAAATCTGTCTGTTAATTTTAATAATTATTTTTTGGATTTGAATAATAAATAAATGGATATAAAAATATATTTTAGAAAAGAACGATTTGATTTTTCTTATAGCATTTTTGACTGGATAATATCAATTACGGTCTTCAGGTTTAGAAATTATTATTATTGATATTTTCGGGGATTATTGATTCAGGGATTATTGATATTTTCAAATTATTATGCAATTATTTTATTATGACAAAAATTGTTTAAACTCACATATTGTATGTTGTACGAATAATCTTCTACAAACACACGTGTATATCCTTTAATCTACGAGAATATAAGTAGTACAGGTATATTGACATATGTTTTGATATATATTGGCAGATATTGGAATCAATTACGACCTTCTGGTATAAAGAGTACGGATATTATTGATATTTTCAATTTATTACGTCATCTCTTTTATTTTGGCAAATATTTTTGAGACTTATATTGTAATACGGGTAGTCTTCTACTAACACATTGGCATATTTTCTAATCTGCGACAATATGATTAGTACTGGGTTGCATATATTGATTCAATTCCTTTTTTCTCTTCTGAAAATTTGCTTACAAAATGGGCCAGGTTGTTTTGATCTGCCCGTGAAGATAATTTTGCATAGTGAGAACATATATTCTTAAACTTCTCTTTAGGAGCAATAAATTTAATATTTCAACAGAATTTGGACATGATTGCGAACTATAAGTTTCTTTATATTATATACTCCGTACGACGAACTGGTGTGCTGTTAGTGGTTAATAAATTATAACATTTTATGAGGACAAATCATGTTGTTCGGCATCGCAATTAAATTAAATGGGTTTGTTAATGTTTTTATTATTTTTTTTTCGATTTGAATAATAAATAAATGGATAAATGGATATAAAAGTATATCTCATGTATGAACGGTTTGATTTTTCTTTTAATTATATTAATTGCTGACTGCGTACATCAATTTCATTTATTTTGGCAAAGAGTGTTCAAGCTTATATCGTATTTAGCTACTAAACTCATATATTGTGTTTAGCCAATAAATTCATTTAGCCGATTGTTGAAACAGAAAAAGAGTAGAGCGGGTATATCTTCTAATACAATTGTAGTGTGTTCATTTAGTATATTGAAACGGGATAAGAATGTTTCATTCAGATCTGCAAATTCAAAGCTACGAATTTGGAGGGATATCGCTAATTTGACAACTTTTCTTAAACTTTGCCAAATTGACGGAAATGTCGCCAAATTGATACAAACGACACACAAACAGCTGCCATAAACCTTCGGGTAGGTCGTGTGGCTTGGGTCTTCTACATATCAATGAAATTTTTTTTTGTTTTGTTAGAAGAGAGCACTGAAATGATGTTTGGTTAGCATTTATCTGTCAGACCAACCATCCTACTTAGTAATACATTTAGCGAATTTTTAAAATGTCACCACATTGATAAAAATGTTTTCAAATCTATAAAAATATCTTGAAATTGATAAAATGGCGCTACATAAATGATATTAATTGTTTTTTTGTTAGGGGATAGTATTGTGATGATATTTCGTCAATTTGTCGCAAAGTGGAACTGTCAGTTCTACAGTCCCACTTGGCGATAAATTTGGGGATTTTTTAAAATGTCGCTAATTTGACGAAACTGTCGCCAAATGTTCCATAGAAATATAACTATTTAGACGATATTTTTTCTACCAATTTATTTGAAGCAAATGATATCATGTCGCTTAGCAACGGATTTAAATCCAATGTGTTTATGCGGCAGACGATTTTTATTAAATCCTTTCCGATTTGAATAATGAAGATATGTATATAAAATAAATTTCATTGCCATTTCATTTTGGACTGGATAATATCAATTATACTCTTCAGGTTTAAACATTATTATTATTGATATTTTCCGGAATTATTGATTCAGTGATTATTGATATTTTTAAGTTATTACGCCATTGTTTTATTGCGGCAAAAATTGCTGACACACGCATATTGTACGTTGTACGAGTAATCTTCTAGGAATGCACGGGTATATCTTCTAACCTACGAGAATATAAGTAGTACAGGTATATTGGCGTATATTTTGACATATATTGGCTATATATTGGAATCAAGTACAGTCTTCTGGTATGAAGATTAAGGGGATTAATTATATATTCAGTTTGTTACGTCGTCTGTTGTATTTTACCAAAAAACACTTGAGACTCATATTGCAAAACGGGTAATCTTTTACTAATAATCGGACATTATAAGTAGTACGTGTATATCTCCCCATATAATTTTAGCACTTTAATTTTGACATATATTGGAATAAATGACGGTAAAAAATTAAAGATTACGGGTTTATTGGTATTTTCAATTTATACATGTAATCTACTAATACAGGTTATATTTTCTAATATTCGCGTATGTAATTAGTACGGGTCCCATACAATTTTAACGCTTTTATTTTGCATATATTGATTCAATTCCATATTTTTTTTTATATTTGCTTACATAAGGGGTCCAAGATGTTTTATTCTTCAGATATGTCCATGAAGATAATTTTATATAGCGAGAACAGAGATTCTTAAACTTCTTTTTAGGAGCATTATATTAAATATTTTAACAGAATATTTTGATTAAACATGTCATTTAGTATACTATAAGAATTTGCGCATGATTATGAATTTCAAGTTTCTTTATATTATATACTCCGTACGAAGAACGGGTATGCTGCCAGTTAACAATAAATAGAAATAACAGATAGAATTTAATATCCAGTTAATAATCTATATAAATAAATTGAAAATCTATCTGTGTGTTTTCTTTGTTTGTCTCATCATCAGAGGAGAACGGCTGAACGCAATTTCATAAAATTTTGTGATAGGCTTTGAATAATCCCACTAAGATTTATATTTCAATTTTCTAGGACCAGAGCTTGTCAAGATAAAAATAAAAATTCTGATGTGAGCTACACGTGACTTTCCCTGCAGACTGAAATTCATTTTTTCTTTATTTAATTAATAATATATTAAATTTAGTTTAATTGCGCTAATTAACCCGCATAATTAATTGAAATTATACAGAATTTGCATGTTTAATTCAGCTTTCGCTTTCATTTGGTAAACTGGAGAAAAACGTGAAAAAACTGAAATATCTCGAGTATGACTAGTCCTAGAGTAATGGGGTTGGTCTTATTCTTTTCATCGTAAAAAATTACAAGTAAAGTAAACGTTTAAATATTGCATTTTGCATTTTAGTAGACATAGTCTTCTATATCAGATTTTGACGATTTTTGCAGGCCATTTCGCAAAAAAAGCAGGTTCTTTTTTGACAAATCGCACCAAACTCTAATCAGCACTAGGGTCACCTACAAGTGATTTAGCTACCAAATGTTGTAAAATCTGGTCTATTAATTTTTCAGCTAGAGTGGATGAAAGCAAATTTTTGCGGACAATTCCGCAAAAAGAAGGTAGGTTCTTGTATCCCGAATCGTACCAAAATCTAATTAGCACCAGTGTCACCCACTAGAGATTCATCTACCAAATTTAATGAAATTCTGTCAATTAGTATTTCAGTTAGAGTGGATACATGCATTTCACAGACAGATGCACACACACACACACAGAGAGAAAATAGTTTTTCTTGTTCTAGAGATCTTAAAACGTGTAGATCCATCGACAACTCAAGTTGCAATTTCGATACGATTCCAATCGATACGATTCCAATACTTCCCTATACATTACCATGTATGGCAGGGGAAGTATCTTCCTCAGATTGCAGTATGCAGACAATATTTCCCCCCAAATTTATTTAAAACAAGAAAGATCAAACATGCATAAAGCATTGATTATGAAACACTTTCCAACTGCAATGCAATTTCATTTAAACATCTCTAAAATGAGATGCATTCCTCGGTAATATTTAAAAAATTATCACAATACTACATTAATTTATTATATTTGAAAACTTAAAACTTCATCGAAAAAAATGAACTTTATTCAAATGAGGGTATTAAAGTGTAAATTGTTTGGTTTAAACATCTCTAAAATACCATAAATTCAGCAGTAATACCTTTCAAATTATCGCAATACTACAATAATTTATTATATTTAAAAATTTCATCAACTTTAACGACAACAAGTTTGTAACTACAACAACTAACTTAACTCTATGCTTAAAACTTCATCGAAAAAATCGTCTGCATCACTATGTAAAATCATTCATATCAGCTACATTGCAGGCTCTAGAGCTAAATAATTTTTCATTAAAGAAATGCAGCAATTCTTATACAACTCATGCATTTTTTGATGTTTACTTTCTCCATAAGGGAAAATTAGGCTTCATTGTAGAAATAACCAAAGTTTGTTGATCATTTAAACACAAATACATTGCAATTGCGTTGTTTCAAAATGTAGATGCACAGAATTTAAGCAAACATAAGGTAGTTTCAGAACAGATACAACACTAAATCTATATAAATAAAATTGAAAATCTATCTGTCTGTCTGGCTGGCTGTCTGTCTGTTTGTTCCATCATCACGGGAGAACGGCTGAGCCGAATTTGATGAAATTTTGCGGGTAACCTGGAAATAGCCCTACTTAAAATTTAGTCTAAGTTTGGAGTTTCTACGACCAGTGGTTTATGAGATATTAGTAAAAAACGAAATTTCTGTTTGTCTCATCATCATGGAAGAACAGCTAAACCAAATTTAATGAAATTTTGTGGATAGCCTTGAAATAGCCACTCATAAATTTAGTCTAAGTTTCGAGTTTTAAAGACCAGGGGTTGTTGAGATAGTAATGAAAAACGAAATTTTTTCCTAGGAGTTCTGCTCCCTAACTCCGTGGTTTATCCGAATGAAAAGGTTGAAAATCGTTTGAAAGTGAATTAAAACTTTATCTCTGAGTTTGGTGGGAGATTTTTTGTGCTAATTAGTCACTTTCTGTAAACATGAATTGTTTGAAACATGGATTTAAATGAGAAATCTATTTCCATGGTTTATTTTTCGCAAGTTTTTACTCAACAATGAAAAGTATACAGATATCAAAATGGTTATTTAATTTCGCAGTTAATAAGGAAGCTTCTATCTTATAGCATGTTGCTCAGAAACGCAATTAAAATAATGTCTGTTAATTTTAATTATTATTTTTTCGATTTGAATAATAAATAAATGGATATAAAATATATATCTTATAAATGAACAGTTTGATTTTTCTTTCAATTATATTCATTGCGGACTGAGTACATCGCTTTCATTTATTTTGGCAAAGAGTTTTTAAGCTTTTATATTGTGTTTAGCCAATAAACTCATATATTGTATTTACCCAATAAATTCATTTATCCGATTGTTGAAACAGAAAAAGCATAGAACTGGTATATCTTCTAATACAATTTTAGTGTTTTCATTTAGTATATACAACCGGAATCAGGATGTTTTATTCTTCGGATCTGCAAATTCAGAGTTGCGAATTTGGCGGAATATCGCTAACTTGTCAACTTTTCTTAAACTTTGCCAAATTGACGAAAATGTCGCCAAATTAATAAAAACGACACAAATCTATGAAATTAAATTTGTTTTTTTATAAGAGACTGAAATGATGTTTCGGTAGCATTTTCGGTCAGTCCATCTTTCCTACTTAGTGACACATTTAATGAATTTTTAAAATATCACCAAATTGATAAAAATGTTTGTAAATTCATAAAAATATCATGAAATTGATAAAATTTCGCCTAATAAATAAAATTAATTGTGTTTTGTTGGGGGATAGTATTGTGATGACGTTTCGTCAATTTGTCGCAAAATGGGACTATCAGTTGGGAATCCCACTTGGCGATAAATTTGGCGATTTTTTTAATTATCGCTAATTTGCCGAAAATGTCGCCTAACCTTCCATGGAGATAGCATTATTCAGACAATATGATTTCCATCAATTTATGTGAAGCAAATGATATCATGTCGTTTAGCAATGGATGCAAATCCAATGTGTTATGCGGCATACGATTTTTATTAAATCTTTTCCGATTTGAATAATAAAAATATGTATATAAAATAAATTTCATTGTTATTGCAGTTTGGACTGGATAATATCAATTATGGTCTTCAAATTTAAACATTAGTATTATTGATATTCTCAGGGATTATTGATTCAGGGATTATTGATATTTTCAAGTTATTATGCCATTGTTTTATTATGACAACAATCGTTTAAATTCAAATATTGTACGTTGTAAGAGTAATCTTCTACAAATGCACGGGTATATCTTCTAATCTACGATAATATAAGTAGTACAAGTGTATTGACATATATTTTGATATATATTGGCATATATTGGAATCAATTGCGACCTTCTGGTATAAAGATTACGGGGATTATTGACATTTCCAATCAATTTCCAATCACGTCATCTGTTTCATTTTGGCAAAGATTTTTGAGACTCATATTGTAATACGGGAATATATATATATATATATATGTATGGGGATATGTATGATATATATATATATATATATATATATATATATATATATATTATACATATTCCCATATAATTTTAGTGCTTTCATTCTGGCATATATTGGAGTCAATTACGGATTTATTGATATTTTCAATTTATGCATGTAATGTACTAATACAGGTTATATCTTCTAATATTCGCGTATATATGTAGTACGGGTCCCATACAATTTTTATGCCTTCATTTTGCATATATTGATTCAATTACTTTTTATTTTTTGTAAATTTGCTTACAAAAGGGGCCAGGATGTTTTATTTTTCAGATCTTCCCTTGAAGATAATTTTGCATAGCGAGAACAGTGATTCTTAAGGATCTTAAGGAACAGTGATTTTTCTTTTTAGGATCTTTGTATTAAATATTTTAACAATATATTTTGATTAAAAATGTCATTTAGTATACTAAAGGAAATTGCACATGATTGTGAATTTTAAGTTTCTTTATATTATATACTCCATACGAAGAACGGGTATGCTGCTAGTATAAATTATAATTAAAAATCACGAATTTGACACAAGATGGATGCTATATTTTACTTTGAATTGGGTGACGTGATTTTTTCATATAACATGGGTGTAATTATTATTTTAATTTTTATTTTAAAAACTACGAATATATTTTACTGAAATTTTTTTCATATTTTGTATGTGATAATTTGAATATTTCCTAAAACTTTCGAAGCAATTTGTGAATTTTTACTTTGCTTAAAAAATGCTTAAAAATTAGGTCCCATAGGAACCAACGCATTTCAATTTTTCAAACCGAGCTCAGTCCAAAACTAATTTGGTGTTATTATTTATTTATATTCCCATAGGTCCGACAGACCGTCTGAACAACATACTAAAATTTCATTTTGATAAAGTCATTTTCACGGCAGTTATTGTGCAAACGGACAGACAGAGAGACAGACAAAATGAACAACAATGAAACAACAAATGAAAAATGTTAAGAAATTATATCATGTTGTTCAATAACGCAATTAAATCAAATGTACGGCAATATGGCAAACGATTTCTATTAAATTTTGTTTGAAATGTGACTAACATGAGCTCTTAATATACACAGCCAGTAACCGTGAGACAAGATTTACATATTGATCTTTGTCCGATACATTTAAAAAATATATACTTTTAAATTTGACGTGTATCATAGATGATGCTATTACTACTTTTTTACCAAACAACTTAATTGTCTTATTATATCATTTTGCAGTTTTTGCTAAATTAGCCTGTTTCCATACATTTTGATATTTTTATTCGATTGCTTAAAAGAGGTGATTGCTAAAAAGCGGGTCGGAAGCACTTTTGAAAAATTGAATGAATGCATTCAATTAATCCCGGTAATTTTCTAAATTCTTGGAAAGCAGTCGGATGATTACTACGTCAACTCCACCAAAACATAACATTTAAGATTTAAAGAAAATAATAAATCGAAGAATAAATATGTGATGAAATAGTAGTTTTTCACATATTTATTCTTCAGTTTAATTTCAGAAACAAATTAAAATCTCCATGTGTAGTAACACTGTTTAAATAAAAAGTATATAAAGTAATAGACATGACACAAACATAAAAAATGACTCATCATGTCTCAGGTACCCGCATGTTACACCTAGAACATATTTCCAACAAAAGAAAATGTTGTTGTTTCTTTCCTCTTACATAATAAAAGAAGATATTTGTGTGTTTGTGTGTCTATGTATGTCGTCTGTAAAGAAAAACTAAAGCTTCGGACAGTGGCAAAATTTGCTACAGAAGTACTTCAGCTCCTGGACGACGTGCCTCGACGAGATTTTTTTTTTCTAAATTCGAATATTTTTTTTAACTTTGTGAACATTTAAAGCCGAAAATCTGTCGAAATTTTAAATTAAAAATAAATTTTATTCCAGGCAGATGATGAATATAGAACAACATATATTTGTGAAGGCGGAAAAACAGCTGTTTACCGTGGTGTTACCATTTATCGGTTTCATTTATCGGTTTTCTAACTTTGCGAATTCAAAATATAACGTTGTAGTTTTTAGCACTTTACAACAAAGTTTAAAAGCGTTTATGACTTTGTTCATTCTGTCTGTCTGTCTGTCTGCCCATTAGCACGATAACTGCTGTAAAAATGACTTTATCAAAATGAAATTTCAGTATGATGTTCAAACGGTCTGTGGGACCTATGGGAATATAAATGAATAATATCACCCAATTAGTTTTGGATTGAACCCGAGTTGAAAAAATGAAATACATTGAGCCCCATGGGACCTAATTTTTCAAAATTTTTTAAGCGGATTTAAAATTCACAAATTACTTCGAAAATTTTAATAAATATTCAAATTATCCCATAAAATATATAAAAAAAATTTCAGCAAAATATATTCAGTAGTTTTTTAAATAAAAATTAAAATAATAATTACACTTTTTATATGAAGCGATCACGTGACCACTATATGAAGAGATCACGTAATCCACATCAAAATAAAATATGGCATCCATCTTATGTCAAAATCGTGATTTTTAAAGTTCTTTCTAATTCATATTTAGTCTTGTATCCGTCCTAAAACCGCTTTATTTTTGCTTAAATTCTGTGCATCTACATCAGAGGTCGCCAAAGTGGTCTATATAGACCCCCAGGGGTCTATTTAACAAAAACGGGGGTCGATCTGAGCCAGGGGGTCGATTGGGGGTCGAAGAAAAAACAGTTCTTAATACGAAAATCACACATACGTAATCGCGATGATCGTAAAATTTGTGAATTTTTTTATAATTGACTTAATATCAGTTTCTTTATAGAACATAAATTAATCAACGAATATTTATTCGGGTGAAACAAGTATTGACGTACCAGCGCGCAGTGGCACGAACTCTGCACTTCTGGTTTATTAGTCATACTCATATGTTGAATCTCCACTGTTAAGCTGTTTGATGCCGGCAGATGGCGTTGCTTGTCCGTCGGCTAGCTAATTTTCAATGTTTATGTTCAGCGCGAGCGAGCGGAAATAGCTGTGAAAAATGTGTGTTCTATTGTTCTATGTTCTGTGTGTGTTGTATCAACAGTAATAAAGTGTGTGTTTATCTGTCCATTGGGAATATTGGATCTTTCTGAGATGATACAACAGTGGGGTAAGTACCCCTTTCAAGAATTTTCATTTGAGTTTATTTTGAAGACAGAAGAGAACGCAATTCCAGTGTTACGTATTTTTTGACGTATTGCAATTGTATATTATACTAATTTATTTTTAATTTATTTATAGAACCCTAATTGAAAAATGGCAGCTTCAGTGTCTAAAAAGAAATGTCGGTATTATTCATTGGATTATTTGAAATTTGGATTTATTTGTTCACCGGTAAATGAAACGATTCCTATGTGTCTTCTATGCGAAAAAACTTTTGGAAACGACTACATGAAACCGTCAAAAATGAAAGATCATCTTGATAGGGTTCACTCAGATAAAAAAAATAAAGAACTTGAATTTTTCAAAAAACTTAAAGAAAAATTCACATGTCGGCTAACTATAAGAAGTTTTATGAAGCAATCTACTGAAGTTGAAACTGAAGGAGGATTAATAGCTTCGTACAAGATTTCGCTTAATATAGCAAAGAGGGGGAAACCACACACAATCGCTGAAGAAATTATTATTCCTGCAATTAAAGACGTCATTGAGGATGTAATGAAAAAAGACTCCGTTAATGTTTTAAAGTCATTGCCATTAAGTGCAAATTCTGTAAAACGGCGTATCGACGAAATGGCTAAAGAAATAGAAAATACGGTAGTTTCAGAGCTAAAAAATTGCAAGTTCTCTATTCAACTTGATGAATCTGTTTTTGGCGTTTCTGCTATTCTTATGGCGTACGTTAGATATTTCAGTAAAATTAATGGACAAGTCATTGATGAATTTTTATTTGCTAAATATCTTGAAACTGATGGAAAAGGAGAGACAATTTTTAGATGTTTACAAGAATATTTAAATAAATATGATATTCCGCTTGAAAATATAATAGCGGTAGCCACAGATGGGGCACCTGCTATGGTAGGGCGTTACCGAGGTTTTGCTACATTTCTCAAAGAAAAAGTGCCCGGTATACGTACTATTCATTGTGTGTTGCATAGAAACAACTTAGTAGCAAAATATCTGAGTCCAGAGTTACATGAAGCCTTACAGTTTTGTATTAAATGTATCAATCAAATTAAAGCTCAACCTCTTAAATCAAGATTATTTTCCAAACTTTGTCAAGAAAATGACGAGTTATTTAACCAATTACTTCTGCACACCGAAGTTAGATGGTTGTCTAGAGGTGTATGCTTGCAAAGGCTAGTTGAGTTATTTGACTCCACGACCGAATTTCTCAGCGAAATAAACCCTGTTCTGAGTGATGAACTCCAAAACAATAAGAACCATATATTTTATTTAGCAGACTTGTTTGGAAAATTTAATGATGTCCAAACAAAGCTGCAAGGAAAAGATGTTACAATTATTCAAGCTCGAACAATACTGTTAGGCTTCCAAGTAAAATTAAATGCATTTAGATCTTCATTGCTACGTAAGGATTATCAGTATTTTACAAATCTGCGACAATTAGAAATAAAAGAAGAAGACTTGGAAATATATACAGGTCATCTTCAAAAATTGAGCGACGATTTTAAACTGCGCTTTATTGATTTGGAAAACATTGACATCCCTGATTGGATTATTGTGCCATTTTCTGCTCAAATTGAAAACGTGGACATCAACCTGCAAGATGAGCTTGCTGAATTATTATCGGATCTTGAAGCAAAGACGCTTCTTAGAAATTTAACAATAAGCAAATTTTGGACAAATATAAATATAATGCAAAAATATGTAAAACTTTGTGAAATAGCTCAACCGTTTATGCTAGCATTTCCAAGTTCCTATATGGTTGAAGCCGGTTTCAGTCACGTAAATTCAATCTTAACCAAGTACAGAAATAAATTAAATGTGGAGCTTCGAGGGGATTTAAGATTAAAATTGACTAATTTTGAACCAAATATAGCGAACCTTGCAAAAATACACCAGGCACACCCATCTCATTGATTAAGAAGCAATAAATCTGTAGTTACTTTACTTATTATTTCTACTTATTTATAATTACTCATTATTTAATAAATATTAAGGTTTTTTAAATTATATAGGGGTCGATGATCAAAAAAGTTTGGTTTTTTAAGTTATATAGGGGTCGATGATCAAAAAAGTTTGGCGACCCCTGATCTACATACTGAAATAACGCAATTACAATATATTTGAGTTCAAAGGATCATCCAACTTTGATTATTTCTACAACGAAGCCTATTTTTCACTTATGGAAAATCTAAATACCAAAAGATGTTGAATGAGTTGTACAAGAATTGCTGCATTTCTTTAACGAAAAATTATTTAGCTCATGGAGTCTGCAATATAGCTGATATGAATGAAATATCAATTGATTTTACAGAGAGAGGGGCGATTTTTACGATGAAGTTTTAAGCATAGAGTTTAATTACTTGTATCTCCATGGTCTTATGTTTTTAAATAAAATAAATTATTTCAGTATTGTAATGAATGAAATGAATGGAAAAATGTTTATGAAGTGCTGCTTTTACAGAGAGAGCCAGGCTTGTTATATTTCGATGACGTCGTTTGAATAAATTTCCTTTGTTTTTGATAAAGTTTTCAAATATAATAAATTATTGTAGTATTATGACAATTTTAAAAACATTATCGAGGAGTGTATCGCATTTTAGAGATGCTTAAACCAGGCAATTTATATTTCAATGCCGTCATTTGAATGAAGTTCATTTTTTTCGATGAAGATTTAAGTTTTCAAATATAATAAATTAATGTAGCATTGTGATAATTTTAAAAATATTACCGAGGAATGTATCGCATTTTAGAGAAGTTTAAATAAAATTGCATTGAAGTTGGAAAGTGTTTCATAATCAATGCTTTATGAATGACTGATCTTTCTTGTTTAATATGACATTATATTATCATCTTGAATATTGTGCTAGAAAATGACAACGTTTTAATTAAGATTCGCCGAGACAACATTTGACTTTTTAAATAAAGCCTGTGGGGTGTCACATGACCACGTTTTTTGAAATATTGAATGGATGAGTAATCGCTGCTTTAAATACCCATAGACACCGGGTATATTTTCTGATACAACATAAAATCCTTTTTCTTTAACTGTCCATCCCACTTGACGACAATTTGGCTACCTTTACGACACAGTATTTGATGAACGACTGCCACCTTGGTGATTCTTGGAAAATGTCACTAAATTTGACGAAAATTAATATTCTCGAAAAATTATATTAAATTTCTTTGACAATCTCCGTCTCTATGTGGAGAGTTATCGATTTAATATTTTCGATTCAAAATAAAATGAGTTTCAGAATTCGTGGTATAGGTACATTTTGTCAAAGCATCTAAAGGGTGGTAAAATAGTTGCTTTTTGTTAATAGGTAGTAAAATAATTATATTTCAATAGGTGGTCGTGTGATAATTTACAATATTGATCAGAATGGCCCGCATGTGTCCAGAGATATTAGGATAGCTGCAGGTGAATGAATGGGAAGGAATATATTGCATTGCTTAAAGAATCCCGCTAGATGAGAGGCTTAATATCTAGTGAATATAATATTACCAAGCTAAATCTCTGCAGTATATACATCCGTTTAGTATTAAAGCTTACCTCTCATAGTAAATAATCATCTGTGCTATTATCTGATATGTCCAATATATAGCCGCAATAATTATACTTGGAGATTCTTCTCTTGGCCGTATCAGATTGAATACACTATGAATCGATGTGGTGTTCAGAATGTGTGGCAAATGATACTCACAAAAAGTAGGAGTAAAATAATTCATACGTCAACAAATTATTAAGATTTTTTTTTAATTTGGCATTTTGACAAAAAGCATACATTTAAAACACTAGAATGAATTACTCGGCATTGCCCGGGCCCTAAACAAGCTCTTGATACTTAAATAATACAGATACAGATAAATAACAACACTCAATTTCCAGATCACCTTTTTGAACCAAAATATTTCCTGTGCTGTTATAGTCATGCCAATTATATAACGCAAGCGCAATACGCCTTAAATAAGCTCTTTTAATACTCCCAAATTAAGATCCTTTGATACGTCCTAAATAAGCGCAGATCAATTCGTCCATTCGCATACATCACGCAGACGATAACTTCTCTGACATTCTTAATGAATTATCATCTGTCTCGATAAATTGATTTTAATGCCGAAAGTAAAAATACATTTGCTATTTTAAATAATTCGATTTACTTCAAATTTTCAGGACGTACTTATAATATTAAAACAATTCTATATTCCAAAGATTGGAAATTAATTTTTAAAATCCACTAAATTAGAAATTTGCACATTTAATAGCATTTCAAGGTCTATACCGAAAGTCTGATACATCATTCATAGCATAAATACTTGCAAAAGGAAATAAATGTTCACGTAAGAGAAGAATCGTTTGTTTAATAAATAAATTAAGAAAAACTAATTTCTCATAATTTTTAAATTAATTCGAATTACAAACAAATAACTGAGCCATATTGTCCGAAAGCCTGAAGTACAGCAATACCAAATTTTGATGCTGTCCGAAGCTTCGATTTTCCGCTCCAGACGACGCACACGGACAGATTCAGACGGAACCTCCTCGGCGGTCTGGTGGTTTACGCCGGCTGAGGGTGGGGAACCAAAAACGTTGTATCCACCAAGCAAGGCCGCGACCTGGGGAGCGATTCACCGGGCGGTTTCGGAAAATGGTCCCGAAGAGTCTTGACTCCAGTCGCCTACGGATCTGGGAACATGGTCATAAAGGTCAGTCCCTCCCTGCAACGTTGAAAAGTCCGCTTCAATAGACCGAGGGAGAACTCCGGGAGCAATCCCCAGATATATGTGCCTCCTTAGGGGAGGAGGGTCAGAGGCTACAGAGCCAACGCCCGTCCGCCTTCAAAGAGACGGTCTTGCCCATAGGGGGTAGACACACACAAACAGACAAAAGTGCATAAAATATTTCAATTCATGTAAAATTAAAGTTAGAGTTTCATGACAGTGGGTCGTTTTAAGCATCCACTGTCTCCCCAAATTCCCTTCACGTTTTGCCACAATAACCCCAAATATCCTTCACGATTTGCCACAGTCTCCCCAAATTTCCTTCACGATTCACCACTGTCTTCACAAATTCCTTCACGATTTGCCACAGTCTCCCCAAATTTCCTTCACAATTCGTCACTGTCTCCCCAAATTTCCTTCACGTTTCGCCACAGTCCCCCAAAATTTCCTTTACAATTCGGCAATCTCCCCAAATTTCCTTCACGATTCGTCACTGTCTCCCCAAATTTCCTTCACGTTTCGCCACAGTCTCCCCAAATTTCCTTTACAATTCGGCCATCTCCCCAAATTTCCTTCACGATTCGTCACTGTCTCCCCAAATTTCCTTTACAATTCGATAGTCTCCCCAAATTTCCTTCACGATTCGTCACTGTCTCCCCAAATTTCCTTCACGATTCGTCACTGTCTCCCCAAATTTCCTTCACGTTTCGCCACAGTCTCCCCAAATTTCCTTCACGATTCGTCACAGTTTTCCCCAAATTTCCTTCACGATTCGCCATAGTCTTTCCAAATTTCCTTCCGTTTCGCCATTAGCAAAAAATTTTGTTACACATTTTTTCGGAACTTCTCAATGCAAATCTATCGCTTAACTCATCTTTTTCGAAGTATTTTTCATTTCTAAGCACCGAAAAACATATTTTACCAAAAATGTATACATCGCAAATACCTTACGTCTCTGAACGACTTTTCATTGATTTTTGTGCGCATAAAAAGTGCCGAGAAAAAATCAACAACCATAAAATGACTCATTAATAGAAGCGGAAAACTTTTTTCTCTGTTTCTTATTGTAGAAGTATGTATATTTTTTAGTTCATGACAAAAATGTGCCTTACTTGTTCCGCGTCATTGCTTTATCGAAAAGATTAAATCGCTGAAGAGCTTATGAAGAAAAATATTTTCACAAATAATTGATTAAACATTTAAAAACTGATGTGCGCAAATGGTGGATTCCCTACAGACACATGTTTATTTGAATGCAAAGCCAGAATCCTTAGTTGATTATAGACAATTAGCAGATATACTCATCGTTGCTCGTGATATAATATATCTGAAATTTCTAAACGCATTCATGTTACTTTTCCAAAAAGGTTTCATTAAAATATTAAATTTAATTTCCCTATAAAAAATTAACTGGTGTGTGGTTAATTTCAATATAAAAATCAACTCGACTTTTTCATACCAGAATTCATTCTTTTCTTTTTTTCAAATTTTACAAGCAAAAATTTTGAAAAATCGATATCGTGGGTCTAAATGATTACAGCTATAGCGTGTTATGCTTCACTTTAAAGGGCTTGAAAAAAATCTTTCGATTGATGCCATACTTGGCAATGTACCCCCTATGGGGTACGTATGAGAAAGTAAAAATCGGCAGTGGCTCTAGTCCGCTGGAGGCGAAGTGATTTTGCATGAATAGCGTCTTTCTTTGTGAATATGTTGCCCTCTTTTGGCATTTTAAAATATTAAAATATCGAAATTATAACCAATCTATTTAGGAAGCTAATCCCCACAGTCCGAAATCCAATTATATAACATTTTAGGACTTTCAAGGGACTGCAGATTACTTGCTGATGGTTCATAGTTAGCGCTTTTAGTTTTCGAGATAAAATTATTAAAATCTTTAAAAACGAAGAATTTTCAATCTTCTTCAGCTTGACAAACCGATTCCTTGTAAACTATAAGAGTTTTGTAAATAACAAGTTATTAATCTAGATACTGGATTTCCTACTGAACATTTTGTCACTCTCGCTTTATACCTATTTTATATAGTTTAGAAAATAATTAGAATGGAAGTAAGCAAAGTGAAGCAAAAACTCGCACAGATAAAAAATTTTAGTTTTTTCGATATGAAGTTCAAAATATCAAAATATTGAAATTAACTTTGCATGTTCATAAATGGTACCCTATTTCCGACAAGATAAGTAAAAAGTGTTTGCATTTTTATCAATTAGGTTCGGAGCTATAAACTTCCGAAGTGTTTACAATTTTCGTAAAGCTTCTATTTCAGCCAAAGATACCCCAAACCATAGATGTTATTCACATCAAAATGTAAAGTATAAGCGCAGGCAAATCTGAAGAATATAGCATCCTGTTTCCGCTTGTAAACCAATGTACAAAAATATGACGTTTGATAAATATACAACGAAATAAAGAGGCTAAAATGGTAGCAAAAGTTATTCCCGAATCATTTTTTATCCCGTTACAAGAATCATTTAAATTCATTCAGAAATATATGAATTTAAAAATATTGTTCCAAAATATTATCGCATTCTTACGTTCCATTGACATAACTGATATAAGAACATAAAAAATATAAAACCGTTCGTTTATTATATTTTAATTACCCTAAAAAGAAGCATAAGAATCTCTGTTCTCGCTTTACAAAGTTATCCTTGCCTAAGATCTTGCAGTAAGATACTCCCTTACTATTTTTTTTCCTGTTTCAACAATCGGTTAAACACAATAAAAATATGAATTTCAAAAAATTTTGCCAACGGTAATTTGTAGCCCTTTAGAAGCCAAATATAAATGGATCTCAGATCAAATTCTTAGCTCTCGAAATATAGTCGTTATAATTTCTATATATTAGTATTTAAAACTACTTTTAAAAGGAGTTTTTTGCAGGTAAAACTTGAATCAAATCCTGTAAAATGTACTACGCACAATCAAATTTGTATAGCCTCGATATTCGCTAGGCAGGATTAAAGTGTTTCAATTTTCAGATTAAAGTGTTTCAATTAAAGTGTTTCAATTATCAGATTAAAGTGTTTCAATTATCAGATTAAAATGTTTCAATTTAGTTAGGATATGTCCATATCATCTGTTCTGAACAAATCAAATGAGTCTGAAACCAACAAAAGAAATTTTGTTTCAAATTTTACAAGTAAAATTTAAAAATCGGTATTGTGGGTCCATATGATTACAACTATAGCTTGTTACTCTTTTCGATTAATGCTATACTTGACAATGTATCCACCCCCGAAGGGTAACTTGCCACCAAAGGGAGCTAATGACGTCACAAACAAAAAACATTTGCGTTGCGGCTATTTTTCCAAACGATGATTGAAACTACTAAGTCTCGTGATCGAGCTGTAAATAAATCCTTTTATACGTGATTATGGCAAATTTTGTCCTATGTTGCCATGTTGAAAAAATATAAAAATTTAAAATAAAGTTTTCGCTCGAATTTACAAAAATTCTATCTAGTTCTAGATTTTTTTCATAAAAGCCGGATATAAAGTTTCGTATAAATCCATTAATATTTATAGCTGCTATCGTCTACACAAAAAATCAACCGCAGACATCGAACAGACAGACGGATCGGACATCACTCCAAAAAATTGTCAAAACGTGTTCAGAAGGTCTTAAAATATATATTACATTAAAATCTCGAAATCGAGAATTTTTGGGAAAACAATACTTTCTTAATACTACGTATTAAAGTAAAAATTACTGAACTTCATTAAAGTTTTATTTTGCAAGGCGTTATTGATGCAAAATCATTTCAGCTCCATCGGACTAAAGCCGCTGCCGATTGGGTTTTTTTTTCTATTATTTGATCCGTTAGAGCTTATTTATTGACTCCTATTCAGAAATGTAGCTTCTAAATGATCTCTTAGTCCGTTTGTCGAGAAATTAACTTCTTCACAAAAATGCAAGGCCAAGATCAGTAGCAAAACACGTCCAGATAGAAAATCCAGAACAATTCAATATATTCAAGAATAACATTATGTAAGTTTGGTGGAATTATGTAAGTTTGGAATTATGTAACATTATGTAAGTTTGGTGGAATTCCTTACGAAGACCAAATACTGTTTTAGCATAACTAGGCGCAATCCAGTAGCAACGGATGCAATTCCCGGTTCCCACCGATCAAGTTTTTGAAATAGTAATTCCAGTAAAATTATGGGAATATTTTAATATCGGGGTATTTTTAACACTTTCCAACACAGTTGTAAAGTGCTTATGACTTTATTCCTTCTGTCTGTCTGTCCGTATGCACGATAACTGACGTAAAAATGTCTTTATCAAAATGAAATTTTAATATGTTGTTGAGACGGTCTGTGGGACATATGGGAATGTAAAAGAATAATATCACCCAATCAATTTCGATATTAATCCGTGTTAGGAAATGAAATACATTGGACCCTATGGGACATAATTTTTAAAGCATTTTTCAACGAAATTAAAATTCACAAATTGCTTTGAAAATTTTAAGAAATATTCAAATTATCACGTAAAATGTATAAAAAAATTTTCATCAAAATATGTCAAGTAGTTTTTAAATAAAAATTGAAATAATAATTACACCCATATTATATGAAGAGATCATGTGACTCATTGCAAAATAAAACATCCATTTTATTTTTCACTTAATAAAAATCGTGATTTTTAAGAAACGCTTATATTTATATTTAGTGTTGCATCCGTCCTAAAATTGCTTTATTTTTTATTATTATCTGTGTATATAAATTCTGTTCTTACGCAGTTACAATATTTTTTATTTTAAATGATCTTTAAACTTTGATTATTTCTACAACAAAGCCTAATTTTAACGTATGCAGAATGTACACCAATCAATTGTAAGATCAGTTGGATAAGAATTGTTGAATTTTTTTAACGCAAAATTATTTTGCTCTGGAGTCTGGAATATACATGATATGAATAAAATTTTCATTTAGTTTCCATAGAGAAGCAGACGATTTTATAGCATTGTATTTTCTGATGAAATTTTAAATTTCCAAGAAAAATAAATTATAGTACTGTGATAATTTTTAAAATATCACCGCTGAATGTAATCTCATTTTGGAGACGTTTAAATAAAATAACTTAAATAAAATAAAAATAGTTTGAATAGAATGTTTAAATAAAATATCAATTGGAAAGTGTTTCATAATCAATGTTCTATGCATGATTAATTTTTCTTGTTATTAAATTGTTAAAGACTTGAATGTAATTTTTTTCAGTACTACTTTATAATTGCCTTTTGTATTGCCTATCTAGTAACTTTGAAAGGTACTGCTTCCGTCACTTTTATTCGATAGGGCATGCCTATCTAGTAACTTTGAAAGGTACTGCTTCCGTCACTTTTATTCGATAGGGCATGCCTATCTAGTAACTTTGAAAGGTACTGCTTCCGTCACTTTTATTCGATAGGGCATGCCTATCTAGTAACTTTGAAAGGTACTGCTTCCGTCACTTTTATTCGATAGGGCATGCCTATCTAGTAACTTTGAAAGGTACTGCTTCCGTCACTTTTATTCGATAGGGCATGCCTATCTAGTAACTTTGAAAGGTACTGCTTCCGTCACTTTTATTCAATAGGGCATGCCTATCTAGTAACTTTGAAAGGTACTGCTTCCGTCACTTTTATTCGATAGGGCATGGTCACTTTAACCGTAAACTGTTGTTATTGAGACTCAGACCGTCCGACATTCCAGAAAACCGTAAACTGTAAAACATTTGCAAGCATGTTACTGAATGTTTCAGGGGAATTAGCTGTCCATAATGGGGAGTAAGGTTCCCGATAGTTATGATAATATATAAAAATACAAAAATAATACTTCGGCAGACGATATTTAGCTGAATATTTTAAAAATGAAGCTGGAATTTTCATGAACGCCTGTAATTGTGGCTTTTCTTAGCAGTTTGCCGAAATTATCAATGAAGTAGCTGAAAGAAATGAGCAAAGGTTGCAGAATATTTTGCAGTGTAGACAGATCTAACGTATATACTCATCGACTTTTCCTTACAAAGTTATTGGGGTGCATAACTGCCGTTCTAAGAACCCCGTATGTGGTTTACGATACGCCTGTATAAAAAAATATACAATTCTAGTACTTTCAAATTTTTTACCTGATCCATAACTTTTCTACGAACCCGATATACTAAATTACATAAATGGATTTGAACAATATGGAATGTACATGTATGAGAAAGTGGAGTGGAGACTGTGACTACAGATATTTTTAACGTGCTTCTTCTATAACGGTTAGTTTGTTGTTCTATCCAACCGTTCAAAAATAATATCATAATCAAAGGACCCTCAAGCACCTTTCCAATCGATATTTCAGAAAGCATCCAGGGAGAAAAAATAATCATTATATTGCCCATTTACAAAAATGATCGAAAACGTTTTACAAATGCGATGGATGTTAAACTGAGTAATGATTGCAAAATTTTTCAAAGCATTCAATTTAACACCTCAAATGACTTACGGCATACGAAAAAAGAAACTGATGCAGCCAGCAAATGACTTCCCCTACATAATGCAATAACTTTACTCCTATCACAACGAAATATTTACAAGTTTGCACGGAACAACAGTTTTGGAGTTGAATTGTACATTAAAATTTGGAGTTTTTCTTGCAATATATAAAACCATTTTGAAGTTCCCAAGTAACCCATAGCATCTATGTTATTGTAATTTTGCTTCGGGATATACTTCTACCAGAAATATAAACAAGTTTCTACCTAAAATATAAACACGTTTCGTGCTTTACAAAACAAGATCATGTTTCTACTTAAAGGTTCCCTTAATTTGAACATTTACCCCTTAAATATTCCCTTAATTTGAACATCACGCTTTAAAATCTGACACGCTACTAAGATGTTTCACTATCGTCTAACTTTGTTCATACTTCAGTACATTCATTATAATTATTGCAATAGAATATTTTGCAAAGTTCCACGATCGTGATTATAATACTCAAAATAAAAATCAACTTTTACCCCCCCCCCCCCTTCATCTCGTACTAATAATTTATATCTAAACCTCTATTATACAGAATCAAGATTGTGGGGGTTCTTTTCCACCATTTTTTAAATTCATAAACGATAAAAATAGTTTCAAGAAGTATTTAACATTATTATTCATCTTGTAAAATTAATCGTTTGTTTATTTATTGTATTTTTCTACCTGTTTCTTTACTTGCTTGTTTATAGTTTGCTTGTTTTATATTTTACACTCTCAAAGGGTATTCATTTTTTGCTAGATTACTGTTCATTTCGCTGGACGCTGTAGATTCTCCAGGCCTCTTTAGAACGCCTGTTTCCGTAGTCCCTAGAGCCACTGTTATGTACTCATTTATAAATTTTCAAGTGTAGTTATTGTGCGGCAAAAAAAAGAGTATTATTATTTGTGGGAAAGGTTTAATAAAATAACATAAAGAATGCTATTATTACTTAATATAATAATTTTGTTAAATTAAACTTAATATACATGGTCGTAAATTGCTCATATGAGTGGACTCATTATTATTGTAGTACATTGCGATGTGTGCCGCTATTAACCCTCCAATTATTTAACTTTCGCGCGAGTTCTGTAAAAGAATCATTAATTAGTATAGTACTAAATGGATTACACCATTTTAACTTTAACAATAAATAATTTATTAACAACATAAAATACTTAATTACTTATTTACAACAATTATTCTTCTTATTAATTATTTCGGCTGAGGGAGACAATGTGAGACCACTTAAATTGCCTAAAATGTTTAGACCTGTAGTTTTAATGGGCACATACCTTCACTTTCGGCCTTGACCATAGACCATAATGCTTGCATCAGTAACTCGTACTGGCCGTAACTCTGGGTGTTTGGCTCCATCTCGTACTTCTGGTCGCACTGCACAAATAAATAGATCTAGCCATTATTTTGGAACATCTACGGAACACTATGCATCTCTAGTTGTCGTGCTGTATTCACCAAATATCACTATTCTTGTCATCATGTCGAGAGAGTATTTTTACTATCATCGTCCTTACGTCATAGGGTTGTTCTTAAGTCATAGGTTGTGGCTCTTTTTTGCTTCAGGACTGTTACTCCCCCTTTTCTCTCATTTGCGGCCTTCAGGGTTATGCAACAAGCACCTTCTCCATTGGTTAACCTTTTATCCAATGTCGTTACTTCACATTTTCTTACGAGATCGTTCGACCCATTCTGTCTTGACACCCCTAAATTTATGGTTTTATCTGCCCTTTGGGTTCATGTGCTGTAAACCTTGGCGTCATTCAGACTGGAGGTATTGTCCGATGTTTCGGACACATAAATTACTGGCATAAAACTGTCTCACCCAAAACAAGTGTAAGATCTATTTCTGGTCTCACATTATTAATATCATATTTCACGCAAATAATAACTCCCCCTGTGTATTAGCACCAAGCGAGATAATAACACCGAGTGTTAATTAGCGCCAAGTACAAGAGTTTTCAGTTCACTCAATCCTAAACCAACACTGGATATGATTTTACTTTCCCTACAATACATAGTAATGTTGGAGAAAAGTATTTGAATCGTATCGAAAATAAAATCACAACTCGAGTTTTTGACGAATCTATTCATTTCGAACAATCTAGAATCCGAAAAAACTACATTTAGCATGACGCCTGTGTGTGGTTCTGCATGTCTGTCTGTATTCTGTACAATGTATGTATACAATCTAGCTAAAAGAAAACTAATTGATCAAATTTCACAAAATTTAGTAGAAAAATCACTTGTGGGTTACCCTGGTGCTGATTAGAATTTTGTACGTTTTGGAAAAAAGAACCTGTTGCAAAATCGTCTGCAGAAATCGTCAAAATATAAATTAAAAGACTACATATGATCATATACATCAATTAAATGATTGTTTTATACGCGGAAAGAATAAGACCAACCTCATAATTCTGGGACTAACCGTTCTAGGGATATTCTAGTTTTTTCGCCTTTTTCCTACGTCGCCTCTAAAATTATGCCCAGTCTCCAATTGAAAACGAGAATTCGATTAAAGCTGCAAACTTAGAGAAATTTCATATAAGTATCTACTATAAAATAATTAATAACTATTTTGTGCAATTAAACTGAATTTCATGAATTATGAAAGAGAGAAAGATAAAAAAATTTGAGTCTGTAGGAAAAGTCCTGTGCTACCCATATCAAATTTCTTCTCTGTTTGTAGACGCTATCATTGCGAAGAGTACAGCTGATTCGTCTGATCAAAAATTACCGAGGCAAGCTCTGCTATGTGGAAACTATATATTTATTAGAGAGTTCTTTGTGCAGTATATGACCTTATGTCATTTCATGCAGTTTCAAAATGCAGAAATATAAGAGAAAAAAAATCTGATGTGGGCAGCACATGACTTTCCTTATATAATGCAATGAATTTATTACTTTTACAGTAAAAAAAAAATAGATTATTTTTATAGTAGTTATTTATATTCTTTCCAAGATATTGAATTTTCTTCAATGAGTCGTCATTTTCCATGTCGTCATCATCAATGAGTCGTCATTGATTTAGCGTCATATTTATCCATTTGGCGAGTTTTTCGTTAATTTAGAAACATTTAAAAAGTCGCCAAGTTGGCGACATTCCACCAAATTCGTCGCCAAAATCTCGCCAAGCGTTATGGACGAAGAAATAAGTTATTCTTACAGCAGATAAATGACTATTGGCGTTCAAATACAAAAGTATTACTCAAAGTATCTTTTTTCATGAATGGAACGAGCTAGATCCACGAGAATGATGTCACCCAATTTATCGCATGGTATCACATATGAAAAGTGAACATGTTTCTCAATAGGAAATATATTTTTTTATATGACTTTCTGATAATTATTTTTTAAATGTGCAATATCTCGAGAACGGTTCATGTTAGCGTTCTAAAATTCATGTCAATCGTTTTCTAATAAAAAATTACATAAGAAATGTCTATTTGCGTAACTTTATTAAAGGTTTTGATTTTTTGACGATTTTTTCAAAATTTCACTCGAAAATTTAGGGATGGGGGGGGGGGGGGGTCTGAACATTCGATTGCGTATAAAAACAATAGGCTTCCAGTATTTACGGAGTGTGATTTTTGTACCAAATTTCGTTCGAATAGGTCCATTCGTTCGTCAGTAATCGTCTCCACAGGCTCACTGACACGCACACACGCACACACACACACACACACACACACACACAGACATCACTTCAAAAATGTTTGATTCGTGATCAGGGATGCTTGAAACGTGCTCTCCCGTCGAAAACTCGAATTCGAATTTTCGACCCCGTCATAATACTTTCCTTATACTTTATGTATATAAAGAAAGTAATAAACATTTAATTTATACATTTGAGCATAAGTAATCTTTTATTTTAGATTTCGGAAGTTGTTGTGGGACCATTTCGCAAAAAAAAAAAAAAAGCAGGTTCTTTTATCCCGAATCCAGCCAAAATCTAATCAGCACCAAGGTAACCCACAAGTTACCTATAAAATATTATAAAATTCTTCTTTCCGAGTCATACTAGAATCTAATCAGCACCAAAATACCCCACAGGTGATTTATCTACCAAATTTTGTGAAGTTTCGTTCATTAGTTTGACAGCTAGAGTGCATACATACACTGAGATACAAACACATAGAGACGTCCTGCTAAAAATAGATTTTTCGGGTTCTAGCGTACTCGAAACGAGTAGATCAATCGAAAACTCAAGTTGCGATTTTCGACACGATTCTAATACTTTCCCTATGCATTACCATATTTCATAGGGAAAGTAAAAAGTGTTCTCTGCAAATAATACACGATTCTTCGTTTAATTTTCAGAATATGGGTCTCAGTAAATTTTTAATCAATTGTTACTGCAAATTGAGGTTTAGTAAAAAAATATTCGTCAAATTCCATCCTGATCATTAACAGGTAAGTCAGGTAAGTATCTGTCTGGTAGGAAAAATTCGTATTTTCAACACGATACAGTTTATACGCCATTATTCTGCCTTATTCTATGTATATTTGTTTGCATAACATTATTATTCTTTCAGAGTTGGCGATATTACATATATGATTGAGTAATAACGTCAAATTGCAATATTTTATAGATCTCGCCAGACGACTTTATGGGTAGATATCTCTTCATATTTTCTAGTTTGTGTTTATAGCCAATATGAGTTTCTCTATCAAATCGTAATACATTTGTTTCCGAAAGAAATTCTAAAATCTGGCCATAAAACTTTGGTAGAACGTTAACGTGTTACTAAAAGGACCAACATGACAGTTGTAAAAATGGTTATCGCCCGCCATGCAATATGTTCATGTATTAAATAATTTTAATCATTAGAAACTTATATTTTATTATATAAAATCTATAATTTGAACTCCAATCAATTAATATCTAAACTTCAAAATCCAATTTCTAAGTCCAAAAGAGGAATGGACGCAAATAGAAGAAATGGAAAGGTTATACAAGGTCTTTCAAAAGTCCATATAAAATTTAAAAATTCATTAAAAATCGAAAAATCATCGAATTGAGATGCGGTTTGTACCATAAGTATTATCAGGACAGGGGTTTTTTTTTTGATGTGAAAAAATTTTCTAATTTAAAAAATCACCTATAGGTGGCGCTTACCCGAATACATCTTCCCGAAGTATGCAAATAAGGCTGTTATAAAAGAACTGTAGTGCTCTGTTGATTCTTCATTTGATTCATTAGTAAACGGTGCAAAGAAGAAGTTTTTGCGAGAATGTTAACTTTGATCGAGACAGCCTTGTTAGTGAAGCTGTATTACGTGAGCGGAGAATCAGCATCAGATGCTTTGCGAAAATTTCGATTTAGGAAAAATCTCAAGAAAGGAAAAGGTCCTATCCCCTGTTCTGGGTTACTTAAGCTTGTCACAGGATTTGAAGAAACTGGATGTTTGGAGAAACGTCCACGAAGCGGAAGACCATCGTTAACGGACTCCCGTGCCAGTGGTGTGGCATCTGAAATTGAAAACCTAGCAACTGAAACAGCGGCTGGGACTAGCAGCGCTTCTGAAGCTGCAAGGCGATTGGATATCCCTGTATCCTAGGTATGGTCGTATCCTTCACGGTATCTTAAATATGTATCCTTACAAATTGCAATCACTCCATCAGCTTTTACCGGTAGATACCGCACAGCGAGAAATGTTTGCCAAATGGGCTATGTCAAAAATCGCACAGGAGCCACAGTGGTTATTTAATGTTTTGTGGACAGACGAAACCCACTTTTCACTGCATGGAAATGTGAACACACACAACTGTCGTATATGGGCGACTTCTAATCCACGTGAGTACATAGAGCAGCCACTTCATTCACCACGAGTGACAGTTTGGTGTGGCTTCACAATAGAAAATTACTGTGAAAATTACTGTGAAAATTGGAAAATTTGCACAGTAAACGCAAAGCGTTATTTGACTCTTCTGCATAAGCAAGTCATGCCGTCTTTGCGAGAACGAAATGTGATATCTACTGTAACATATATGCAGGATGGAGGACCATCTCACATCGCAAATCCAGTAAAGAAATTTCTAATTAACACCTTCGGGAAAGACAGACTTATCAGTAGGCATTGCTCGATCCTATGGCCTCCTCGGTCTCCAGATTTGACACCAGTTGATTTTTGGTTGTGGAGGTATTTAAAGTCACACATGTATCAATCAGGTCCTTCCACATTGTCGGAACTAAAAGATTCCATTCGTCGTGAAGTGAGTTTGATTCACCCAGACATGCTACATTCTGCAGATACTGATGTTTTCACTCGCCTAAATTGTGTCATACCTTGTGGAGGAGGACATGTCGAACACATGATGCTATAATAGAGGTACTGAGCGTACAGTAAGTTATTTTCTTTGTCTTTCCAATGCGTTCATCGCCACCTGTAGGTGATTTTTTTAAACTACAAAATTTTTTCACGTCAAAAAAAACCATCATCCTGAACAATAAGTATGGTACAAACTGCATCTCAATGCGATGATTTTTCGATTTTTAATGAATTTTTAAAGTTTATACGGACTTTTGAAAGACCCTGCATATACGCAAGACCTGGATTAAGAGTTCACTCGAGAGAGCCAATCAGAAAGCAAAAAGAAGAACAATCCAGCCAATCCGAAACGAGAAGTAACTCACATGATTAGTTTGCGCCAAAACACAACAGGAATATCTCGACAAGGCAAGTGAAGTCCGAACAAGAATGAATGAGCCCCAAAAAGACGGAAAATGAGTCAAAACAAGACAAAAGAGCCCCTAAAGGTTGAGAAATAGAATGAAAAAATTGGAAAAATTTACAAGGTTCTCCACCAGACACCAGACAAAAATGTATTAACTATAATTACTTCATTTAACTAAATTACTAACATTAACTAAATTACTAAATTAACTAAATTACTGAAATTTTTTTGGATATAGAAAACTTCAAAGAAGTCAAGATCATAGATCGGCGCACATGTTCGTATTATCCTTACTGAAAAAATCTGAAAACGGTAATCAAGTTGGTAGCAATATTGGGCAATTGAAGATTTATTAAATTCTTGTTTTTTGACATAGATTTCATATTGATCAAACTAAACATGTTTTTTTCATATTGGTCAAACTAAATGTGATTCTTTATATTGGTCAAACTAAACGTGCTTTGAAATTTCGTATTAAAAAACATGAAAAATATGTTAAGTAACAAGAATTAAATAACTGTTCAATTGCTCAACATTACTATCAACTTGACCACCTATTTGAGTTTCCTTCAGCAAGGATCTATGACTTCTTTGAAGCCTTTTCTATCCAGAAAAATTCTAGTAATTTAGTTAATGTCTTATCCAATACTCTATATTTTTGTCTGCGGTCTTTCCTGTGAATTTTTCCACTTTCTTCGTTCCATTTCTTCACCTTTGGGGCTCTTATGTATAATTTTAACCTATTTTTCTTCTTATTAGGTCTCATTTATTCTTGTTCGGGCGTGACTCGTCTTGTCAAAATATCCCTGTTGTGTTTTGGCTCACGCCAATCTTGTGCGTTACTTCTCGTTTAGGAATGGCTGGATTGTTCTTCATTATGCTCTCTGATTGGCTCTCTCAAATGATATCCTGATCCAGGTCTTGGGTATATAGCCCCTCTGTTACTTCTATTTGCTTAAGATACACAGACTGCTGAACACGACAAACACTAACATTATTGTACCGTCGACACCAACCTGCTTCTCAGGCGCCAACGGCTCATTTATAGACTTTGTCCTAACGCGAAACATAGATTACGCTCACACTATTAGTACCCTGGATGAATTCGACTCGGATCATCTGCCGGTACTGGTGACATTCGACCTGAACACACCTCTTCCAGCCTCTTTGGGACAAGAGAGGGTCAACTGGGAAGTATTCAAAAGAGCACTCTTCGAGCCGCACTTAGCAGTACCTAACATAATGAGCACGGCGGATATTGACTCTGCCACGCACACACTCACAACAGAAATCAAGAGAGCAATTTCCTCTGCCACAACACATCGTGAGTCTCCAAAAATGCCCACACTTTCCCACCATGTCAAACAATTAGTCAGGCAAAGAAATAGAATACGTAAGACATGGCAGGCTAACAGAGACCCCGCCCTTAAAAGGGAGCTTAACAGACTTACGTGCAAAGTCAGGGAAAAAATTGTCGCAGAAAAGCAGCAACAGTATAAAGAACTAATCGAATCCCTTAGCCCAGAAGACGTATCGCTCTGGCAATTCGCAAAAAGACTCAGGAAACCTCAAATTAAGCTCCCGCTACTAATAGATGGTGCTAAAATCGCGTACTCAGACGAGGAAAAAGCCGAGGCGCTCGCAAGCCATTATGAAAAACAATTCCAACCAAACCACGATCTAATGTGTCAGGACACCCTAAGAATGGTTAGTCAAACGTTAAATAACTTCAGGAATTCCCCGGTAACGGCTGAGATTGACCCAGCCACCCCGCAGGAGATAGTAGAAATTATTAAAAATCTCAAAAACCGTAAAAGCCCAGGGCACGACAAAATCAGAAATATTGCGGTTAAAAACCTACCCTTAAGCGTAATATGTTACTTGACTATCTTAATAAATAAAATATTAAAACTAAACTATTTCCCCAAAGAATGGAAGGAAGCGATAATTGTAGCAATCCATAAACCTGGTGAGGATGCCACAATTTCAGCCAACTACAGACCAATTAGCTTGCTACCGACACTTAGTAAAATTACTGAGAAAATTATTCTTAAGAGACTGAACACGCACCTTAGTGAGAATGACATTATCATTCCGGAGCAGTTTGGAATTCGGCCAAAGCACTCCACCACTCATCAATTGCTGAGAGTGGTAGAGTACATATCTTCTGGTCTCAATAACAAGACACCCACAGCTGCGATTTTTCTGGACATACAAAAAGCCTTTGATAAAGTATGGCACTGGGGATTAGCGTACAAATTGATCACTTTAAAAGTCCCTGACGCACTTGTCAAACTTTTAATCTCATACTTAAATAACAGCCACTTTCAAGTCAGAGTAGGAGGTAACTTATCTACACCCAAGCTCATTAAAAGTAGTGTACCGCAAGGTTCTATCCTGGGCCCGACACTCTTTAACATATACCTGAACGACATCCCTAGGACTCCAAACACAGAGCTGGCACTCTATGCAGACGACAGTGCGATACTTGCAAAACACCCCTATGTCTCAGTAATGCACAGACAGCTACAACAACACTTAGACATACTCCAAACTTGGCTGGAAAAATGGCGAATAAAATTAAACCCCAATAAATGTCATTGGATTTATTTCTCTAGAAAACGTAAACCTCCGCCGCCTCTGTACATAAACAACCATGCCCTAAAAGCGGAAAAATCTACTAAATACCTAGGTGTAACGATAGATTCCCACCTAACCTGGAAACAGCACGTAACGAACTTAATCAAAAAAGCGTATATGGCCACAGGAGCCTTATACCCAATGATAGGAAACGGAAATCTAAGTTATCAAAATAAACTCCTAATTTATAAATCGGTCATCCGCCCGGGAATGCTGTATGCAGCACCCGTATGGGGATATGCCTGTAAAACTACAATAGACCTCCTAGAGACAAAACAAAACAAAATCCTACGGATTATCAGGAAAGCTCCCAGGTACTTAAGAAACTCGGTAATTAGGAATGACTTCAAAATAAAAACTGTTAGAGCCCAAATTAAAAAGCTAGCGCTTAAATTTTACAGAAATTTGCCATCCGTTCCAAACGAACTGTTATTCAATCTGCATGACTATGATCATCGCAAGGCCAAATCTCGTAAGAGACCCCGCGCTGTTCTAAACATCGATAATCGGAATTAAAAGATCCCACCTCAAACATCTGATTTTTAAGTAAAACTCGCGACTATTATTTTATAAAAAAAAAAAAAAAATATTCTAAACTCTAAACTGCCAAAACGCTAGGTAACCCTTAGATCTGCATCAACCCCCAAAACTGCTTAAACTCTAAATGTGCAACAAACTGCCACACTAGGAGCTAGGACAAATAATAAAAAGTAGTAAATAAAAACCTCGAACCTCCAATTAGGGTCACTGAATTAATGTCACAGTTTGACGATAAGAACCACATATTGAAACTGGAGATTAAAGGCGCTTCGCGCCTGGTGCTCTGTCTTGTACGACACTACGACTTCTGGATTTGCTGCCATTTCTCTTTTGGACTTCGGGTTTGTTGGTTCTCTTGTATTGACGAAGGGAATCCCGTGTATCCTCGAAACAGATGTATGCAGCATTATTGTATTATTTGTGCTTTCATACGTTGCTCTGGAATGAATTTAATGTTTTGCAATTTTTATTTTTATTTTTATTTTACTTCTTAATTTTATTTTATTTAGTTATTTTTAACTTATTTATTTAAATATTTTCTATTTTATTATTATTTTTTAATAATTAATCTCGTTACTATGATTTAACTTTTAAATGAAAAATGTCAAATAAAATATCCATTTTTATGATTAAAAAAATAAAAAAATTCCAAAATTGAAAACCTTTCCTCAAAAATCAAATCAACAGAACTCACAATCATTGAATGAACTAATCGTACCAAATTTCATTCAATTTGTTCCATCTTTTTTAAAGACATTATTGTTACAAACTATATAGGCAGACACCCAATGGCCATTGGAAAAATGGTTAATTCATATTCAGGGATTTTTAGAATGTGTAGATCCTTCCCAAGCACTCAAATTTAAACTCCACCATAATGCACTCCATTTGCATGTTCAATGCATTGTAAGGAAATTTATGACAATTCATTTAGTATTATATGTTATAAATATCTTCATCAGCTTTTTATTTTGGGAAAACAATGGGAATTTTCCACCATTTAATTCTGTTAAAAATGAGTGCAAAAGTTAGCTTATGTTTACTAATGCAAATCAAAATGCCATACTTTATTAGATACCGTGCTTGCAAACATCAGTAAGAAATTATTTAGCCATGTTCAGGGATGCCAAAATGTGTAGACCAATTAAATATAAAAATCAAGTGTTTAACTTAACATATTTTCTATACGCAGGCTATGCGAAAAAGAATAATAGCAGGCATAAGTAATGATGATTTAAAATATTACCTATCGTACAATATAAGTCAATGAGAAAAATCGGTACTTTCTTAGTATAGCTGCCCCCAAAGATGAATCGCCAAGCTACAGAGATGTATCCCCAAGGTAGGTTGTAAAATCTCGCCAAACGTTTGCACGAAAAAGCAATATGACGATAATATAAACACGTGCTGTTTCTTTAGGACAGCAAACGTTTGGCGAGATTTTACAACCTACCTTGGAAATACTTCTCGGTTCGGGGTCCGCTATAATAAACAAGTACCGAAAAATATTTTTCCCATTGTGTTCTATATTTGTTGAAATTGAAACAATGAATAAATTTCATTCCCAGTGTTGTTTTATATTGGTTGAAAACGAAACACTGAATGAAATGCTATGTCATTATTGTAGATTTGTATTTAAACCTACCAAAAACACAGAAAAACTAACACTTAAAAAATGTACGAAAATTGCTATGTGTCATGAATCAGAGTAGGAATTAATAATTCCTGCAATGTGAGAAAAATTATCAAAAAAATAAATATCAGTTTTAACTATCATTTACTTAATAACAGTTTCGAAAATTTAAGTTTGCGTTACTGCTCCAAAATTATGCCAAAGTCACTCCATTATCGGGTAATTTGTCGCTAAGTCACAGACAAAGATAAAAGATTTACTTATATATGTAGGAACAGAATCCCCATACATATAATCAGAGCCATTTTTAACAGCAAATTACTACTATATTATTTTTTCAATTTAAGTTAGTTCAAAAATATTTTCAATGTTTTTTTTTTCAAGCATAAGCCAATTAAACTAAAAGAGTAAAACACTATAACATTTAAAAATTAACAAAAGCGGTTTTTTGAGCATTATTTTTTAAGCAAGCTATTTGTCTATTTTTATCTTATTTAAGTGAAATAGATTCAAATTATTCTGCATTGTTATTTAAGTATCACAAACGAAAAATAAAATGAAAAAATCTTGCAAAATGAAGTTACAAAACTCTTTGTTACAAAATCAATAGGTGATATTAAATTAAAGTAGCTTTTCAACGAATTTTAAACTCACTATTATTCATTTATTTAAAAGGATTTCTTTAATGGGTTTATAATCATTTTACATTCTTTGTACATTTCGTAATTCTTTAGTCTTTTTGAAGGAACTTATTTAATTACTTTCTTTAAATATACGTACAAATTAGTATTAAATCAATCAAAAACTTAATTAATATAGAAGCATTAAAAAATACATTTCGAAGAAAATAAAAATCATTTTATATAACATTGGATAATTATCTTTCAATTCAGATAATTAATTCATTTAAACCATTCTTATAATTATATTAGGTTATTTTAAAAAGAAAAGCAAGTAAAAGAAAAAGTTTCCAATTATTAGCGTCGGTAAATATTTATTTTTTCTTCTATCGATAATTTAGATTAGGAGATTTATTTATGTTTGGTATTTGTATATAGCAATAAAAATAAACAAGAAAGATCGATCATTCATAAAGCATTGGTTAAGAAACACTTTCCAACTGAAATGCAATTTTATTTAAACATCCCTAAATTGTGATATATTCATCGCTCATATATTTTAAATTATCACACTACTACAGTCATTTATTTCACTTGAAAACTTCAAACTTCATCGTAAAAGCCTATTACACAAAATGAACTTTATTCAAATGACGTCATCGAAATATAAATCGTCTGCCTCTCTATGCAAAATTATATATCAATCATATTTTATATCATATTTTATAGAATATTTCAATCATATCACTTACATTCCAGACTCCTGAACTAATTAATTTAAAGTGAAAAAAATTCGGCAATTCTTATACAACTTACCTTATAATTTTGCTGACTCTCTAACTAACCCCCTGCTTATTTTGTTTAATCTTTCAATTAAAACTATGACTTTTCCCAATGTCTGGACGGTCAAGTTATTCCTGTACATAAAAAGAACAACAAGCATGACATTATTAATTACAAGCCTATTACCATTTTTTCCCCTTTTTCCAAAGTTTTTGAATGTGTTATGCATGAAAGGATCTTTTCCCAAATTAAGCAATGGGTTCTCCGTACCAGCATGGGTTTATGCCAATGCGATCAACTTTAACTAATTTAGCTTGTTTTACCAGTGATATTATTGATGCTATTAAAACTAAGAGTAAACTGGATGTTATTTATACTGACTTTAGTAAAGCTTTTGATCACATCTATCTGGGGTTATTAGCCCGTAGACGAATTGCTGCCGGATTTAGTGCTGATTTGGCGATGTGGTTGTACTCTTATATTACAGATAGACTGTATTCTGTAAAATACTTTGGTGTAAACTATAGACTATACAGTAATTCCTCTGGTGCTCCTCAGGGTTCTAATCTGGGCTCACTCCTTTTACTTTCCTTATTTACATAATGTATAAGGAAAGTATTGTGACGGGGTCCAAAATTCGAATCCGAGTTTTCGACGGGAGAGCACGTTTCAAGCATCCCTGATCACGAACCAAACATTTTTGAAGTGATGTCCGTGTGTATGTGTGTGTGTGTGTGTGAAAGTATACGCGCGTGTGTGTGTGTCAGTGAGTCTGTGGAGACGATGACTGACGAACGAATGGACCGATTCAAACCAAATTTGGTAGAAAAATCACAATACGTAAACACTGGAAGTCTATTGTTTTTATACTCAATTGAATGTTCAGAACCCCCCTAAATTTTCGAATGAAATTTTGAAAAAATCGTTAAAAAATCAAAACCACTAATAAAGTTAAGCAAATAGACATTTCTTATATAATTTTTCATTAGAAAATGATTGACATAAATTTTAGAACGCTAATATGAACCATTCTCGAGATATTGCACATTTTTCAAAAAATTATTAAAAAGTCATATAAAATAAAATAAAAATATTTCCTATTGAGAAACATGTTCACTTTTCATATGTAATACCATGCGATAAATTGGGTAACATCATTCTCGTGGATCTAGCTCGTTCCATTCATGAAAAAAGATACTTTGAGTAATACTTTTGTATTTGAACGCCAATAGCCATTTATCTGCTGTAAGAATAACTTATTTCTCCGTCCATAACGCTTTGCAAGATTTTGGCGACGAATTTGACGGAATGTCACCAACTTGGCGATATTTTTAATTGTTGCCAAATTAACAAAAATCTCGCCAAATTGGTAAAAATGACGTTGAATCAATGAGAATGACGACTAATTGAAGAAAATTCAATATTTTGAAAAGAATATAAGTATCTACTATATAAACAACATTTTTTTAACTGTAAAAGTAGTAAATTCATTGCATTATATAAGGAAAGTCATGTAATGTCCACATCAGATTTCTTTTACTATAAAAGTAGTAAATTCATTGCATTATATATGGAAAGTCATGTGTTGCCCACATCAGATTTTTTTAATTTTTATCAATGAAATTCCCAGGATTTTTAAAACTGCAAAATGTCTTGATGTTTGCAGACGATATGAAACTTTATATGAAAATCAACTCTTTGACTAATTGTGAATTCATGCAGAAAGATCTTGATGAACTGTATAACTGGATTGTTTTAAATAAACTCCATTGAAACGTCTCTAAATGCTATATATTATGAGCATTGCTAGGATCCGTAATATTTTCAATTACAACTACATTTTAAATAATTTACCTTTATCGCGTGGAACTCACATTAATGATTTGGGTGTCACTTTCGATGATACTTTTAACTTTCAGAGTCATATCGATGATATTATTAAAAGAGCATACCAAAGACTTGGTTTCACCCTAACACGATCTCCTTTTTCTGCCAGGTCTGATACTATTATTTGTTTCTTTAATACCCTTGTTAAGCCAATATTGGAATATTGTACAATGATCTGGGACCCTGTTTACAGTCTGCATTCTCAACGAATAGAAATTATGCAAAATAAACTTTTGCGTACTATGGATTACAGATTGTCTGGCTATTGTCCTTATGATATGCATATGAATGAACTCAGACAAAAATATAGTTTAATGTCTCTTAAAAAAAGAAGAAAATGGTCCTGCCTTTTGTTTTATTATAAAGTTTTAAATAACACTATTGAGATTGCCCCATCTTACTTTCTTGTCTGGAATTTCATATACCTGTTAATAATACAAGGAAAAAAACTTTGTTTCACAATACTAATGTTAAACACAACTACCTTAAATTCTATTCTATCTATAAATTTCTTGATCTATATAATACCTATTGCACTGATATTGATATATTTAACTTGACTCCTGTCTGTTTTAAAAAAGCCTGTTTGAATGCGCTTGACATGTATACGACTTAGTATTCTTGTATCTTATATTCTGTTCTTTTTATTTTTTTGCGGCTACTGTAACTGGATTCCATCTGTAGTTGCCACGTAAATTAAATAAAATAAAAATGATCGTTTGATTTGTTTACATTCTGTAAACGTTACAATTAGGCTTCGTTCTAGAAATGATCAAAATTTAGTGACCAGTTAAAATGAAAAAATATTGTAATTGCGTTGGCACAGAATTTAGATACACAGATAATACGCAAAACATAAAGCAGTTTTATGACGGATGCACACTAAATATAAATATAAACGGTCCTTAAAAATCACGGTTTTGACACAGCGAAACAAAAATGGATGCCATATTTTATTTTGAAATGAGTCACGTGATGTCTTCGTATAATATAGGTGTAATTATTATTTCAATTTTTATTTGAAAAACTACTTAACATATTTTAATGAATTTATTTTTACACGTTTTACGTGATAATTTGAATATTTCCAGACAGACAGACAGAATGAACAAAGTCATAAACACTTTTCAACTATGTTGCAAAGTGTTAAAAAAGCAGCAGAAAAATGCAATATGAAACTAGTATACAAACAACATTAGCTTATAATAATGTGACTTTCAAAACAGATGCATCGATATATCGATACAAGAGCTTACGATATATCGACATATGACCAATTGTTAAATCGACATTTAGAATCGATTAATGAGGATATATTGTACTTTTTATGCATCGATACAATACCTTTGGATACATATCGTATCAACGCCTTTCCTGAATTTGTAATCATACATCCTTTAGAGTGACTATTTTTACTTTCCTTATATACATAATGTATAAGGAAAGTATTGTGACGGGGTCGAAAATTCGAATTCGAGTTTTCGACGGGAGAGCACGTTTCAAGCATCCCTGATTACGAATCAAACATTTTTGGAGTGATGTCTGTGTGTGTGTATGTGTGTGTGTGTGTGTGTGTGTGTGTGTGTGTGTGTGTGTGTGTGAAAGTATGTGTGTGTGTGTGTGTGTCAGTGAGTCTGTGGAGACGATAACTGACGAACGAATGGACCGATTCGAACAAAATTTGGAACAAAAATCACAATCCATAAACACTGGAAGCCTATTGTTTTTATACGCAATCGAATGTTCAGAACCCTCCTAAATTTTCGAATGAAATATTGAAAAAATCGTCAAAAAATCAAAACCACTAAAAAAGTTATGCAAATAGACATTTCTTATGTAATTTTTCATTAGAAAACGATTGACATAAATTTTAGAACGCTAACATAAACCGTTCTCGAGATATTGTACAATTTTTCAAAAAAATTATCAAAAAG
This sequence comes from Amaurobius ferox, assembly GCA_951213105.1. Classification (NCBI taxonomy): domain Eukaryota; kingdom Metazoa; phylum Arthropoda; class Arachnida; order Araneae; family Amaurobiidae; genus Amaurobius; species Amaurobius ferox. Next base: position 122,515,447 of record OX578140.1, read on the forward strand.
TCATAAAATAAAAATATTTCCTATTGAGAAACATGTTCACTTTTCATATGTAATACCATGCGATAAATTGGGTGACACCATTCTCGTGGATCTAGCTCGTTCCATTCATGAAAAAAGATACTTTAAGTAATACTTTTGTATTTGAACGCCAATAGTCGTATATCTGCTGTAAGAATAACTTATTTCTTCATCCATAACGCTTGGCGAGATTTTGGCGACGAATTTGGCAGAATGTCGCCAACTTGGCGACTTTTTGAAATGTTGCCAAATTAACGAAAATCTCGCCAAATGGATAAAAATGACGCTAAATCAGTGAAAATGACGACTAATTGTCGAAAATTCAATATCTTGGAAAGAATATTAGTATCTACTATAAGAAAAACCTATTTTTTTTACTGTAAAAGTAGTAAATTCATTACATTATATAAGGAAAGTCATGTGTTGCCCACATCAGATTTTTAGTTTAGAAGTAATGTTTCTATATTATAATAGTGAAAAATTATTATTATTTTTTTTGCTAAAATCTTTCTTGGAGAATTTAAATTTTTCTCTGAAATTCTTGAATTTTTCTTCGTGTTCAGAAAACGCTACAACTAGTGGAAATCCAGAAAATTACTGCATCTTAAAAATACGTTAAAATCAGCTCGATTAAATGCAGAGAGGGAAAACTTAAACAACACATTTCAGCACAAATAAATAAAACATATGAAAAGGTCAACGTACATCTGTTTTGAGGATACGCTGAGTCCCTTCATCAATGCTAGAGAACAAACAATCCCGAAGTCAACAAGACGAAATTACAGAATGACGGATTGTTAAATCAAAATTGTCAAAGAAAAATTTAAGTGGTTTGTATGTAATAATTCTTACATATGTCTCTTCTATATGTCATTTCAATTACTAATTGCCATAATGATGAGGAAACTTGCGATGTTTGGTTTTATAGAATTCCAAAAACCCAAGTCTTACGGGTGCACTCGTGCAAAAGAAAATAATGATTGCATTCAATTCATTTAAATTTGTCCTTGAAAATATCCGTTTAACAATCCATCATTCTTATATATGCATTTCTATATTATCACTTTTTTCGTTCTTTAAAATTCTGTTAATATCCAAATACAATTCGTTTATGGGCTCCCCACAGTTTCATTTTTAGTCGCATATGACCAAGAATGTTGTGATAACTTAAAATATTTTTACTCTTTAGTGTATTTTACTAAAACCGTGTAACTTAAAAAACATTTTATAATATTTTTAAAGTTTGCCGTGCTTACATATCTCGGAAACCAAAAGTACCAGCTATGAACTCGAAGATCAAATTTGTAGTTCTATAAAAATCCTACAATGATATGTAATTGGATTTTGAATCACGTTCTTAGTTTTTTATATAAAGTAGTTATAATTTTGATATTTCAACATTTTGATCTATTTTGAAAGGGTGGTTCTAATTTCGATATTTTAATATTCTGAACTGTTTTAAAAATGAATAAAAAAGGCAAACCCACCCACAAAGAAGTTTTTACATAAAACCATTTTGACTTCATCGGACTGGAGGCAATGCCTATTTTTATATATTGCAAATATATTTAGAGTAAAAACATCCACGCACATTCGGTTTAGATCCACTTGCATCATTAAAAAAATCAAAAGGAAAAATAATAAGAGTTTTCCTTCTCAAACTTTTCATTTCGTTTTTATCTCGTCACTTTAAAAGTTTATTTTTATGTTGGCAACGAGTCCATTTGTATTTACATGCATTTAAGCTAATTGGTGCTAATACATACTATTATAACTGTCACACTAGTTATATTAGTTAGGAACATGGAATTTAAGATTACAATAATAATTTGATAAAATATTTTTTGAATTCATATATTTCCGAATGATTGTTGCAACGGGATAAAAAAATGGCTTGAGAAAAAATAGCTTTTGAGACCATTTCAATGTCTTCAAGTTGTCTTATATGTACCAAACTCTTATTTTTGTGCATTAGTTTAAAAACGGGACCAGGATGTTTTAGTCCTCAGATTTGCCTGCATTTATTCATTTTTTCTTTTATAGAAGTATTATATTCAATGTTAAATTGGTATTTTTTTAAAAGCAATATGAATGAATTTAGAATTTTCACATATTTATATCACATATTTATATCACCCGACCACACATTTAGTTGCTGTAAACCTCTGGATCAGTCGTGTGGTCTGGGTCTTCAACATATTTATATTACGAACAAAGCTGGGTATATCTGCTAGTTCTCTATATATAAACAAAATGCAAATCAGTATTATATTTATCTAAATTTTAATAAAAACAAAACTTTATTTTCTTTAAAAGCCTTAACGAGTTTAAATGTATTTATCTACATCTTATTGATTTCAGAGACACAGATTTAAATTCATCTTTATTGATACATGCTTAATAAAAACAAACAGGAAACAAAAAAGGAAATTTCTACAAATTTCTGATCAAAATTCTTTCTAATGAAATCAGTTGATGGAAAATTAAGTTAAGAATATTTAATTCGACAAATTTCAGAACAACTATTATGGATTTGATTCTAAATATATATCTTTATTGAAACTTTAATAGTTATTTTTAACCATTATGCATTTCCATTGTCCAAATTTACAATGAATCGTTTTAAAACGAAATTTTTTCTTCTGACTCTTTTTTAAACTTCTCCTTCATTGACACTATAATGTTTATTAAGCGTGTTGCGAGACGTTTGAAATTTTTATTTAGAATTTTTTAGGGATATACATGTTTTGAAAATTTCTATGCTTGATGAATCGAACGTTTTTGAGTTAACGTCTGTTAAGGGCTTATGTGTATGTGTGAGTTTAGGTCTCTGAAACGAATTGAGCGATTTAAATAAATTATTTGGTATTATTATAAAAATCTTTCAGTACAGCAACGCTCTTGGTATTTTACATTTAGAACTTCTTTTTGAAGGATTCTTTAAATGTTAATGAAAGCCAGTAATATAATGAAAACATTCCTTTTATATATAACAAGATACTAAGCTCATAATATAACGTGGTGCATAACATTATGTAAAATTTTTCTATCCGCTCGCCCGCAGCACTTGTGCTTCTAAAATCTCTTAACACACACGTATCTCCTAACCAATATTATAAATTACAGAACAACTCGCTGATAAACCATAATTACTGTACGACGCGTTGATGCAATTAATATATTTATTTTACAATCTTTAACAAATCGCAATTACTTAACGACTACCAGAACCTCTCTTCTCACCAACAAAACGCATCCGCCCTACGCTGTATTTTAAATCAAAATTTAAATCAAAAGTCATCCATCATATTCGCTGTATTTTAAATAAAAAATATTAAATTAATACTTCCCATAAAATATTATGAATTACAGGAAATTAAATTTTATTTTATAGATATTAATTTACCGCTAAGTTAGCGCCATGACCCAATACTTCCCAATTTAGCGATGTTGCGCCATATGTGTCATCAAGCAACAGGCAGAGAAGTTGGCTTTTTTATAGTATATGTTACAATAAAAAAGAAATAATAATGACACTGATTTTAAAGCCTATGTAGGAAACATTTGTGAAATATTGTTGGTTTATCGAAATATTTTATCTAAATATTCTTTTAAAAATTAAAATGTATAAAAATGTCTAAGCTTAATAAGAATCAGACTTATGGATAAAAATATTCCCAAATTTATGCCGTTCTAATATATAACAAGAAAGATCAATCATGCATAATGCATTGATTATGAAACACTTTCCAACTGCAATGCAATTTTATTTAAACATCTCTTTAAATGAGATACATTCCTCGGTAATATTTTTAAAATTATCACAATACTTCATTAATTTATTATATTTGAAAACTTAAAACTTCATCGACAAAAATAAGCTTTATTCAAATGACGGCACTGAAATATAAATTGCCTGGTCTAAACATCTCGAAAATGCAATACATTTCTTGGTAATATTTTTTAAATTATCATAATACTACAATAATTAATTATATTTGAAAACTTCATCAAAAATAAATGAATTTTATTCAAATGACGTCATCGAAATATAAATCGCCTGGCTCTCTCTATAAAAGCAGTATTTCATTCATAAACTTTTTTCTATTTCTTTCATTCATCACAATACTACAATAATTTATTTTGTTTAAAAACTTAAAACAATGGAGGTACAAGTAATTTAACTCTATGCTTAACACTTCATCGAAAAAATTGTCGTTCTCTATGTGAAATCAATAAATGTTTCATGCATGTCAGCTGTATTGCAGACTCTATGAGCTAAATAAGTTTGCGTTAAGGAAATGCAGCAATTCTTATACAACTCATTCTACATTTTTTGGTGTTTACATTCTCCATAAGGGAAAATTAGGCTTCGTTGTAGAAATAATCAAAGTTTGATGATCATTTAAACTCAAATATATTATAATTGAGTTGTTTCAGAATGTAGATGCACAAAATTTAAGCAAAAATAAGGGGTTTTAGGACGGATACAACACTAAATATGAATTAAAAAGAACTTTAAAATCACGATTTTGACACAAGATGGATGCCATATTTTATTTTGAAGTGTGTCCCGTGATCTCTTTATATAATGGTCACGTGATCTCTTCATATAAAGGATGTAATTATTATTTTAATTTTTATTTAAAAAACTACTAATTATATTGTGCTGAAAATTTTTTTATATATTTTATAGGATAATTTTAATATTTTCAGAAACTTTCGAAGCAATTTGTGAATTTTAAATTTGCTTAAAAAATGTTTGAAAAATTAGGTCCCATAGGGTTCAATGTATTTCATTTTTTCAACCCGGGTTCAATCCAAAACTAATTGGGTGATAGTTTTTATTTATATTCCCATACGTCCCACTGACCGTCTGAACAACATACTAAAATATCCTTTTGATAAAGTCATTTTTACGGCAGTTATCGTGCTAACGGACAGACAGACAGAATGAACAAAGTCATAAACACTTTTCAACTATGTTGTGTTAAAAGTGAACATTTCTAAATACACGTCTAAGATATATCAACTGAAATATGTAATCAAATTTAGTGAAATTTTTTAAGGAACGAAAACTGAATCTAGAAAATATTTTAATGTGTTTTATCCTCCTGTATATCTCCAGAACAACTGGAATAAAAATTCCTATTTTGTCAGTCTGTAAAGACCGATTATAATTAGAGAATCGATTTATTTATATTTGATTAGTTTGATAAACGTATACGATAGAGGTTTATATCTAAAATATTTCAGAATTTGTACCGCTTCATTTCAGTATAATCCCGAGTAACGTTGAATATTTCTGCCAGTAATATATAAATCAATAACAAACAAGAAAGATCAATCATGCTTAAAGCATTGATTATGAAACACTTTCCAACTTCAATTTTTATTTAAACAAGTCTAAAATGCAATACATTCCCCGGTAATATTTTGAAACTTATCCCAATACTCCATTAATTTATTATATTTGAAAACTTAAACCTTCATTAAAAAAAATGAACTTCATTCAAATGACGGCCTTGAAATATAAATTGCCTGGTTTAAACATCTCTAAAATGTTATACATTCCTCGGTAGTAGTTTTATAATTATCATAATACTACGATAATTTATTATATTTGAAAACTTCATCGAAAACAACTGAAATTAATTCAAATGACGCCATAGAAAAAATAACACGCCTGGATCTCTCTATAAAAACAGGATTTCATTCATAACTTTCTCCCATTCATTTCATTCATCACAATACTATAATAATTTATTTTATTTAAACATTTTGTTTAAGACCATGGAGCTACAAAAAATTAAACTCTATGCTTGAAACTTCATCGAAAAAAAATCGTCCTTCTCTTTATGAAATCAATTAATATTTCATTCATATCAGCCATGCAGACTCCATGGACTAAATTATTTTGTGTTAAAAAAATACAGGAATTCTAATACAACTCATTCGATATATTTTGCTGTTTACATTTTACATAGGTGAAAAATAGGCTTAGTTGTAGAAATAATCAAATTTAGATGAGCATTTAAACTCAAATATATTGTCATTGCGTTGTTTCAGTATGTAGATGCACAGAATTTAAGCAAAAATAAAGTAGTTTTAGGACGGATACAACACTCAATACGAATTAAAAAGAACTTAAAAAAATTTCACGATTTTGAAACAAGATGGATGCCATATATCATTTTGAAGTGGGTCATGTGATCGTTTCATATCATGGTCACGTGATAGTTTCATATAAGAGGTGTAATTATTATTTTAATTTTTATTTAAAAAACTACTGAATATATTTCGCTGAATTTTTTTTTATATAATTTATGGAACAATTTGAATATTACCTAAAATTTTCGAAGCAATTTGTGAATTTTAAATCCGCTTAAAAAATGTTTGAAAATATAGCTCCCATAGGGCTCAATGTATTTCATTTTTTCGACGCGGGTTCAATCCAAAACTAATTGGGTGATATTATTCATTTATATTCCCAAAGGTTCTACAGACCGTCTAAACAACATACTAAAATTTCATTTTGATTAAGTCATTTTTACGGCAGTTATCGTGCTAACGGGCAGACAGAATGAACAAAGTCATAAACACTTTTCAACTTTGTTGTAAAGTGTTAAAAATTAAAATATTCGAGGTAAATTCGAGGAAACAAAATATTCGAGGGTAATGTTATTATTACAAAGCTAAATTTCTCAAGCAAGTTGAGATTTATCTCATTTCAATTATAAATTTTTTAATTTAAGCTTTTAATAGTTAAATATGCTAATTCGAACTTTTCTACCTCATTTTAATTAGTTTACTTAAGCAAATCATAGAACAGGATATACGGATAAGGTAAATATTATTGCGAGAGCTTTATATACTGCAAAACTTAATTCATTAGACAAGTTGATATTTTTTTTATACTTATTAGAGTGTAAATATTTCTGGTACATATTATATGATAAATATTGTAGCAAGAACCTCCATATTTATCATCGAAAACGAAATTAATATTAACGCTAGATCAAATAAAAATACTTCAATTAATTGTTTCGCAGCATTTTTCTGGTGAACCAAAATCTAATTAATATGTAAGATAAAATTTCTGAAACAAAACAGTGATAAAAACCCTTTTCGATTAAAGATTACTCATATATCTTCTTAAATTGGGTCAAATTAAAAGGATTTATCAGACTCGTATAATTCCTAAATATGAATAATTTTTCTTCCGAATTCATCTGAACAAAATCATGGATGGTAATGTTATTACTGCAAAATATAATTCATTACGTAAGCAGAGATTCTTTTATATTTATTAGAGTTCAAATATTTCTAGTATATATTATGTGATAAATATTATTGCGAGAGCCTCAATATTTGTCATTGTTAAGGAAATTAACATAACGCTAGATCAAATAAAAATACATCAATTAATTGCTTTGCAGCATTTTTCTGGTGAACCAAAATCTAATTAATTAGGAAGATAAAATTTCTGAAGCAAAAGAAGTATTAAAAACACTTTTTGGGCAAAGATTACTCATATATCTTCTTAACATGGGTCATAATAACAGATTTTATCAGAGTCGTATAATTTAATTTCTAAATATGAATATCTTTTCGTCCGAATTCTTCTGAACAAAAGCATAGATGATAATGTCATCACTGCAAAACTTAATTCATTACGTAAGCAGATATTATTTTATATTTATTAGAGTTTAAATATTTCTAGAATATATTATGTGATAAATATTATTGCGAGAGCCTCAATATTTATCATTGTTAACGAAATTAATATAACGCTAGATCAAATAATAATATTTCAATTAATTGTTTCGCAGAATTTTTCTGGTGAACCGAAACCTAATCTATATAAATAAAAATGAAAATCTGTCTGTCTGTCTGTTTGTCCCATCATCACGGAAGAACGGCTGAACTGAATTTGATGAAATTTTGTGGGTAGCCTAGAAATAGCTCCACTTAAAATTTAGTTTTTGTTTTGAGTTTCTACGACCAGTGATTCTCGAGATATTAGTAAAAAACAAAATTTTCGTTTGTCTCATCATCACGGGAAAACGGCTGAACCGAATTTAATGAAATTTTGCGAATAGGCTTGAAATAGCCCCCCATAAATTTAGCCCACGTTTCGAGTTTCTATGACCAGGGGTTGTCGAGGTATTAATGAAAAACGGAACTTTTTCTTAGGAGATCTACTCTCCAACTCCGTGGTTTATCCAAACGGAAAGGATGAAAATCGTTTGTTTAAAACGCCAAAATGAAATAAAACTTTATTTCCGAGTTTGATGCAGGATTATTGCATTAATTAGTCACTATAAGAAAACATGAATTGTTTGAAACATGAATTTAAATGGAAAAATCTACCTCCATGGTTCATCTTTCACAAGCTTTTACTCAACGATGTAAAGTATAAAAAAATCAAAATGGCTATTTAATTTTGCGTTTTATGAGGAAGATTCTATCTTATATCCAGTTGCTCGGCAACGGAATGAAATTAAATGTGTTGCTAATATTTATTATTATTTTTTCTATTTGTATAATAAATAAATGGATGTAAAAATATATTTTATAAATAAACGGTTTGATTGTTCTTTTAATTATATATATTGCGGACTGCGTACATCACTTTCATTTATTTTAGTAAAGAGGTTTCAAGCTCATATATTGTGTTTAGCTAATAAACTGATATATTGTGTTTACCCAATAAATTCATTTAGCCGATTGTTGCAACAGAAAAAGAGTAGAACGGATGTATCTTATACAATTTTAGTGTTTTCATTTAGTATATACAAACGGGATCAGGATATTTTATTCCTCAGGTATGCAAATTCAGAGCTACGAATTTGGCGGAAAATCGTTAACTTGGTAACTTTTCTTAAAATTTACCAAATTAGCGGAAATGTCTCCAAATTGATAGAAATGACGCAAATCAATGAAATTAAATTTGTTTTTTTAGAATAGAGTACTGAAATGATGTTTCGGTAGCATTTGTCGATCAGTCCATCCATCCTACTTAGTAACACATTTAACGAATTTTTTTAATATCACCAAATTGATAAAAATATTTGTAAATCCATAAAAATATCATGGAATTGATAAAATTGCGCTTAATAAATGAAATTAATTGTGTTTTGTTAGGGGATAGTATTGTGATGATGTTTCGTCACTTTATTTTTTCGTCACTTCACAAAATAGGACTATCAGTTCTATAGTCCGACTTGGCGATAAATTTGGCGATTTTTTAAGTTATCGCTAAATAGAAGAAAATGTCACCAAACCTTCCATGGAGATAGCATTATTCAGACGATATGATTTCCATCAATTTATTTGAAGCAAATGATACCATGTCGCTTAGCAACGTATCCAATGTGTTATGTGCCATACGATTTTTGTTAAATCTCTTCCGATTTGAATAATAAAGATATGTATATAACAGGGGTCGGCAACCTGCGGCTCGCGAGCCGCATGCGGCTCTTTTGATGTAAAGTTGCGGCTCTCCAGTTCCATACGAAAAAATTAAAAATTTATTATCAAAACCCTTAAAAAATAAGTAAATATATTTTTAAGTACCTAATTTCTCAATAGATTCTATTTTCATAATCGTTAATTACAAATCGCTACGCTTAACATGACCGTAATGAGATAAATTTGAACTATTGTTTTGTTCTTAGATATGAGACACCGTGACTATGTTTATCTTTCAGCCAATTGCATTCCATTTCCGTCTCACCCAAACAGCCACCATCTAGACTCTAAACGTGTTGTCAGTCAGTCATCCTCAGATAGCGCGGTCGACGTTACGTTGCATGTGTGTTAATTTAATCCCTTGCGGTTTTTGCGTGTCTATTCGCTTGTTGTTTCAAGAAGAATACGATTTAGAAGCGAATTATCTTCTCAAAGGTATGTACGCGTGTAATATAATAAAATCAGTAGCAGAATTGGATTACATATCTGCGGATCGTGTCAACGAAGTAGTAATGGTAAATAAATTGTTTGCCGTTTTAGATAGCTAAGTAAAATTTTAAAAAATCATTTTTTCAGCTCCGCCGCCATCATGACATCTGGTAAAAAAAAAGAAAGAGAAGAACTGTAGAAGAAAACCGAGAATTCGTTCAGGACTGGACGGAGTCGTTTGCATTCATATGCAACACAGATGGCCTTCCGACTTGTCTCATTTGCCACGAAAAACTCGCACACAATAAGAAGTCAAATTTGGAGAAACACTTCACTGCAAAACATACCCAGTTTGCTGGTAAATATCCAACCGGTGACGCACGAAAAAATGCTGTTGAAGAGCTCCCCCCCCCCCCCCCCAAAAAAAGGGCAAGTTCCATGCTAAGTAACTGGGCACAATCTTCCAATAATGTAAATCTGGCAAGCTTTGCAGTATCATTAGAAATTGCAAAAAGAGGAAAACCATTCACAGATGGTAAGTACGCCAATGATTGTTTTATACGTGCATCTGAAGAATTGTTTCGTGATTTTAAAAATAAAACAAAAATCATGTAAAAAATCAAAGATTTGCCATTATCTGCTAAAACAGTACAAGATAGAATTGCTAAAATGTCTTCAAATGTAACACATATGCAAGTGGAAGACATTCAACTGGCTTCTGCCTTATCACTCGCTATAGATAAGTCTTGCGACATAAAAGACACGGCACAAGTTATCTTTTCGTCAGGTATATGTCGCCCCAAGGTCCAAAAGGAGAACTGCTGGGATTGCTACCGCTCTCAGGGCAAACTCGTGGAGAAGATATAACAAATACTGTGCAAAAATGCCTGGAAGACAATGGAATCGATTTAAATAAAATCGTTTCTATAGCAACTGATAGAGCCAGAAGTATGACAGGAATATATAGAGGGGTAACATCAATTCTTCAGAAAAAAATAAACCACGAAATTCTAACGTTTCATTGCATAATTCATCAAGAAGCGCTTTGTGCCCAAACATTTCCGGCCGAAATAGTTGAGGTCATGAACTTGGTAATTAAGATTATTAACAGCTTCTTGGCAAAAGCACTCTACCATCGCCAGTTTAAAGATTTCCTTGAAGAAGTAGATAGCCAGTTTTCTGACCTACTTCTGCACAATAAAGTACGATGGCTTTACAGAGGTAACGTATTACAACGTTTTGCTTTGTACTTGAGTGAAATAAAAATATTCCTCAATGAAAAAAGCATTGACCATCCGGAATTGGAAGAAGACAAATGGCTGCAAAAATTCAATTTCATGGTAGATACCACAATTAAACTAAATGAACTAAATCTAAAACTGCAAGGAAAGGGCAACCCAGCCTACGCCTTGCTTGAAAAAGTAGTTTGTTTCGAAAAAAAATTACTTCTTTTTGTTGAGGACATGGAGAGCGGTAAATTACTTCATTTTAAAAATCTGAAGCAATATCGCGATGAGACCAATGCAACTATTGGCACGAATTACTTCAGCATAGCTTTAAAAAACATGAAGGATGGATTCTCTGAGAGATTTGAGCAATTCAAAACAAACAAAAGTACTCTCTCGCGTTCATAGTAAATCCTCTCAACACAAATACTACAAATGAGATCAACATTGAGCCATTTGGAATTGATGCTGGATCGCTCCAAACGCTATTGCTAGATTTGAAAAACAAAGACTTGTGGAGTGGCAAGTTCATAGAACTCAAGAGCAAGTTGGAAGAGTTGGAGGTCCAGAAATGTATGCACATCGCGCAGCACAAGTGGACAGCTCTAAAAGATATTCCGCGAGTTGAGGTCCTCATATTCGGCGCAAGGAATAGTCTTCCAGAATGCTACAGTGAGGTGAAGAAGTTGGCATATGGAGTGCTGACGATCTTCGGGTCGACATATTCGTGCGAGCAAGCGTTCTCTTGCATGAATATATTAAAAAGTAAAGTTAGAAGTCAACTAACAAATACAAATCCAGAGTCGTGCTTGAAACTTAAAACAACAAGTTATAAGCCAGATTTAATCAAACTTTCAAAAGGCCTGCAAAGCCAATGCTCCCATTGATGTAACTATCTATATTTGTGTTTTTATATGAATAAATATTATTCCGTATTTAAAGCCGTTTATTTTAAATCAAAAATCAAATATATACGCTAATACTATAATATTGAAACGAAAATTTTTAGTGGCTCTTTAAAAACTGGGAAATTTTGGCTCTTCTGTTTCAATAGGTTGCCGACCACTGGTATATAAAATACATTTCATTGACATGGCATTTTTGACTAGATAATATCAATTACGGTCTTAAGGTTTAAACATTATTATCATTGATATTTTCGGGAACTGTTGATTCTGGGATTACTGATATTTTCAAGTTATTATGCCATTGTTTATTTTTGACGAAAATTGTTGAAACTCATATATAGGACGTTGTACGAGTATTCTTCTACAAATGCACGAATATATCTTCTAATCTACGAGAATATAAGTAGTACAGGTATATTGGCATATATTTTGATATATATTGGCATATATTAGAATCAATTACGACCTTCTGGTATAAAGATAACGGGGATTATTGATATTTTCAATTTATTACGTCATCTCTTTTATTTTGGCAGAGATTTTTGAAACTCATATTGTAATACCGGTAATCTTCTACTAACACACTGGCATATTTTCTATTCTGTGACAATATAAGTAGTACGGGATTGCATATATTGATTAAATTCCTTTTTTTTTTGTAAATTTGCTTAAAAAAGGGGCCAGGATGTTTTATTCTTCAGATCTGCCCGTGAAGATAATTTTGAATAGTGAGAACAGACATTCTTAAACTTCTCTTTAGGAGCAATAAATTTAATATTTTAACAGAATTTACACATGATTGCGAATTATAAGTTTCTTTATATTATATACTCCGTATACGAAGAACTGGTATGTTGCTAGTTAATATCTAAAATAAAATTTATCAAACAAAAAAAGTAATTAAAACACTTTTTGGATAAATATTACTCATATATATCTTCTTAAATTGGGACAGATTAAACGATTTTATCAGACTCGTATAATTTTTAAATCTGAATAATTTTTATTCTGAAATCTTCTGAACAAAATCATGGATGATAATGTTATTACTGCAAAACTTAATTCATTACGTAAGCAGAGATTCTTTCATATTTATTTGAGTTTAAATATTTCTAGTACATATTATGTGATAAATATTGCGAGAGCCTCAATATTTGTCATTGATAACAAAATTCAAATTAACGCTAGATCAAACAAAAATACTTCAATTAATTGTTTCGCAGCATTTTTCTGGTGAACCAGAATCTAATTAATATGGAAGATAAAATTTCCCAAACAAAAAAGTAATTAAAACACTTTTCGGGTAAATATTACTCATATATCTTCTTAAATTGGCGCAGATTAAACGATTTTATCAGAGTCGTATAATTTCTAAATATGAATAATTTTTCTTTAGAATTCTTCTGAACAAAATCATGGATAATAATGTTATTATTACAAAACTTAATTAATTACGTAAGCAGAGATTCTTTTATATTTATTAGTGTTTAATTATTTCTAGTATATATTATATGATAAATATTATTGCGAGAGCCTCAATATTTATCATTGATAACGAAATTAATATAACGCTAGATCAAATAAAAATACATCAATTAATTGTTTTGCAGCATTTTTCTGGTAAACCAAAATCTAATTAATATGGAAGATGAAATTTCTGAAGGAAAAGAAGTAATAAAAACATTTTTTAGGTAAAGGTTACTCATATATCTTCTTAACATGGGTCATAATAAAAGGTTTCGTCAGAGTCGTATAATTTTTAAATATGAATAATTTTTCGTCCGAATTCTTCTGAACAAAATCGTGGATGGTAATGTTATTACTTCAAAACTCAATTCATTACGTTAACAAAGATTCTTTTATATTTATTAGAATTTAAATATTTCTAGTATATATTATGTGATAAATATTATTGCGAGACCCTCAATATTTGTCATTGATAACGGAATTAATATTAACGCTAGATCAAATAAAAATACATCAATTAATTGTTTCGCAGCATTTTTCAGGTGAACCAAAATCTAATTAACATGGAAGACAAAATTTCTGAAGCAAAAGAAGTAATAATAACACTTTTCGAGTAAAGATGATTAATATATCTTCTTAAATTGGACCAGATTTAAAGGTTTTTGTCAGAGTCGTACAATTTCTAAATATTAGTAATTTTCCTTCCTAATTCTTCTGAAAATCATTGATGGTAGTGTTATTGACTTGAGGTAGTGGTAGTACCAAAAACTTAGGTAGTTTTATTTTTGAAAAACTTGATTCATTGCGTAAAATATTTTTTTATACTTACTAGAATTTAAATATTTCTGTTTTTCTTTTTTTAGATATCGAAATCCACCTTATTTTTCCTTAAGCAAATCATCGAACAGTATATGTGATTACATACTGTTCGATGTACATATATGTACAAAATACTTGAGTACATAATAATATGTACTCAAATATATATTATTGCTTGAGCCACAATATTTATCATTATTTACGAAAATTATATTAACGCTGGATCAAATAAAAGCATTTCAACTAATTTCTTCGCTGGTCTTTTTTTTTGAGTGAACCAAAATCTAATTAATTCAGAATACAAACTTTCTGAAACAAAAGAGCAACAAAACACTTTTTCGGGTAAAGATTATTAATAGGTCTTCTTAAATCGAGCTGAAAAAATAAGTTTTATCTCAGACATAATCTCTAAATATGATTGCGTTTTCTTCCAAATTGTTTCTATGATAGGTGTTTTGGTATATCATGGACACATTTATTTTTTATGTTGAAACGATAAAGCTTTAATTTTGTTTTATTATATTTTTTGTTATAAATTTTAGCATCATGGTTATTAATGTCTCTCATTATGTGAAAACTAACAACATCAATAAAAAATTAGCTGAAGTGTGACTCTACTCGATTTTCACATAACAGAATCATTTTATTTTTCAAATTTTACAAGAAAAATTTTGAAAAATCGGTACCATAGGCACATGATTACAATTATAGCATGTTACCCTTCACTTGAAAGGGCTTAAAAAAAATATTTCGATTCATGCCATACTTGACAATGGAAACCTGGGGGGGGGGGGGGGGGCTGGTAACTTACAACCCGAGCGGAGCTTATAACATTCCGAACAAAAAAATTGTATCACGGCTATTGCACGAAAAATTTTTTGAAAAATTGGTATCATGGATCCAAATGATTGAAATTATAGAGTGTTACCCTTCACTTTAAAGGGCTTGAAAAAAATCTTCTGATTGATACCATACTTGACAATTTACTCTTCCCTAACTTGACCCCCAAAGGGGTGATAATGACGTAACGAACAAAAAAAATTTATAACGCGGATATTTTTCACAAAAATGGTTAAAACTATTAAGTCTCGTAATTATAAATAAACCCAGGTGATTACGTCCAATTTTGTCCTATGCTGCCATGTTAGAAAAAAATAAAATTTCAAATACTAAGTTTCAGCTTGAATTTCAAAAGTTCTTATTTAGTTCTAGATGTTTTGATAACAATCTGGATATAAAACAGTTCGATCCCCCTTTGTGGGCATTGGCGTCCATACTACGCCAATTCCCGCAAAGGGGGATCGAACTGTTTGAGATAGGGTATGTCAAATACCTGTCTTTTTGAGAGGTTCTTCGTTTGGGATGGACGCTGTCCCACCCGTAAGCAAAAGGTTAATATTTGTGGCCGTTATAATGTATGTAAAAAATGGACGACTGACAGACGGATAACACACCAAAAATAATCAAAACGTGCTCAGGAGCTCTTAAAACATATATTATCATCAAAATCTTCTAATCAAAATTTCTAATTTCGAAATTCTCGATTTCGAAAGCAATACTTTCTCTATATTATATTACATAATATTAGAAAGTAATAAAAATATATTGCTTATGTATCGCTCTACAATTTCAGATAACATTATCACTGGATTAGTTATCCGCTTATTATGCTCTCGTCTGCATGTGATGAACGAAAGCAAGAAAACCTACTCTCTGCCATAATTTTGCACGGCTGCACGAGATCAGTTTCATATTTCTTAAATCGTCTCGGTATCCATAAAGGTTTACAAAATTGTGACACATAGTACAAGTTATATCTTTCTCATTGTGTGTCCTCTTGCAGATGATGCGTGTAAACCCCTTTAGTCACTTCCTCCAGATAAATCTAGTCTGCAACTGTGGTATTGGCATTCCATTCTGATGAACAAGTAACAGAGGAAAAACCGACTTTCTCTGCATAATGCAACTACTTTACTTCCTTCACAGCGACATAATGGTGTATAAGATCCACTGCAGAATATTTTTGAGGTTGAATTAATATCACGTACAGTGATTTTGGACGTGCCTTAAGATTTTCACAATATAACATCCTTGCTGTGGCACTTACCCGAAGAAGAAAAGATTTCGAGGTCGACCCAAGCTAACTTGGAGGAGACTAATAGAACAGGAAGGAAATCAGGTGGGATGGGCGAGCTGGTCAGTAGCATGAATTGCAGTACATGATCGACCAGGGTACCGACGCAAACTGAAAGCTTATATGCCACTAGGCACGATGAGATATTGTTATGATGATGATGATGATGAAAGTGATATTTAGTGCATTTAGAAATTTTAGTCCAAATAGAATGATTTGCGTCATACACGCATGCAAAATCCTCATCAATAAGCAATTGATATTTAATTAATTTTCCTGAAATGAATAACTGCTGGCGAATTCCTCGACCTCAAAATACCAAACGGTTATAGAAAATATCATCTCTCATGAATGGAACAAACTAGATCCATGAAACTGACGTACACAAATTCGTTGCGTGTGGAACGAATATTGTATATGGAATATTCCATATTGCATATGGAAGTGAACATATTTATATGATACTTGCTACTTTTATTAATTTGCATAAGTTTTGTGATAATTTATTTGATAAATGTGCAATATCTCGAGGACGAGTTATGCTAGACTTCTGTGTCATTCACTTTCTAATGAAAAATTACGTATGACATGATTATTTATTAAACTGTATTGAAAGTTCTAATGTTTTTAATTATTGTTTTCGAAAAATTGTTCAAAAATCGTGAAATATCTCGAGAACAGTTCATGCAAGCGTTCTAAATTTTGAATTATTCATATTTGTATCACTGCAAAAATTAAGCATGAAATGATAATACATTTATCAGTATTAAAAGTCCTGATTTTCTATGATTTTTTTAAAAATGCATCCAAAAATTGAGTGGCAAAATCTTTTGAACATTCGATAACGTTTAAAATCAATAAAGTTCCAATTGCTGTAAAACAAACTTTAATTCGTTCGTTAGCTATCGCTTTCACAGAATCAAGCTCACACACACTCATATAAATACTCATACACACTCACACTCAAACACACACTCATACACACACACATACACACGCACTCACACTCACATACACACACGCTCGCTCACACACACACACTCACCCTCTCAGAGTTACTCACACACACACATACACATCCTCACACACACCCTCACACACACCCTCACCCTCATACACACACCCTCTCTCACACACACACACCCTCACACACACACAAACACACAACACAGACACATAAACATAGCTGAAAAGCGTTCCATAAATTCAGGGATACTTGAAACGTGCTCCTTCATTAAAGCTGGAATTCAAATACTCGACCCCCGTTACAAGACTTTTCCTATACATTAAATTATGTATTTAGGCAAAATAATAAAGATTGTATTAATGCATTTCTTTTAATTACTCCACAATCTATTTTTTCCTTTGAACCAAAATCTAATTATTCCGGAAGACAAAGGTAATACTTTACAAACAGCATCTGAAATAAAAAGGTTATAAATATATTTCTTGGTGAATCGAGTTGAAGCGAAAATTTTATCGAGACATAATCTCGACAAATTAGTGCTTTATCTTCATATTCCTCCTCAGGGAAATTAAAATAGGCATAAGGGCGCGTTATTTTTATTCAACATTTTTTTCATGTAAGTTTTTAATGAAAGAATAATCATTAACTGTTCTTTCATTCAGATGATGAAAAACATAATAGCACAAGAATATATATATACAGGGTGTATATGAACTGATGGTCAGAACAGTAAGGGGAGTTATAGAACTCACCAAAACAAACAACATTCACAATACTATGTGGGGTCGGGAAGCAACTGGTAAGCCACGAGAGGGCTCTTACTCTGGAGTGGATGTAACGTCTCGTTAAAATAGAGAACACGGTAAGAGACGAATAATGGAAATTTATTGATAAAATGTTCACACCAAATACTCAAATGAATGACCACCAACTGCGAGACAGGTTTCACAGCGGCGACGGAGTGAATCGCGTACACTTTGGAAGATATCTGGCATTTCACGAACGTCTGCAGCTGCGACGCTAATTCGGACGACAATGTCCTCTGATGACTCGATGGTCGTCTCGTAAATGGCGCTTTTTAGCTGTTCCCGAAGAAAAAATCCAGGCAGGACGGATCGGGAGATCTAGGAGGCCACGCTACGGGCCCACCGTTGCCAATCCATCAGTTCGGAAAGGCAATGTCCAGGCAGTTCAATCCTGGTGTAATGTCACAATCCTGGTGTAATGTGCTGGCGCTCCGTCATGCTGAAACCACATAATCGCTCGATACTTTGCTGGTACAACACGTAGTAAATCTGCCAGCACTTGCTGAAGGCAGGTGAGGTACTTTTATCAATCTAGGCGATTTGGTAACAGATACGGGCCAATTAATTGATCATGGATAATCCCTGTCCACACATTTACGGAGAACGTTTGCTGGTGGCATCTGGAACATGTAGCAAGCGGATTTACTATGTTCTCCATTTTGACCAGACTTTTCATCCACTCCAGAGAAAGCGCCCTATCGCGACTCGTCGGTTGCTTTCCGATCCCACATTATATTGTAAAAGTTGTTTATTTTGGTGAGTTCTATATATACACAGGGTAAATAGCACCTAATCTGGCAAACAAAAGAGGGGGATAGAATAGCCAATGTGCAGTATAAAACACCATAGCAACCCTGTCCTATCTCTAACCTTTTCTGAGTTATGGTGGATAGACGGAAGTGCGTCAAGTCTGAAAAAAACCCAAATTTGTGAGGTTTCTGAAAGGTCTACACTCAAAATAAGCACATAATTAGAAAGAGCAGGAAAAATCCCATAAGATAACTGCATTTTCATCAGGATAAGTGGATTTAACAGGATATGTGGATTCAACTACAAGCGCTGAAACATTGGCGAAGTACAAAATCAAAATGTTGCCAAAATCTGTATCCGGCTATATAGCAAAAATCCTTCAAGCTACAATAGGTCCAATTTACCAAAAGCTTTTCCATTCCACCAGCTTTCGAATGAGCCTACAATAAACCATATCGGTGTTTTAATTCAGGAGCCCGATTACAACGATTTTGGACGATATTCGCACAAATCAATTGCTTGGCGACCTAAAATATTACCGCTGAGTTTCCATCTTGACGCCATCAAAAAGAACGCTCTTTCTCACAACGTTTGAACGGGCCAACGGCCGTACCGTGCTGCAAACACCGGTTCTCGTTAGATCACCGAAATCAGACAGCATCAGGCGCGGTTAGTACTTGGGGAGGTGACCATCTGGGAACACCGCGTGCTGTTGGCACATTTCGGGTGCGGTAACCCTGTGGTTTGCTCGCTGGATTTGCACGCTGCCACAACTGCCGCCGTATTCATGCGGAGTACGATCACGTTAAACATGTGGGTCCGTAAGTCTTTCCGAGAGGTTCGTGGTAGGGGAAGGAGGGTACGCTCCCTGTGGATGCCTCCCCCACTGGATTCCGGTCTAAATTGGGTGGGACTTCCCGGTCGCCCAAATAGTTACCTTACACCTTTCTGGTAGGTCGGACGGTCTGAGTCTCAACAACAACAACGTTTGAACGAAATTCTAAACCTTTATAATTTTAAACTCGATCGAATGTTCGGAAGATACCCAAATCTTCGAATGAGATTTTGAAAAATTCGTTAAAAATCAGAACCTCCATTAATGTTACGTAAGCAATCATTTCTTGTGTAATTTTTTATCAAAAAAGAATGTCACAAACGTTAAAACGCAAGTACGAACAGTTATAGAGATATTGCACGTTTTTTTAAATAAAATTTATCAAAAATATTGCGTAAAATTAAAATCATTAACTGCCGTGGAATATGTTCACTTTTCACACGCATTTTTATGCGACAAATTGGTTACCATCATTCTTGCTGATTTAATCTGTTCCATTCACGAGATATAATACGTTGTGTAATAATTTTGAATTTTTACTCCAAATAATTTGCTAATAATCATTAATTTATATATTCTCTCCGTCTGTCTGTAACACTTGGCGATAAATTTGACAAACTTGACTATTAATTTGGCAAAAAATCGACAACTTCCCGCCTTTTTTATAAAATAATGCCAAATTGAAAAGAATATCGTTAAAATTACAACAATGTTGCTAATTAACGAAAATGACGCCAAATTTATAAATTAATTTTTAGAATATTTTTATTTATGAACTCTACTGCTTATTGCGGTTGCTGTAAATATTGATAATTTTGAAAGTAATGTTGCGCAAAACATTAAGCAACGAAGTTAATTGGGTATTTTGAAATAGTTTTACATGTTGTCATTCGGAAAATTTTACCAAATGTACAACCTTAGAACGCAACCATTAAACCATTTACTAGTTTAAACTTTAGTTTAGCTTGAAATAGCTCGCGAATAAAGCGCATCGAATAGGAGGCATAGCCTCCCGACTCGCAAAGCCAGTTACGTTGGTTGGCGAAGCGTAGCAAGCAGGGGGCACAACCACCTAGTTCAATATAAAAAAATTCTGATGTGGGCAGCACATGACTTTCCTTATATAATGCAATGAATTTACTGCTTTTACAGTTAAAAAAATGTTATTCTTATAGTAGATACTTATATTCTTTCAAAGATTTTGAATTTTCTTGAATTAGTCGTCATTTTCATTGATTTAGCGTTATTTTTATCCATTTGGCAAGATTTTCGTTAATTTGGCAACATTTAAAAATGTCGCCAAGTTGGCGACATTCCGCTAAATTCGTCGCCAAAATCTCGCCAAGTGTTATGGACGGAGAAATAAATTTTTCTTACAGCAGATAAATGACTATTGGCGTTCAAATACAAAAGTATTACTCAAAGTATCTTTTCTCGTGAATGGAACGAGTTAGATCCACGAGAATGATGTCACCAAATTTATCGCGTGATATAACTATGATAAGTGAACATGTTTCTTAAGAGTTAATATTTTTTTTAATTTATGGGACTTTTTGATGAATTTATTTGAAAAATGTGGAATATCTCGAGAACGGTTCATGCTAGCGTTCTAAAATTTATGTCAATCGTTTTCTAAGGAAAAATTGCATAAGAAATGCCTACTTGCGTAACTTTATTAAAAGTTTTGATTTTTTGATGATTTTTTCAAACTTTCACTCAAAAATCTAGGATGGTTCTGAACGTTCGATTGTGTTTTAAAACAATAGGCTTCCAGTATTCATGGATTGTGATTTTTGTTCCAAATTTCATTCGAATCTCTCCATTCGTTTGTGAGATATCGTCTCCACAGGCTCACTGACACACACACACACAGACATCACCTTAAAAATGTTCGATTCGTGATCAGGGATGCTTGAAACATTCTCTCCCGTTGAAAACTCGAATTCGAATTTTCGACCCCGTCACAATACTTTCCTTATACATTATGTATATAAGGAAAGTAAAAATAATATATAGTAATAAATTCTTATAATGTATTCTAGAAATATATTTGACGCATTTTTGAAGCCAAAGCATGTGTTTGTCCGTTAAGTTTCTTCTAGCTATTTCTCATTGATTCAATACATCTCTGCATTTATAACTTTACATTTAACGTATACTTTAACGTATTGCTGTGTTGTTCAAAATGTTCACCACAGTATTTGAAGGTTCGTATCTAAATATAAATAGTTTCTGAATTAAAGTGTGAACTACTAATTAAATTATCTCCTGACCATCATAACTCAATTTAGTGAAACTTCTATCAAACGGTTTAATTAGCACGTCAGAGCGTTTTCAAAGTTCGTCGGAAATTCAATCACTCTCAAAAACCTGATTCTGTCAATATACCTCTGAAGATTCGATCTGAATCCACATAAATCAAGACTACTTTCGGTTTCAGAAAACGCAATAGTTTGTGTAGTGACAAATGGCTATGAGAAAGATATTTCATGATGAGTAATATTAATTATCGTTCTTTAATTACGTAATTAAAATTCTTATGTAGACAGCACATAACTGTCCCTGCATAATTCAAAAACTTTACTTCCTCCGGAAAGTTTATAAGATGGGTGTTTCCAGATGAAATCGGGGCGAAAACTGAAAGTGCTAACTAGCTATAAATAGTTAGCGAGTAACTTGTTGTCCTTTGAAGACTGCAGAATTTACTTTGACAATAAGGGCTTGCAATTCGGTCCCAATACCTCAAAAGTAGAGAACACCGGCTGGCCAGTACGACGATCCGTGGTTGCAGTCCCGGTTGGGGCAACAAAGTACTTAACAATAACACCCAAACAAATCAACCCTGCAGGTTAGTGCAATGATGTCGGTGGTCTGAAAGTAACTCTAGTACAACTAGCACGGATTCAGTAAACTCTGGTATTTTGAGCGCCGGCTTCAAATCGGGAGGTCAACAACCACGCAGGAAACTAAGCTAGAGTATAGAAATAGCAGCAAAAGGCTAACCTGAGGTAAAAATAGCAAGGAACAATCAGTCAACGTTAATCTGACATTAGCGGGAGGAGAATGCAGAGTTCATTTTGACTATAAGAGCTTGCAATTCTGTCCTAGTAGCTCAACGGTAGAGCGTCGGCTGACCAATACAAAGGCTTTAAGGCAGTGGTCTCAAACTCGCGGCCCGATGCATGCTATTTTGCAGCACCCGACGTCTTTCCCATAATTACAATGATTTATAAAATTTTATGCTATTCACAAGAAAAAAAATCTGATGTGGGCAACACATGACTTTCCTTATATAATGTAATTAATTTACTACTTTTACAGTAAAAAAAAAGTTGGTTTTTCTTATAGTAGATACTAATATTCTTTCCAAGATATTAAATTTTCGACAATTAGTCGTTATTTTTATCCATTTGGCGAGATTTTCGTTAAATTGGCAACATTTCAAAAAGTCGCCAAGTTGGCGACATTCCGCCAAATTCGTCGCCAAAATCTCGCCAAGCGTTATGCACTAAGAAATAAGTTATTCTTACAGCAGATAAATGACTATTGGCGTTCAAACACAAAAGTATTACTAAAAGTATATTTTTTCATGAATGGAATGAGCTAGTTCCACGAGAATGATGTAACCCAATTTATCGCATGGTATTACATATGAAAAGTGAACATGTTTCTCAATAGGAATTTTTTTTTATATAACTTTTTGATAATTTTTTTTTAAAAAATGAACAATATCTCGAGAACGGTTCATGTTAGCGTTCTAAAATTTATGTCAATCGTTTTCTAATGAAAAATTGCATAGGAAATGTCTATTTGCGTAACTTTGTTAGTGGTTTTTATTTTTTGACGATTTTTTCAAAATTTCATTCGAAAATTTAGGGGGGTTCTTAACATTTGATTGCATATAAAAGCAATAGGCTTCCAGTGTTTACGGATTGTGATTTTTGTACCAAATTTGGTTCGAATCGGTTCATTCGTTCGTCAGTTATCGTCTCCACAGACTCACTGACACACACACATACTTTCACACACACATACTTTCACACACACACACACACACACACACACACACACACTCACACACACACACACACACATACACACACACAGACATCACTTCAAAAATGTTTGATTCGTGATCAGGGATGCTTGAAACGTGCTCTCCCGTCGAAAACTCGAATTCGAATTTTCGACCCCGTCACAATACTTTCCTTATACATTATGTATATAAGGAAAGTAAAAATTAATTATCAACCACTCACTTGATGGCGCTGCTAGGTCAGGAAATCCACTAGGTCCAGCTACTTTCAGAAAAGTTCAGTGTTGTTACTTTTTTCGGGGTAGGGGGGGGGGGAGTTAGAAAGAGAGGGAGAGTTTTTACGAACTTTTAGAAAGCCAGTAAATTATATTTGGGAATTCCAGTAAATTACTGCATTTTAGTAGTTTTTGCCAACATTAGTACCAACATTAGTACCAACATTTTGCCAACATTAGTACTTAGCCATAAAGATGTCTGTAATGGTTTTATCATATAAAAATTGATCATATATAAAACAATCAATCCCTTTTTCGTAATTGTACGTAGTTTCGTATTTATAAAATTACGTAATCGTAGGCATTTATTATTCTTGCGGCCCTCCAAAATCCTAGAAATCTACAAAGTGGCCCTCCAAAGGATCTGAGATTGAGACCACTGCTTTAAGGGCTTTCCTAGGAACTCTGTGTAAAATTGAATAAAATTTATTGCTTAATCACACACCTAATATACTATATTTCAATCATTTCTATTCAAATCCATGGCCATATTCCATTACTCACTTCACAAGTACTAACAGTATAAAGCAATAAATGTAAGTGGTATGAATAGAAAATAGTTTCGAAAACTAGAGCTTCATTAGAAGACAGATCGACTTTCCATCCATCATTCTGCCTTTGAAAGAGACAGCCATGGTGACGCAAAATTGCTCCCGTGTCGCTTCGTACATGGCTGCTTCCCTCTATGCGGAGGCTGTTGACAAAAGAACAATTGATGGGAACAACTACGACACATATTTTCCACCTTTCAAACAATGTTCTATGCTTCTCTTACCAAAGGCTATTTTTTACTTTCTTTTAATTCTTTCTATAGGGTTCCCTGTTGTGCAGCGGCGGAACTGGAAATTTTAGTTCCTTGAGCAAAATATGCAAAAACAAAATACCCAAAATTTTGGTTTTTCCAAAATTAAAATGTTGGGCCAAAATTTTTTTTCCGAAAAACTGAAACGTTTGAATCCCAAAAATTAAAAACATTTAAAAACAGTCTTTTATTTCGGGGGATCATTTTCGTAAGTGAAAAAATTTGAAATTTTTGGAGCTTTCTTTAATTTCTCTTCTCTGCAGTGCTTATCGGCATCCCTCCAATAACACTTAAAGTTCAAAAGGAGCCATCCAAGCACAAACAAATGGCAAAACAAATGCCTGAAACAAATTTGCAAATGGAATAATCTTCACTATGACCAAAATGAAATAACCTTTATTATGACTAAAATGATTACAAGCAAAAAAAATTCATTTTCTAACGATACCAACAATTGGTAACATTCGCTTTCAGTTTGTTGAACCATCACAAACAGCATTTAATTGCGTATAAACATTTATACAGATGGTTCTGGAACTAATTCTGGAACAACATCAACTTACTGTGTTTTTACGATAGCACATGCGTCCACAAGAGATCAACTCATCTACGCTATCTATTAATCTATATATCGCCACTAATATAGAACTATCACTAATTCATAACTCTGACACTTTTATCAAAAAATTTGTAAAGAACCATGCTGGCCCAACCGTAAATGAAACCACTGATTTTTGCAATAGTCAGCCGACGCTCTACCGTTAAGCTACTGTAACAGAATTGCAAGATCTTATTGAAGTAGACTCTGCATTCTTCACGCTTTAATGTCAGATTGACGGGCAACTGACGATCTGTTTAATCACCTCCTGCTACTTTTACCTCAGGTTAGCCTCCTGATGCTACTTTTATCCTCCAAGTTAGCTTTCTGAGTGGTCGTTGTCCTCTCGATTTCAAATCGGGGCTCCATATCCCAAAGTCCACCGAATCCGTGCTAGCGGTACTAGAATCCCTTTCAGATCTCCGACATCTTTGCACTAACCTACAGGGTTGATTTGTTCGGGCACCATTGCAAAACCTTGCTGCCCCAACCAGGAATCGAACCCAGGATCTTCAGACTGGCAGGCCTACGCTCCACCGTTGAGCTACAGGGACAGAATTGCAAAGCTCTTATCTTGAGCTCTGCAAATTACGTAACAACATTTTATCTATGTACAGTTTCTGGATAGTTTATTATAACACGGTGCTCCAAGAGTCCCACCGGGTTTCTTTTCGGAGAGTTCGTTAACAAGTCAAGTGTCTCTCTACCTCCATCTGCATAAACACCCCAACAACAATCACTTGCCCAATCAAACCCCGATGTCGGCTCCTTAATGTCAAATTACCAGGGATAACTACAAATCTTTTACAAGACTTCAGCGAAATTAGCTCACGAAAGAAATCTATTTATCCTTCTAAAATGGGTAATCCGTAGAGGGGATTCGTTATAAGGAGGTAATGTAGTATAATTTGTAAATAAGGGAGGGATGCTTATATGAAATCGCTCTTAAGAGAGGGGGACTGTATACCATTAATATTTCAATACCGCAATGAGTACGAAACTTATTTTCTATTAAAATAGAAACATTAAATTTGGTGGTAGCTCGACGGTCTTAATAATATTGACGAAAAAAAATAAAAAAAATTCTAAATATTATAATTGAGGCTATACTTCACATTTTATAACATTCAAAACGTAAAACAAATTTCGAGAAAATAAACACTTCCAATTTTATGCTGAAGTAGATCATTTGATAAAAAAAAATCTTGGATATTTACATTTTTAGAATATGTGCTGATTTAGGGAGACAACTGAAA
This sequence comes from Amaurobius ferox, assembly GCA_951213105.1. Taxonomy (NCBI): domain Eukaryota; kingdom Metazoa; phylum Arthropoda; class Arachnida; order Araneae; family Amaurobiidae; genus Amaurobius; species Amaurobius ferox. The sequence goes on from OX578140.1 coordinate 122,542,247, forward strand.
CGTTCGATTTTCCGATTAATTGAAAAGGCTCGCATTTAAGTCAGAAATAAATTGAAATAAGTACAAAAGTCATCACAATTCGGGATGAGAATTATGCGGAATAATGTTAAATGTTTCAAAACATGAAGAAAAATTGCATTTTGAATCGCAGATACTCAATGCAAAACAAGAAATTTGCGGCCATCCAAATGCGATAAACAAATCTATTTTTAAAACATAGACAAATCGAGAGACAAGTCTATTTTAGTAATCCTATCTTGTTTTAATCGACAACACAAATCTTATTAATTTTCACCACGATCTCATTATAAGAAAGCTCTATTTCGTGTCGTTGTTTTCTCACACTATTGAATTTTTTTAATCCTCTTAGTTAAATCTTATATTGAACGCGTCAGATAACTCATTTACAAAAGAAAATTTACTAATTTTGCCATGTACACCTTTAAACTCTTTCCATCTTTTGTTGCGGAAGATTTTCTCGAACCCAACCTACGCTTACTTTAACAATATTTTATCCTCTTAACAACGCCTACTTTAACAATATTTTATCCTCCTTTACTGCAAGACAAATAGCCATTACTTTTGTACCGAAATAACCAAAAATGCCATTTATTGAATGAGTGCTCAGGTTTCAGCAATTTTCTAGTTTTCCTGCATTTTCTTTTATTTTTTCCGACGACGAGAGAAAGAACGCCATCATCCTGTGTAGTTGAAACGGAGTATAATTTCGATGGAGTCGTTCAACGACGATCAAAACGTCCGGTCCATCATTTTGTTTCTGAAATATACTGTCTGATGCAGGGGTAAAGAGTTCATATCCTGAAATATGGTTTTATTGTATTACATATAGTAATATATCTTCGTAGATTGTACAGTAATACATCTTGGTAGATTGGTGGGTTCTGCGAAATCGGTACGTAAATAGAAACCGGATAAAAAGACGGAAAACTAACATTTTAGGATATCTTTATTTTTCCTACAATATACATATGTAAAAATATAGTATATATAAAAATATAGGGAAACTTTGTTACCTAGTCATAGATTGATGTAAAAATTTACTCCTTTCGAATATATGTATATATGTGTATGTGCGCGTGTGTGTGCCTGTGTGTGTGTCTGTGTGGTATAGTTTTACCTAGGTATTACAATGTATCTATTATTTCTTTGGACTATCCTACACCAATTTTTTATATACATACATATACAGGGTGTCCCCATAAGATTGAAACGGGCTTTAATTCTTTACCTGTTGGAGATAAGTGGGCAATGTAAATTGCAAAAATGTTGAAAGTAAGGTAGGAAATAAGACTACGTTAATAAAATGGTCCTCCCATTCATTTTCAAAAAGTTACACTTTTTAAATTTTTATAGGACCCCCTTAGACAAATTTGGTCAATCAGCAAATTTTTATTTTTAATGCAACAAGATCATTAAAAAACACCACATGACATATTTCGAAAAATCAATAATTTTTACGAAATCCAGTATGCTTAATCAGTATTAACAACTTATTTCTTTTCGGCGTAATCTAGACATAAGAAAACTCTAATTTATGTTGCTGTCCTAGAATATCAAATTTTTTTCATCCTAGACATAAGAAAACTCTAATTTATGTTGCTGTCCTAGAATATCAAAATTTTTTCATTGGTCTTCAGTTGGAAACTGCAAAATTTTTACTTAACACTGCACAGTGTTACTTAATGCTGTATTTACTACTTTATATAATGTGTCACTTGATCAAGTATTTTTAAATGTATCCCCGACTGCATATCTAAAAAGAATTATGGCCGATCACATTTACGTTTCTGACTATAACTTTATCAAGTGTTACACTCGTATAATAATTTTATAGACAACATAAAAATCGTATAATTTTATAGAGCAGACAGAGTTATAAGCACTCTTAGAGAGGAGTACTAAAATATTATGATAGATATAAAACTGCAAAAAGACCATTTTATTGGGGACCTAGAAACATTGTAAAATATAAATCATAAGGATTAAGCCTGAATCTACGACATATGATAAATATCAGACTGCCTGCCGCCATGGAACAATATGGAGGGCACTTTCATTGACCAATATTTATGCGTCAGACTCTGTTACAATATCCGTATACATAATGTTGCAGAATTAGATCCCTAGCCAATTAAATTCCTAAGCGACTTTGGATAATTCTGGATGACATCGCCAAGTGTTGCAGATTTTAATTGGTGCTGCCAATCTTACGTATTAAGTTCCCCTCCATCCCCGAGGTAGTACATCGTTTGTTTTAAATAACATACGCTCAGTAAGAAAATTAAAGGGAATCTTAAATGCTTATTTTGCTTCTTTTACCCAGACCATCCAACCTACCTGAAGGTGTAAATTATCTGTTCGGTCGGCCGAGAAGTGCCACCCATTGTAGACCGGAACTGAGTCAGGCGGCATCCACATAGACCGTACACGCCTTCTCCTACCACCAACCTCTCAGGAGAACTTACAGACCCACATGTTTAACGTGTCCGTACTCCTCGTGAACACGAGAACAGTTAAGGCATTTCAGGAAATCGAACCTGGGTCGTCCAAGTGCAATCCGCGCGCGCTGACAACTGTGCTGTCCCACCCCTTTAAATGCTTATTAACGGAATCCTCACAATTTACCGAACCAAAGCCACTAGATGATACCAAACGATACAGACTATCGTGAAACTGTATAGTAGCGTAACCAGAAAACATTTCTGTGGGGTGGGAGGGGGTGTGGGGTCGGAAACTAGATATGTTTTTCCATTTCTCAATATAATATCTTTAAGATTCAATGAGTTTGATAGGTTCCTGGAGTGGTATGACCCCAAATCCCCCCTTATCAATGCCACTGAAGCTATCCAATTGTAAAGTAATCAAAAACTATTGAAAGAAGAATGCTCAGCAAATAAGAATAGACAGAAATTCCCGGACAATAAATAAACTCTGCCCATCAAAAACTTTTAAAAGATACCTCAGAGAAAAAAAAGGACGAAGGTGAATATTATTTGACTAAACACTCTTAAATATTGCAAGTGAAGGATGAATCTTTAAATACAAATTTTACTCTTGTACGAAACAATGAGAATGTGCGTCCAACACTGTATCGACAGAGTAATTATATAGAATTGATGATAGCGTACAATTTTTGAGTCAAAGGATGCAATGGTCCCATCAAGAGCCTCTTGGTGCTAATTTTCTACATCATATTTTAGCGCTGAAGGCATGAACTCGTCTTCTTCTTCATACGAATTAATTTTAAGCAATGATAGAAATTTTACCTGTCTATTAAAGATCTCCATATATTACGTTGTTGTTAAGACCCAGACCGTCCGACCTACCAGAAAGGTGTAAAGTAATTGTTTGGCCGGCCCGGAAGTGCCACCCAATTTAGACCGGAACCCAGTGGGGGAGGCATCCACAGGGACCGTACCCTCCTTCCCCTACCACCAACCTCTCGGAAGGACTTACGGACCCACATGTTTAACGTGATCGTACTACGCGTGAACACGGCGGTAGTTTGGGCAGTGGCGGGAATCGAACCTGGGCCTACCGAGTGCAACTCCCGCCCGCTAACCACTGGGCTACCGGGCCCTTCCATATATTATGTGATTTGTATGAGATAAATAGCATTTACAGAATGTGATCAGATTGTAAAAATTTCTATTTTATATTATATTACATAATTGTTTGAAATTGACTTTTGATCTGACTTACACTACAAAATACTATCTTTTGTAAATACTCTAAAAAAAAGTATTATTTATTTGAAAACGAGATGGTTGTTGTGGAGTACAAAGTTTCCATTTAATTTATATTTCAGCTGTTCTATTTCAAAGACACCCTAACTTTCTTTATAATGCATTATATAAATTTTTGCAATTTCTGCAGTTCAACTCATAGCGTAGTAATTAAGAGACTGAACCTCAAAACATAATAAGTCTATATGCGAAGTAACAGATCGAGTTCAGACGATCTTGGCGGGCTTGAAGTACTATCTTTTAGTAGTTTTCCTACCATATAATGTAAATAAGATACAGTTTCCCTTAAAACGTCCGACACGAGTCATCTGTGACCGCTCGACAATATATCTTGACTTTTATCTAGTAAAATTCAATCTTCTCTACAAATCATATTCGAACCACTAGCTACAAAACTGATGGAAAACAGACAGAAAGATATATTTTGGACCATCAATTTAGTTTCGTGTTTATAGCCGGTAGACTGCGTGTTCGGTCCCCGCCGCTGACAGAAGTCGCTGCAAGTGGTGAACCGGACGTACAAACACAATTGCAAACCTTCAGTCTTCCAATCTGATGAATTTTGATGAACTTGAAATTGATTTGATGAAATTGAAATTAACTTTTCACAGCTTAAAAACATTCAGAATTTTACATACTAATTCAACAAAGATCATTGTCAAAGTTATGGGCCTCATTTTGCCATCTAACTGGAATAGACATAACAGCACTTTTCTTTATCAAGGTAATAATTTTCACGTGTCTGAAATATTTTTCACGTGTCCATTGATAGCTTGTACAGATTCAAAATCCATTTCATAGATTCATTTACAACAAATAAACTTCAAAACTGCATACTAATATCATCATATTTATGAACAAATCAACACGAATTATATAAAAAGGAAGGTAAGATGAAGCATTGACCAAATCTGCCATAAGATCTGTTTGCTCTAGATTTTGGTGGAACATCAATAAACATCTGTTAAGAGGGAAGAAGAAAAAACGTTTAAAGAAGGAATATTTTTTGGGAGAATGTATTAAGTAATAAAAATATAGTATTTTTGCGTATTTTTCAGAAAAATTCACCAACAATATCATTGAACTTGTGACTCCAAACTTAAAACTGATATATATTGCTCATTTTTGTTTTCAATTTAATTGCTAAACCCACAATCACGAATGCGTACCTTTTTAGGCGAATTAAATCTAGCAATTTTTACTTTCCCTACATACATACTACAATGTATAGGGAAAGTATTGTTTGTCATATAAAAGGGAAATAAATATGCTGTATTAAAAGAATATAGTATATTTTCATGCCCACATTTGGAGCCATAAGTTTGTGCAAAAGAATATATGAAGGTTGTAAAGTAATTAAACAAAATTCCTTAAACAACAGTAGTGATAAGTGTACATTAAGCAAAGTAATTAAATAGAAATTATTATATTATATATGCGAAATTGTGTTGCTTAAATTTTCCTTACCGCGCAATATAATGAACTAGTTCGCAATGTAAAATGAGCATATATTTCGGAAATCTAAATAATTTTCGAAACGTATGTCTGCTTGCTCATTTATCTTTATTTGGACTGCATTTTACATTGTGAACCAAATCATTATAATGATTGTGCGCAAAGTCACGTGATGTACTTTGCACAAATTGTTTTTACCCCTTCGTTAGCCATAGTAGAGCTGCAGATAAGAACTCGCTAATGGCCATTTGATGACTAATTTTTCAAAAATAGCCAGCAAGAAATGCTCAATAATCGACAAAACTGGCGAGTAAATTTTTTATACTCTGCAGATTTTGATGAAACCAAAATTTCGCCATCTTTAAATTGTATTAAAAAAGAAATGGCGAGTATAAAATGTGGAAAATTATAAAATTAGCAGGGAATGAACAAAGAAAAGACAATTCAAATATAAAAGCATAAGTAATAGAACTAATCTTGAATTTGGGAATAGAGTATTTGAAAGCGCAGTAATTTACTTTTGGTGCTATTTCAAAACGTGGTAACTTTTTGGGACCTACTAGCCAGTGACCAGTGACCAGCATTCTTAATCTGGCCTTCATTCTTAATCTGGCCTTCAGCCATCGTTGTGCTGTGATCAGCGTAGTTGGGTTCAATCCGGAAGCAAACATTCGACTCTCTGTTCAAGATATATGCTTTTGTCAAATTTGAGTCTAATGTTTTTTGTCAAATTTGGGTCTAATGCTTTACATATTCGGTTCCCATTCAAAAACATAATATGGTTATTGCTACAGACGGCTGGAGCCAGACTTGTTTTGAAAGAAATGACTGGAAAGTGCTCCAAATCGAGCTTATGTGGTGGTTTAGCAGTTAAGCAAGTTAAACGCATTTCAAAAACCATCTATTTTTAATGTGCAATTCCGTTTATAAAGTCCAAATCTGTTCTATTTATGAAATATGTTGAGTATAATGCTTCACTTGACTTTATTATTCATTCATATTACATATACAGTTTAGGTCCACTTACATATACTCAAATCAATATCAGAATAAAAAAAAGGATGGTAATATAGGAAAAAGAAAGATCTATATTTTATGAGTTTCCATTCACAAATTATTCTTATAAAAATTATTCTTTAAATAATTCTCTTAAAAATGAATTTCTGTTGAGTTAGCAGCGCTTTAGTGCGGCCTATCACTCAGATACATTGGTTTCATTTGTGTTAATATGTACTGTTTAAATATCATTAAATATATACAATAGTTCAAACTGTAATTTTCCCGCATAGGTTGTACCACCACCTTTGTTCTCGGAATTACTGAGTTTCTTTAAAAGAAATTCTAGTTTTACACGCAACAAATCTGCATAAATTTTTACAGCAGTACGTAAATTAACATTGGAGTTATCGTATTCGCAACTCCCACACCCACACACTTACGCGCGCGAGCACACACAGAGATACATTTCCAAGTGTGCCCCAACTGTGTATAGAAAATCTAACACATATTTTTCCTTTCAAAATCTCGAGTTCGAAACTTTTCGAAAAAATAATAATAATTTCTCAGTACTATAGTATCGAAGAACAGTCTAACGGTTTATTATGTACGAAAATACGTATTGAACAATATTTTTTTCAAGTAACTGTCAGCCACATTTTTTAATATGAAAGCCATTGAAAATTCATAAATCATAGATATTGAACATATAATATCATAAAAAACGTTGTATTCAAAAATGCAATATGTGAGTTATTCTGAATAATCTGCAGTAGTGTAATAAATTTACCATAAACTCTGGAATATGATATATGTTTATTAAAATATTGCGATAGCTTTTATTTCTTACCCAAAATCAGCTTATAAATAAATTTATGAAAACAGCCTATAAATAAAATTATGTGAATATGTTCACAATAGTGGCTAAACAATTTTAGAAAGCTCTTATTAAGAAGCAAGAATTTGTAAGCTTACACTAAACCTTATTCGCTTTCCTGTAGCCCAACGCTAAGCCTTATCCACCTTACTAGTAACTATATTCTAAATAGTCACTTCACTATAACCCAATGCTAAATCTTAAACGCTACATTATAACCCAATGCTAAATCTAATTCGCATAACTATGACCCAATGCTAAATCTTATTCGCTTCACTGTAACCCAATGCTAAATATTATTCGCTTCACTGTAACCCTACAATAAATATTATTCGCTTCTTTGTAACACCTACACTAACATTGTTTGCCCTCCTCTAATCCTACATAAAACCTTACTCACTTCTCTGTAACTCTACGCTAAATCCTATATGTTTAATGGAACATTTTTATGTTTGAAGTCTCCACATTGAAATAAACTACTCTCCAATAAGGCCGCATACAATATTATATATACTGCAAAGTACAAATATTTAGTGAAAAATCAAATTAATATATATAATTTAAAAAGAAGGAAGGGTCTTTGAGAAGACCGAGGGTTCCCTACTCCTGCTCTAAGCCTTATTCCTTCACTGTAATCTTACGTTAGACGTTATTCTCCTCATTATAACCCTACGCTCAAACGTAATACTGTAATCTTACATTAAGCCTTATTCGCCTCATTATAACCCTTCGCTTAAACGTACATTCGCTTCAATACATCCTTACACTCAATCTCATTCACCACTGCAACCCTATTAAATATTTATTTTTGATATCATTTAGAACAAATAGCTCCGGGAAAAGCACATCACTAACATCGTGTTAACAAAGAAAACAAGGGAGTTATATCAAAAGGAGGGTGAAACGAAGCATGAACCAGATTTGTCACACGATCTGTTTGTTCTATATTTACGTCGAAAATCAATAGACTTCTCTCAAGGAGAAGGAAAAGAAAAGTGCTCTCAAACGAAATCTAAAAATGACACTGAAGAGGGAAATAATGTCTAAGTGCGACTATTAATGATAATAAGATATGTTTGAGTATTTTTCAGGAATTCGAGTTAGTAATATCATGAATATTTTTTTGACATTGTATGACGAATTTTTTTTTTTTTAATGTTAACTGTCTAACTCGATCAAGATGATAGAAATAAAAAAAATAGCACCATGCATGACACGCAATTGTTTATTAAAAACAATAAAATTTTAAACATATCACTGAATTATATACATGATCTTATCAGCTTTTTTATACCAAATATATGTACCAGAAAAGCTAAAAGCATATTGTAATTCTGACGAATTATAGGATGCCACCGTACTGAAAAAATATACACTCAGCGGTCCTGATTTACAAAGAAATCTAGTTTTCTTGTAGGAAACAGAAAACTAGATCTCTTGTTACACAAATACTTTACCAGAAAACCTTCTTCTCTGAATGCTTTCAACTCTCAGATGGGATTGAATTGGAATACTTTCACATTCTACTCTTTTGCAAAATAAAAACGTCTTTTGATACTGCATATAAGGTGCAGAGTCCTCTTCGATAATAAGAACTTGAACTTTCGTCTCAGTAGCTTAATGGTAGACAGTTGGCTAGCCAGTTCGAAGATCCCGAGTTCGATTCCCGGATGGGGCAACAAGGTTCTTTACAATGGCGCCCAAACAAATCAACCCTGTAGGTTAGTTCAAAGATGTCGGAGGTCTGAAAGGGACCCTAGTACGACTAGCACGGATTCTGTGGACTCTGGGATATGAAGCACCGATTTCAAAGCGAGAGAACAACGACCAAGCAGGATACTAAGCTGGGTAAAAGAAGTACTATCAAAAGGCTAACCTGGGGTAAAAATAGTAGGAGGTGATCAGTCAGATTGTCAGTTGCACGTCAATCTGACATTAGAGAATGGAGAATGCAGAGTCCATTTCGACTATAAGAGCTTGCAATTTCATTGCAGTAGCTTAACGGTAGAGCATATCTACAAAGGTTGAATAAAGCCATCTATCAACCTGGTTCAAAGGTATAGAAAAACCTCCTTTGCATGATAAGTGAGACAGAGCACCAGTAGCATTAAAGACAAGATAAACGCGTTTTACTCTTTGTTGATACTGGTGTGCTGTCTTTTGTATCTTGACGATCGAGGCTCTGTTTGGACTTTAAAACCATCTGATATCTTTATTCAACCTTGTATACTGGGTCTACCGCAAGTTTTATTTTGTAAATAATTTCACACAACAGTCTAAACGAATGTTTTATATAATTCTACTGTTCTTTTTATACACACGATAACGTCTTTAACCAGGAGCGACAGTTTAAAGCGAATTCCAAAACACTATGAGAATGCATGCATACACACTACCACTGAGCATTTAGGCAATCATCAGCACATGATACACTCACTTAGCGTAAAACCCTTGGCATGCTTCAGTAACGAAGAAACCCTATAACATGTTTTCAATTTAATTGTCTCGTCTTTATATTTTGTTTGCACAACATTTTATGTAGTGGTTTATTTATTTAGTTCAGTTGGTCTTATGTAACAATAATAGTCATGTTTATTAATTCAGAAATATAACTGGCAATTAAATTTTTGATCCAAGAATTAG